>RXID01014325.1:600000-1047433 GCA_005019695.1 Trichopus zeylanicus subsp. travancoricus
TTGTGACACCTCCGACCCAACAGATATTATTCATCAGCGCCTTCAGCTTACGGTCCACCCGACCTCAGGATTTTATTTTTCCTACCTCCTCAAAAAAGACTTTATTATTGAGTTTACAATAATCATCATATTTAGTCTAATCTCAATTCTTGTACTTTATTGATGTGAAACTAAAGACAACTACTATCAGTCTGGCTCCATAGCCCACTGGCCCATCTACCCACCAAGCTTCATAATCTCTCTCCTTCAAAGACTTAGCGTCCTCACTGAGTTAGTCTACACCGATTAATAGGTTTTGAGTGGCTTTGATACCACTATGTGATGCCCGCAACTCAGTATGATATTATTTTTGGGCACTTGTAGTTCACGACCCACCCGACTCTAAGATTTTATTTTCTTTCTAATTTTTCAAGAAAAGGCCTCATTATTGGGTTTACGATAGTTATCATACTTGCCCCAGTCTTAACTCTTGTACTTTGTCAATGTAGAACTAAAAATAACTGCTATCAATCACAGGTCCTACTGTCTGTCTACTAGTCCATTGGCCTATCGGATCTCATACTTGCCCTCCCCTCCTCCTCCTTGTCCTTGCCTAGCACCCCCATCATCATCATCTTCTTGTTTCTTCTTCTTTGCCTCCATTATTATTATTGCTTCTTATCTTCTTCTTTTTCCTCCTCCACCTTGTCCTTTTTTGGTATATCTACCACTATCACCTTCCTCCTTTTCTTGTTTGACACCTCCATTGCCACTGTCTTCCTTGTTTCCTTGTCCAACACTTCTACTACCATTGCCTTCTTCTTCTTCATCTTCCTCTCCTTCTCCTCCTCCTCCACTTCCTTATCTTTGTCCAACACCACCATCATCTATGACACTGCTACTACTTCTTGTTCGGTACCACTACCAACTATAAGAAAAAGCAGCTACCTAATGCTTAAATAAGTGCCTAGAATTCTCGGCGCTTATTGAAAAGTGTTAAGGGCCCTTCGAGCTCTCTGTCGCTCACTAGCCTTTCATTCCCTACGAGTTTTTCCTTATGCACAACCCCACTAGCACCTCCGCTGCGACCATCTCCTCCATGACCAACTCTAGTGCAAGCTATGTCCTCTATAAATAGCTTTAACACAAATCTCCTTCTCTACAAGCAGCACTAGCATGAGCCACCTTCTCTGCAAGCTACCACTAATTTCATAAGTAGGTCGTCCTCCTCTACCAGGTAAATTGCTAAACTTAAGTTAGAATATTTTTCCTTTATTTCAAGATTGAAGCAAATTTGTGTCTTTTATCTAGAAAAATTTTGTGAGAAAAGGATTGGAGTTGATGGAATAATGATATGCCATGTTTTTATTGTTTTACTTTCTCTTATGTCCTTTATTTCTACTAAAAAAATTATGTGAAGATATTAAAAAGATTCTTTTGAGGAAAAATGTGGAAGCAATGGAAAAAAGAACGACTAGTAAAATAGTTGGGTAACAGATAAAAAAATTAATTGTGGACAAAAGTGAAAAAAGTGAAGACAATGACGCAAAACAAATTGTGAAAGGGTGGAAGAATGTTGTTCCAAGAATAAAAATATGAAAGTAGAAAATTATCAGCCATCTAATGCACTAGAAAAACAATTAGTAAATATTTAATGGAGTCTATACTACTTTTTGCAACATATCCTCATTTGGTCACCAATAGTCTATACTACCGAACTAAGACAAAGCAAGACCGACACACACTAAAGTAAAGATATAAAAAATATCTAGAGTTCCTTGCGTATGTCAATTTTGAAGGTCTAACCATTGATGTGTCTTGTGTTGATCTAAAGTAACAATTTATTAAAGATATTGAAGAGGATAATTCATAATTGATAAATCTAAAATTGAAGAGCAAGACATCTCTAATGATGATAATGATGACAACAATAGTGATAAAAATAATTTTATATTTGATGAAATAACTCTTAATGTGATTCATTTTTTTATTTCTGTTGAACAATTTAAAAAAATTTTGTATATTTGAAATGGTATAATGGGCTATTTGAAATAGATACTAACTTTGTCTCAATAAATTATCTTCCAAATTGATATTATAATTTTTTTTCATTATGTCACGATTGTCAACCTTCACATTTTAGAGTTAATTCATTTACCATTTCATAATAGTAAATCCACATTTTAGTTTTTCTATTTAATGATAAGTCTCAAGTGTATATATACCATGTTATACAACTTATTGTACTAATGTGTCTTTCGTTTTCAGGTTATAATAGTTCACTTAAAGAGATCTCGACCCATTATTGCTATGTCAGAGGTACTCCAAACCCTAGCAAGTGATTCATAGGTATTCGAGGTGTTGGTATTGTTTAGTGAAATTCTATTTCTGATTCCATTGGATACAACTTGCCTTCATTGCCCCTTGAAGAGGAACATTAGGATGTCCATCATGATGAAGGTATGCAGTATAGTTAATTATTAAAATTTTAATTTATTAACCGTTTCCTCAATTATATGTACATGATAAGAATATTTTTCTAATTTTAAAAGATAATCTTCATATTTGTAGGTCCAAGTTCCAAACAACATTCTCGTACACATGTTTGTAGACAAAACAAACAACCAATAGTTTAAAACTCTGAAGGGTACAAGTTGATGTTGGCCATCAATTGGTTTAATCAAGTAATTGGGAAGAACTCAATGAGACTCTCTACCCAATCGAGGATACCCATTAAAGATAGTAACAAATTACCCTTAATTTATACTAATTAGCAGGCAATGTTAGTAGAATGTAGGTAAAGGATTTGGGAAGACATTTGGCTAGCAATGCTAGAAGAATGTAAGGAAATAATTTAGAAATATATTGAGACATTTGGCTAGCAATGCTAGCAATATCAACTTTAAGATAGACTGTATTTGTTTACTGTCATATTAATTTCTTTGCAACTAATTGTTATTCAACTAGTTGAATATTCAATTGTACATGCAAATACCAATTTGGAAGATATATGCAAGAAAGGCGTGTTGCAAAGTCTCAACAAGCGGTGATAGGATTAGAAGGTTGATGTAAAGAAGAAGCACTTCACTCTGTTAAAGAACACTACAAAGAATCTTCTTGCTACTTGCCCAAATTCTAGGATTAAATAGGATTAGTGGCCTCTTCTACTGAGCTATTGGTAGAATGAGATGCCTGGATCATTCTCTCCTCCCTTGTATTCATATATGTTAAATTTCATAATATAGTTAATGTATTTAACTCAGAATCATTGTTTTCTTCATGAACTAGGTAAAAAAAAAAATAGAAGACATAATAAAAAACAAAAAATGAGTCACTTGCTAGGTCACAAAAATTATGCCAATTTGTAAGCTGAGGTACATGCTTAGACTTTTTACCTTAAACATGTTATTGTTGATATTAATTGTTTCTTTGTATTGTTTTATTAAATGCAATCTCTTGCAGCTTGAGGAGTAAGACAAAGTTAAACACTCCAAATTTAAAGTATTTTTGGCATCCCATATCATGAAAGATGGACAACCAGTTGATCAGGTATTTGTAACGACTATAGTTCATAGGAAATAATGTGTTTATTAATTTCTCACGTTGAAACTATGTACATTATTATTTGTCTTTTTTCAAGCTATCATTTATGAGTTGAGGCCATAAATTTTAAAAGTATCGATGTTGGATACTGACACTCAGAATAACATCCGTAATTAGGTTTTTGATCTTGAAAGAGCTATCCAGTTGTAGATGTACTATATGGGACCAACATCTTCCCAACTCTCTAAGAGTTCCTCTAGACTTTCTTCATTAATAACAAGGGTTCAACATTGAAGTAGAGGCTTGTTTGGAGCAACATGTAGTTGAGATATATGAGAAGTTAAAGAATAGGCTCATGTCATCTTTACAATCTCAACTGTACACTTCTCCAATACTTTAATTACATAAGTACTGTCTCAAAAAAGTATCCTTGGGGTATAGAGAAAAATCTTGGATTTTAAAAAAAAATTTCAGTTATATTTCTTGTTTTTCCTAAGACAAACATAAGTATTTAAAATTAATGAGATTTTAGAAAATACAAACTAATGTGTAAACAAGGGATTCGATTCACAACCAAGCTTGGGAAGAATTTTACTCTTTATTCGGCACATGAAAATTGATAATTATTTTTTTCAATTTACTTAAGTGTGAATATTATGATTTGTGAATGAATGTGAATGTGACGATTTATAGAATGAATGTGAATGAATGAAAATGTGAACATGAATGTGATATGGGAAGTAAAGAAGAGTACGAGGATAGGGACATAGGAAGAATAAGGAGAGAATACTGGGAGGACATGAGGAGGACTCGGAGATAACACACAGAGAGCACGAGGATAGCATGGGAAGAACATGGCGATGACAATACTTATATACATCATGATCTGGGTATTCGATTGTAGTTTCTAATTTAAGTGTTTATGTTGTTGAATGTATTGTGCTTTACTTTGGGACTTGGATGTCGTCGAATAAAATTGGCTGCTTTCAAACTGAGTGTTATTTTTCAAGATCATCATTTGCAAACTTTGTCATTTAATTTTAATTTTGCCAATCTCACCTTAATATTATCCTTCCAATCTTGAATTGAACATGTTTACTTGTCTAACAGTTTTTTGATGGATTTTCATCAAATATTAAATGGTTTCATTTAATGCAGATGTATTTGAACTTTATTAGATTTCAAGAGTATGTAAAGAGGAAGGTTGGGAAAGACGTCCATCATTAGAAAACTTGAGAAAATAGTAAATTCAAAATTTTGATATTGATTGGATTATATATTGTGTATTTAATTTGTTATTGGATTAAATTGTGTAAATTTGAATTTTTATATTGAGATTTGATTTTCATACTTGAATGTTATTTTTCAATTCATAATGAATGAATAATTTGATAATGTAATATGGTTTTGTATTGTTTAGGTACTGTGTATATATTGGAGCATTTTTTTTCCGACGTTTCGTAAAGCACCGACAAAGCATATGCTAAAATAAAAAAGTTAGAGTTTTTAATAAGGAATCACCTACTTATTGTGAATTTGCGAAATACCTCTTAGCTTATCATTATTAGCAAAAAATCATTCATTTTATATTATAAATTTACAAATATAACCTCAATTAAAAATATTCCAAAAATATCCTATTTTAATTTGATTTTAATAATTAAAAAAATAAAAATATTTAATTATCCTAATTTAATTTTATTTTGAATTATTATTAAATTAAGATAAAAAAATTTGTCTTATTTCAGCTTTTATGAAAGATTGGTTGTCCTATTTTATGAAAATAGAAATTCAAAATCTAATTTTGTCAAACTGATTATTTGATAATTATAAACCAGTTATTCAAAATAAAATCAAATAAAGAATTTTTAATTTTATATTAATTTACTTGATAAAATTAAATTTAAATAAATTTTTTTAAAAATATTTTAATCAATGTGATTTTTTGTAATTTTATAGTATAAGTTGAGTTATTTTTTTTACAATACTAATAAAATATATAATTTTTTACAAATCCATAATAAGTCAAGTAATTCATTACTAAAACTTTAAAAAAATTATTGCTAACATTTTATTGAGAAAAATTGACAATAATTATTGTTAGTGCAAATAAAAGAACAATGACAATAGTAACTATTGTCGATATTTTAAAGAAAAATGTTGATAAATATTTTTTTGACACTAAGAGAAATAGTAACATTGCTAGACTATTGTCAACAATTTTCATATTGTCAGTAATAATTTTAGATCATCGGTGCTTGTTGGTAAGTGCCAATAATAATTTTAATTTGTCAGTGATTATTGACGCTAGTGGACAAATACTACTGGATATAATTTGTATAGACAGTGCCATATAAAAAACGCGGACATTTTAGGAATGATTTCGGCCCCAGATAAACTAATACATTTTGGCCGAAATCATTTGAGTTTCGATTTCAGTCAAAATATTTTTTTTATTTACTAATTATGTATTGATTAGAATTTGACTATATTTTGACTACACTTTGACCTCAAATTATGCTTATGATAAAATTGTAAAAAAAAAGTAAAACAATTTAAACAATTTTAAAAGAATTTATAACTAATTTTTCTATAATATTAAATACTATTTTAATTAATTTAAATTAATTTTGATAGTTAATTATTTGTATAGTCAATTTTTCTATATATTACTATAAAAAAATAGAAAGCAAAAAGAAAAAACATGAAAAACTTTAAAAAACTAAAAAAATAACATAAGCAAATTTAACTTATCATTAAAATATATTTTAAATATACATAATCTATGAATTATAACATAATATATTAATCATCATCATTATCATCATCATCATGATAATCATCATCAATTGAGTTTCAAATATCTGGGTGTGAAATTATAAATTTATTACATAGATAATCAAAACAAGCCTTTGTAGCTAAACGAGTAAGAACAACTAATTCCAAATGATCTCGTGGTAGCGGTCCTTCAATATAACTAGATATTAAAGGTTTAAAATAAAAATGATAATTTTGTTCATTCATAACACATAGTAAAAGTAGTCCAATAATCCATGATAAATAAATATTACAATGTGTGAAGTGCTCAGAGGTAATTATGACAAGATAATAACTGATAGTGATACATTAATTGGACCTTATTAAGAGATATGATACATTGATCGTTTACTCTTCTATGATTTTTTTATATTTGCTTAATTAAAACTTGTTCAAGCATATCATAAGCCAAAGGTGAAATTATTCTATAATATAATATTGGTGAAGAACGGATATAATTATTATTCCTATTTTAAGTGTAATTTGGTCTAAAACTATAATATAATTATTAGGATTTACCATTATCTATTTTTTAAAAAATATCATATCGTTGTTAGGATTTATAAATATAAAGTAGATGATAGTAAATATTGAAAAGGAAAATACTATAACAAAATACGATAATGAAGTTAAAAAATATGGTAATATGAAATAAACTATAGAGACATTAAATTTGAATGTCATAAAATTATAACAACATCATATATAACACCAAACATATTAATTTAACACAATAATAAGAGCATCATATCATAGGTAGCATAAATCACATGTTATAATTACATGTTATTTGAAGAAGAATCTTAAAGAGATTGGTGTTCTTCATCACTATCCTCATAAGTATGAGGGAGTTGTAATTTATAGTACTATTTAGCATGCAAATAGTATGAAATCATATATCCTATATCAAATAATGTGGAATATATGTTATCCAATAATGAAGATTCTTATATTGACTTATTATATCCTTGATTTTAAGAAGATGCTGAGTAGTAACTGGAGCCCATACTATATATTAGACCTTAATTACTATCTTATCCGCCATGTAGAGCATATTAATATTATAGTTCGTAATCATATTATAAATTAGAGTTAAAAACTAATTTTCTCTATGACCTGACAAAGATAAAAATGAGTCTGCATATTGCGGCTATCAAAAATTAGTCTCACCAGGTGCACCACTATTTCTACTATCACTAGTATCAACAATATTATCAATTTTGTTAGCTTCCTCTTCCAATTCTTTCTCTAAGAGATGACAAATAATTTCTTATATTTGAAAATGATTTAAGACAGGTTCTTCCTTTTCCTAAATTCACTCTATTAGACGATCATTATTTTTAAATATGACGGACAAGTTGATTATCTCATCCTCTAATGATATTCTCCTTTATAAGTTTCGTGCTCTTAAATGTATGTTATACTGACAAAAAATAAGTTTATCTAATTTCTCTATTTTAAGTTATTCCTCGTCTTCGTGTAAATCAATTCAAAAATTGTCCAATTTCTCTTGCATTCTAAACCTGAAATAGTTGAGTTAAAATTTTAATTGCTATCTTTGCAAGATGAGATGTTATGTGCCGACCATAAATACTTCACCATCTAATTATAATTTATCAAAAAAATTTATAAAAAATTTATATTATTTAAATTAGTAAATATGTATTATTTTTAAATATCAAATATATCAAGAGTATCACCCCTAATAGTTATAATTGCTTGTTGTATGTCGAACTTCTTGACTTTATTTTTGAAATCGTCTGTCTATTTAATAGATGTACTCAAATTCAAACTTATAAATTATGTAAAAAATACAAATGAATGATTTAGAATATATTTCGTGCAATGCCAATATTTTAATACTCACATCTTGTTTTATCCTCTCGATTACCTTACGTAACATTTCGAGAATTGTATTGCTATTGTCAACATCATCAGTATATTAAAATATTGAATTTAAAAAATATCCTACAATGTGATTAAATGTTAATAAATAATATTATCGTTGTAACTTACTAAATTGCTATAAAATGTCACTGTATTCAATTACCTACAATATGAATATTCCTAGATAATATTTTTTTTTTCTAATGATAGTCAATAATCTTCTCCCATTTGTGAAATTTAGTTATTCTTGTATATTACCTTATTTGTAATTTTGTTTGTTCTACTATTTCATATAAGAATCCCATTTGGAAATAATTATTTGATCAATAATTTGTAGTACCTTAACTAATCCTATTTAAGAATGATTATCTGCGTTAATAATTTATGGCATCTTAACTAATAGACTGAAGATTCTAATTTTATTCTCAATAAATTTTCAAAATTACTCATTTAAGACTTAATTGTAGAATTTTTTAGAAAAAAATTTTTCTAACCATTTTAATGAAATAATATTTGTTATATTCTTTATTTGTAAAGAATCTCTTCAACACTTGTTAATGGGTATACTGGGAATCTAAGGAAATAAATTGTGTAACAAACCGCATAATGCCTAATGTCTCGACTTTGTGTTTGTTTTCTCATCAATTTAAAACACTAAGTATGGTTATAAATAAATAACGTCAATTTTTGACCTTCCTCAATAACTTTCTTGATATCAAGATCCTTACCCATATCTTTTAACATTGAGTCAATAGAGTGTACTGCACAAAGTATTTAAAATAGATGTTTCTTTCCCAAGGAGTTGTATTATCAGTTAAGACTTATACCACTCTTAATTCACCAATATCATCAATGATGTTGTAATCAAATGATATAAAAAATTATCAGTCTTTGACTCCCCTGATGTGTCAATTAACTTTAAGAAAACTGTCACTTCAGGATAATATACTAAAAAATTTATCAAATCTTTATTATATTATGTCTTCTATCCACTACACATAAAGGTGCAACTAAATTCATTCCAATATTTATAGAAGATCTGTATAAACATGCACATTTCTTAGACTTTAAGATCCAAACACTTTTCAAAAATCTTGTAGACACTTGGTGGAGGAACTCCTGGGTCAATATCTTGAGTGACACATATTATCCCATAATAGTAACCATCATCTGTTAAATGAAATAAAACATGATTATAGAAAAAAATTTGGATATTACCCTACCCAACCATTGTTTTGCTTTCCGAAATCCACTTGATGATGTTCTCAAATTTAGTTGAGTATCATATCTTGGCTTCAATAGAAATGAGTCAACATAAGAAATATTAATAAACCTGATGTCAGAAAAATAAAAATATCTTCTAACTCCCGAAGAGGCAGTTGTGCATCGTTGTATACATTATTTTCGGAGACTAGTAGTTCAATGATCATGAAAGGTAAATGAACCACCGATATATTGCTCATGAACTATCTTAGAATGGCTTGCACCAACTTGATTTTCCTCGTATAATCTTTGGCTCTCATGAATAACTTCTTGAATCTTATTATTCTCTTCTTTGTTATCAAAAACTTATTTGGGATCTGCATTACAGCTCCTCATAAGTTCCAAATCATATTTTTTTTGCCTTATTTTTTTCTTTGTTTTCTATTACTTTATATTATTGCCCAAAATGGTTGTCTCACTTTATTGGAAACCTTCTTACAAGTTCAAATTGCGCTTGTTACTTCTCTCAAATGCTCGTTTACTCTTGTGATTTCAAACCTAAATGTGTGACCACACTATTTGTAATAAACTTTTCAAAAACCCGTATCCATCAATTCATAGTATCGCCATGCGATATCGTCATCGCGAGTTGATTATTGCATGCTTTGCTTGGGAGCCATCTATAACAAAAGTCATGGCTCATAAAATTTGTGGAGAATTTATAAAGCCCAAAAAGAAAGTCATCTACTAAAAATAATTATAATTTTTGTAAGAATATAAATAAATTTTCAGAAATTTTTAGGCCTATCAAACAAAAAATAATAAGTTTAACAAGCTTATTACAAGTCCAAAAGGAAAATTTTGATAATTTAAGTAAAATAGTGCCAAAATGATTGTTAATAAATAGTTGTAATACTTTTTTTTATACAACATGATTATTAATAAATAACATGTCATTAAAAATAATGAATGTAGATATTGATAGGCCTTACAAGCCTTAATAGGCCTAGTATACATTTAATGGGCTAAATTCTAAACGAGCTTAATATAAAAGTTAACAGGGCTTAACTAATTTCAGCCCATCTCAAACCCATGTCAGTTGACTTTGGGCCCACCCAAGCCTAATTGCCACTCCTAATTTAGAACAAGTAAAACCTAAAAAAGCTAAAGTCATACAAGCCCACAAGAAACTAACCAACCATCTTTCCACTTGCAAGACAATCATAATACATTTTCTCAACCAATCAGAAAATTTACCAATATAGCCTCAAATTTCCAAAAAGGAATTAAGCAAAGCTAATAATAGGACATAAAATTAAAGAAAATCACATCTAAATACTAGGCTAAAATATTAGTGTGAATGCATGTCCTTCTCCAGGTATCAGGCTCAAATACTCCTTGCAGTTTTTTTTGAAAAAAAGACAATAGGAATCAAGAAAAGAATGACTTTCTTTTTGTTGCGACAAGAACACAAAGAATTTCAAGTTAATATTTGCTTACTAATTAGTAATTACTCATGCTTCCCTAATAGAACATGCTATTTTGGTATACAAATTATTTTTCATAGCATAATAACAAGTAGTTTATTTCTTAAGCAGGAAGATTCTATCCCTAATCATACAAAAGGTAGCTTTGACCTTTTTGATTAGGTTAGGGCTGTGAAAGAAAAATAGAAGAGAAAAAGCATATGAGTGCCAATAGGAGAAGGAGGGCTAGCAACAGCAACATAATTCTTTCGAGAAGAAATACTAACACATCAAATAGGAAGCTCCAAGCACAATAATTTATAGAATACTAGCTTCATGTGATGAAAGTAAAATGATGCAAAACCCTCTTCCATCACCGGCTTCAGTGACTTTCCCATTGAACTGTTGGAAAAAAAAAAACATGTCATATGCATTGTCTTTGTCTTGTTTGTCTTTCATCAATTAAAAAATAATAAGTTAAAAAAGCTAAATTATAAGCCTGCATGATCAGGTCAAAGGCATCACCTTAGCAACTCAACGGCCCCTCCTTCTTCTGCTTAACATTCTCATCAATCCAATGAGTGTAGCTCCTGACCATGCACGTGAAAAACAACATAAGATAGCTAACTGACTTCAGCACATGTTGGAGGAAATATTTGTTGAAGCTTTGCACTACTGACTTGCTATTTAGATAATCATATTCTATAAATATCTGCCATGCAGGCACTTGTTGTAGTACAAGATTTACAGTGAAGAAAGCCAAGGAGATCCAATTTGGGCTCTTGCGCTACTCGTGCATTCTCGTGTTCCTCACCGTCCTCTTCCGGTTCACCAAGTTAGGGTTCATATCCAAAAGGAAGCTCCTCCCAAGTCCCTGGCATCTCTCGATCATCGACAACAAATAAAAATCTTGTTCTAAAACCCAGATACTACCGAGGAGGCAAAACACCAAACCCTAACCCTAGCTATTGAAGACTATAGTAACCCTAGCAATGTCGCTGCTAGATAAGAACCTCATGCAAATCGGCGGCTACAGCTTGGCTAATGCCAATATCAACACTGGAAATGACCAGATCCCATTGTTGCAGATCATCACTGATGCGAACGCTGGCACGAAGGCATTGGCATGCTCCTTGTTCACCATCTCCCACATAAACATAATCAAACTCCCAATGCATATGTTAATCGTGAAGTATGATCCAATGTAGAATGGGATAGCCATCCCCATCGCGCTCAGTATCATCCCGTGCACGGGCCACCGGTGTGCCTGCTACCATGCTAGCCCTTTCACTGCATTGATTGCAATAAAGATGATGTAGAAGAGGATGCAGAACTTGATGCATTTGTGAGGGAGTGTCGAGAGGCCATTGATAGTTGGTGATGCCCCTGTAGATGCTGGCGTAGGGGGAGGAGTACTCCTTGCCGGGCACACCGATGGGGAAGGCCTTGTAGAAGATCCAGAAGACGCAGGGCCTAATGACGTAGCCCATGGTGAGATAGCCAATCTTGAAGTTTTGCATGAGATCAGAGGCCATAGAGATGATGCTCGTCATGACACCGCAGGAGGCTAGGCCAGCGACAAGACCGCCGTGGGCCATGCCAGCCCAAGTGCCAAAGATAAATATGGCGAGTTCGCCATAGCAGGAGGCGAGGGACTAGTCGGTGACGCCGATGCCGTAGGCATCATCGTAAAAGGCGAGGGACGGTGCGATGGCGTAAACAACTGCGACGTGGTGGGGGCGGAGCTCGAAAAAGATGTGGGGGATGATGAAGATGGAGACGAGGGCCAGAGCAAGATAGCCAACGATGGCAACCAAAATTGGGATTTGCTCGTGGAGGAAGGCCTACGGCAGCAATCATCGAAGGAGACTATGTCAGGACCCAAGGTGGACTAGCTGAGTGAGTTCCTGCACAGCACCTTTCAGCATCCTGTCGAGAAGCATGGGCCGCTCATTGCTGATCCCTCATGAGAGCATGGAGAAATGCAAGATCAACGATGGTGTGAAGAAGCTAAAAAAGGTATTGGATGCAAACTCTAAACAGTACCACTCGCTCAAACTTATCATCGCCGAAATGTTTTAGCATTAGTCAAAATCGGCCGAAATTTAAAAGCTTGATATATACTATGAAAAATACCGACAATGTTTGATCGGCATTTTTTAATCCATGCGCAATACTTTACTTAATTTTATTGTATTGCAACTAACTCATCTCTAGAAAGGAAAAAACAAACACACTTCTCTCAAGCAACATGAGACCATCTATTCCGCCTCCTACCTCCATCTCCTCCTCCCCCTCTCCTGAAAAATAAGTAGGGTCCATTAGTGCTCGAGAACATCGCCATCGTCCTCATCTGCCTCATGGCCCTATCCCTCCTTTTCCAACGCCACCGTCCGCTTCCTCATCCGTTATCATCACCGCCGCAACCAACAATCCAAGGAATAGCAAAAGCTTGAAAAACAGGATGCAGCAACAAAAGAGGAGAAGCCACCAGTCCTAGTATTCTCTTGAGGAACAACTTTGTCGGGTGCAACATTCAGCTGAGGGCATCATCTGCCGGAGGAATTCGCAAACGGGGACCCCGTCCAGGTGCTCCCAGCCTGAAACCACGGCTTCCACGCCTACTACTTTGACGCTTGGCTTGCCTCAAAGCCATCCTTCCCCACCTTCAATGCCTCTACCGGAAGAGCCATGAGGATTAATTTATCGGCCATCAATGTATGTTTTATTCTCTATAATTTAGTCTTTAGATGTGTGATTTTGAAAATTGGAAATTAAAAGAGGATGATGAAATGGAGCAGTGTGGCACGAGGGAAAGTGACTAGAGATGTCCTTCTAGGCCAATTCAGCACAATATATAGTTCAAAATCAATAATATTCGGATTGTATTTGGTAGGATCCACTGTCGGGTTATGCCTAGTGTTCTACTCGTGGCCTGCGGGTCAGGTGCAGTCCAGCCTGTAATTTTTTTTTAAAAATCAAATAATTTGTCTAAGGGGAAGAGTCTGACTGATCTTTTAACTAGTCAAACTTGCAGGATTGAATTACAATGGCTCCCTACAAAAAGCCGGGAGCCGTTGCATTTTTTTTAAAAAATAAATATAATATATATATAATAAAAAAATAAATTTTAAAATAAAAAATATATAAAATAGTTAAAAGTAGTTATTTCATGATCTTACAAAAATATTATTCCCAATAACCTTTTTTTAAAAGCATTTTGGATATTTCACAATCTCAAAATTCTTATAAATATCCTCTCATATTACCTATTTCTCCACATAACTCATAATCTTCTTTCTACTCCTACACTCTCTTAACTCTCAAGTCTTTAATTTTCAATTTAGATTACAAGTTTTGACAGTGTAGCTTTCGATTTTTGGCTATTTGACTTTTTAAATTGACATACTTGGAATCAAGTTTATTTTTATTTTTTCTTATAATTTTTTTGATAATGGCAGACTCCTCTTTCAATCCCCTTTTTTTTTAAGGATGAATCTTAATTTTCAAATTCTCAATAGGAAGTTGAGATTAATATCAATCAATTTTTTTCAAGATAAAATAACAGAAAATCTAAAAAAAGAAAACTAATGATGTTTCTACATACTAGTGGTTGAAGATGAGAAAAAAATTATTTGTAAGAAATGCAAAAATCAATTAGATACTACAAGCGTGTATAGAACTGGTCATCTTTAAAGGCACATTCAATTTCATTTACAAAGGTAGCATGACTTAACTCAAACTCAACTTTCTTTTACACCTGATTCTTCTTCTAGTTTATTTGGCATTCATAAATTTCCAAAAGAAAAGGTAAGAGAAAAATTTGTTAAATATATTATTTGTGATAAGCAACCATTTTTCTTTGCAAAGAATTTTAAAATGAAAGAGTTATTCCAAGAATTAAATTTTCTCTTTCAGAAAATATCTAGGAACACTACTAGGAACGATGCAATGAAGATCCTTGCTACCAAAAAAATAAATTAAATTTTTTTATAGGTTATAATCAAAGAATTGCTCTCACATCTAATTGCTGGAGTACGAATTATAGTGTTTCTTATATTTACATTACTGTTTATTATATTGATGATTAATGAATACTACATAAACAAATTATTAGTTTTAAACTTTTAGAACATCCTCATAATGCAGTTAACATTGACAATACTATCGTTCAAACTATTTTTGAGTATAATATTCAAAATAAAATATTTAGTATTGCTTTAGATAATTCTAGTAATAATAATGTTGCTGTTATTTGGTTAAATGTCAATTGCATATTTTATTAGATGGTAGATTATTTCGTATTTATTATACATGTCATTTATTTAATTTAATTGTTCAAGATGGACTTAAACTCAGAAATGTGTATTTTGAAATTTATGCAACTATATTAAATATACTCCTAGTCGTACTCAAGATTTTAAAGCTTCATGTAGATAATTTCAAAAATCACATAAAAAATTTTCTCTTAATATTGAAAATAGGTGAAATACTACTTATAAGTTGTTAAATTCTTATGATAATTATAAAGAGGTACTTATTCTTTTTTTTTGCACAATATACGAGTGATTATCTATTGATTAATGCAACTTAGATGGTATGTAAATTATTTATGTTACAACTACAACTCTTTCAAATAGTTATTATCCTATAACCTGTTTGATATTTGATGAACTTATACTTATTTTTTCTATTTTCAAGAAATATAGATCACTTTTGAATTTGCAGAAGTTATTCTTTTAATGGAAGCGAAGTTTAAAAAATATTTTAAAACTATCAATTCTGTATTTTCTCTTGTTAGCATATTAAATCTACGAGTTAATCTTTCAGGTTTTGAAATATTAGTTGATGAGTATAATGATAATATGTGTTTTTTTTATAAATATAGCATGATATAAATAATATGTTAAGAAATTCTTGTATGATATGTATAATATTTATTAAACACGATATGGTAACTCACTCATTTTGCTCCATTAGAATATGCCATAAACCATTCCAAATCAAAATCTTACATATTTTCTATTTTATAGAGAAAGAAACAAAAATTAATTTTGACTTCTTCCTCATATAATGAAGCGACTTTATATGAAAGCCAAAGTGTGGACTTTTTAACTGATGAAGATACTGAGAAAGTTGATATATTATCATAGTAAAAAACACATGTAAGTAGATATCCAGTATTTTTCATTATGACCCATGATTTATTAATTGTGCTAGTGTCTATAGTTGCATCAGAATCTTTTTTCGATGCAGAAAAAAGAGTATTAAATGATAATAAAACATGATTAATTCTTGAAGCTTTAAAGGTATGTATATGCATGAAAGATTGGTATGATGCTGAAAAATGAATTCAAGGATTTAGTGAAAGTTCAACTGATAAGAAGATTCAAGAAATTGAAGAAATGAAATATATTAATCCGGAAGGTTGAGTGTGGTTTTTGAAGAATTATAATAGTATGTTACAAATATACATATACACATTATTATATTTTAAATTATTTTTTATATTTTTATTGAATTATTTTACTAACTTGACCTACGGAGTAGGATCGCCGAGTACGACCCCTCGCCTCGGTCAATTTTTTTTACAAGTTTTAAATAATGATATAGATTTTTCACATCAAGGTTGAGCGTGATTTTTGAAAAATTATAATAGTAAATTAGAAAGATACATATATATATTATTATATTTCAAATTATTTTTTATATTTTTATTGAATTATTTTATTGACTTGAGCGTTGGAGTGGGATCGTCGACTGCGACCCCTTCCCTTAGCGATTTTTTTTTCAGTCTTAAACAATAATATAGATTTTTCACATTTCAAATATAGGTAAACATAATACTCATAAATCAATTTAAATATATTTATTTTGATTTTGATTTTTTTATTTTTAAATATTTTTTCAATTTTTGTGAATATTTTTTTAAATTTTTTTAAATTTTTTAAGGAATTTACAATTTTTTTAAAAAATCTTTATTGTCAAGATATCTCAAATATAGATAAACATCATACTCATAAATCAATTTAAATATGAAATTTTTTTATTTTTTTCAATTTTTTTTGCTTGTACAAATATATTTTGATTTTTATGAATATTATTTTTTTATTTATTTTTTCAGATTTTTTTAGGTATTTACAAATTATTTTAAAAAAAATCTTCTTAACCAAGATTTGAACTCATGTCCTTTGAATAAAAGGTAAAAAACTTAACTAACTAAAATGTAATTTATTAGTAAATTTCTTATAATTTATGTATTTTTATTTATATATTAAAAAAAATCGGACTTATGACATGATCCGCAAGCCATGTGCTATGTTTGGCCCTCAAAAAATCTTACAGGCTATGTCCCATTATTATTTCAAAGTCGTGCTAAATACGCTTCGAAATAATTTTAGCAATTCGGTCAAATAAAGTGTGCACGATCCATTTGATCCAGTACGGTTTGTTTGACATAAAAGTGACTGGCTTGGACGTTGTTGGGATGTGGAAACGAGCAGCGTATGGGCACATTAGCCAATTGGTTTTGGTTTGCTGTAGGCGGTGGCGAATGGTTTTCTTGTTTTTTGCATTTAACACCCTATTTATCAACAAAATTGTATTGGGTAAGGATGCTATTTCAACAAAAAAAATTACCATACATATTGAAGGCAAAAAATTTCCTTCCTAACTTCTGATGGAATTTCTTGAACATTTATGTATTTTGTGTCTTCCATTCAAGATATGTGCTTCTTTGGAATTCTCGTAGAAAGAAAAGAGAAAAAAAAATGGCAAGTGATGAAAACTCTATTGATGAAAGGATCATAACCAATAATCATCAAACAAATACATAATTTTTCTCCAAAAATGATAAACTTGAAGAAGAGAAGATTCCTAAACTTGTAACCCTAAGGAAAGTTAGAGTTTGAGATAATTATAAATTTTATTAGCATGAATTAAAGATAAGATTCCCAAACTACAATATTATTGTCCAAATTCAATGTTAAATATCTGTAATATAAAAATCAGCGTCAGTATAAATATAACAACGCTAAGTAAATATCATAAACACTTTAGTTGAGAAGATGGTCATACTAATTTTTAGTAGCACTACAAATGGTCACTATTTTGTTCTACAAGCTCATTAATTGTGAAAGGGTGTGTTTTATGGTCCACAGCCTTCACGACCAGCTAAGCATTGCAGGTTCATTCTCGACCTTTTATAGTTTCTTCGCCATGATAGAAGTTTGTGGGTTGACTTAATTAGATCATAAAACAATAAGAAAATATTTGTATGTTTGACATCTATATGTGACAATTACGTTAATCGAGCTGTAGATTTCCTCTATGTAATTTAAAAAAATACTAATAAACCAAACTAGCACATAGTACACATTGCCATTGTACTCTTTAAGTAATGGACATTGACATTTTGATCATTTGAAAAGAAGTAAGCAAGAGCAATACTATATTTAACAAAATATTTTGTCACCGAATATTTATGCATATTTTCATGCAACGAATAATAAAATTTTTTGTCTTTTATATTAATTTAATTGATAAAATTGAATTAAAATAAAATGTTTAAATATTATATTTGAGATTATTTTTTATAAATATATAAGTGATTTTTTGCTTAATAGTAAAAAAATAATTAATTTGCTATAATTCATCATAAGATAGGTAATTTTTTACTAAAAATTTTAAAAATTTTAAAAAAACTGGATTATATGTCATACCCTAATAATATCAATGAACTCAATGGATTAGAATTCTCCATGAGTATGAACCTCCTTCAAATGCTGCCATTTGGGTTCATTTAAATTACTTTACAAAATAAAATAAAATATTATTAGATGAGCAATGCATGGAGAGAAAAATCAAAAGCTTATATTAATTGGTCGATGGTACTACATATATGTTATTAAAATATTATTACTTGAATGCTAATAATATATAATGTTTAATAAGACATTAACAATGTAATAATTTACAATATTCCATTGTGTTGAAACAATTGGACAACAACATATGCCACATCTTCTGCTCTTCCATGGTCGTCTTTTTTTTCCTTACATAATATCAAACAAAAATGTGCAGTGGTTAGTTCAGAATAATATTTTTAGTTAAAAATTTTTAAGACTAAAATTAAGAGACCTCAAGTTATTTAATCTATATAGAATATATTCTATATATTCACCCAATCTATGATTAAATAACTTGAGGGACAATATATCATAAGTTAGAGAAATTTAGGGACTTATATATAGTTATCAGAAATTTAAGGACTCGTATGTAATTGTCTTATATATTAGGTACTGATATGTAATTAAACAAAAAAAAACCCTCTTTTTAGCTTTTTCGCTAGAAAAGAACCTATATACAAAACCACCTAAAATATGTATTCCATGAATCACCTGCATTGTGGTAAATGCAGAAAATTATTTAAGAGTTTTTGTGGTTATGCCCCTGAAAATTTTAAATTGTGCCCATCACCTTTAAATGGTCTTTTTTGTGACTATGCGGGTAGATTCTTAAAATTAAAATAGTTTTTTCAAAGCAAGACTATAAAATGAGTGAAATAGATTTACATAAAATTGAGCTCGACATTTTTTGAGAAATATGTGTGGAAACTTATTTTAGTCCTTTTATAATTTTTTATTACAAAAATGATTTTTCTTTTAATCTTAAGAGTATAAGTGTAAGAAAAAATTGTTTAGAAAGAAATATGAATATAATTAAACACTTTCAAGAAGTATAAACACTAATTTAGTATATTTTAGGGTATACCTACAAAAATTTCAACTATTTGTCTAGAGTTAATTTGCATATAATTACTTAAAATATTATCAAATTGTATATTTTTTTTCTCTATTAAAAATTATATATATTTTAAAATCTTGATAAATTGCATATTTATCCATTAAACTTAAAAAAAGTGCATATAATTTTTTAACATTTTTCTTCAAATTGTATATTTTTTCAAATATAAAAATTATATATTTTTTCTTTGGTTATTGGATATATTGTAAAACTATTTTTGAATTTAGAAATAGCATCAAAATTAGAAATATTTAAAGAATATATATCACTCAAAATTATTTAGGGTGAGGTGAATAGACAAAAAAAAAAAAAACTCTTAGTCTGATTAGAGCAACTTTGCTGATTTAGTCATTATTGTTTAAAAAGAATCTCTCTCATCTAGTTTAGAAGCTCATGTCAAATTGCTTTTCTCCTCCTGTTAAGAAGTTTATATTGGATTAAAATTTAAATTAAGATGTGAAATCGTAATATTGTTTATGACCTATTTTAAACTTGTTTCAATTTATCTCAAATTAAGTTTTCACCCCAAATATAGAATGATAAACTTATCTCTAGAATGGTTTAAATCCTTTTTGGTTTGATTTGCATTAGAAATAAGATTCAATCTAGACCATAACTAGTATTTTTATCTTTTCATTTTATCTTAAATGGAATTAAATGATATATATTTTCTGAATATTCTTATCTCTAATGATAAATATACATCCAAAAAGGATTTTACAACATATCCAATAACCTAAAAAAAACTATGTAATTTTTAAGTTTGGAAGATAAATATACAATTTAGCAATATTTCAAAAAATTATATATAATTTTTTAAGTTTTGAGAATAAATATACAATCTAACAAGATTTTAAGAAATTATGTGTAATTTTTTAAATATGAAAGAGAAATATGTAATTTGACAAAATTGAAAGAATTATATGTCTTTAACATTTTTTATGGGCCACTTCCCTTCATTATATGATTATGTCAAAGAAAAATAAAATAATATCAAAATATTTAGCACCTAATTTGCAACGATTAGCAAGAAGGCCAGAAGTTAGGACTGATCTTTTTATGAATTTTAGAATTTAGTTATTGATATAGTAATAAGTCATAGCATCAAAAATGGACTTTGAAATCTTTTTAATGATTTAAGGTGTTTCTGACTATTTTTTATTTTACTATCTCAAATTTTGATGTTGATTGTATCTTCAAATCTATTTCATCATTTGATCTTAGATCCACTATCTTATGACTTTTATCAAAAATTTATTTGTAATAATACAATAAAAGGCTGAGCTATGTGTGTTCTATGTCTTTATTATTTTAACAATAGATTATATTCTTAGAAAAATATGTGAGAGATGATTTTTTTTAAGTTCGATGAGGTGATCCGAAAATACTCATTTTTATTAATTTCAATAAAGAAGAGCATGCAATGTGGAATATCTATCATGTGATTCAAAAATAATTGTTGTATGTGTGCCCATGAATGAAGTAATTGTTATTCTCAAGTTTAACAATTTTTTTGATATTGTATTTAGATTTGAATACAAAATTTTTATTATAGTGACAAAGTATTCATTTTTTCAATATTATGCATTTATTTTATATACAAATATTATTTTTTTACTTACTATATACTTACTTTGTTCCAAAAGTATTTCTTTTTTAGTTAATATATTTATTTTTCTATCCAAATTATTTACTCATGAAATAAGGTGAATAACATTAATACATAAAGAATGCAGAGTGAAAGTATGCATAATCCTAAGTTTATCCACCTCCTAAACACAGAGCATTCATTTTGCAGTAATAAGATATTCATTTTATTTGAAATGTATTCATTTTTAGATATTATATATTTATTTGAATTTTTTTTTTGTTTTTATGTATTCATTTTATTTGATAAATATTCATGTTTATGTACAAAATATTCATTCTTGAAATTTGAAAGAAGTCGAATAATCATAAATAAGACAAATCAAAGTACATTCAATAACTATATTATTTTCATCCACTATCATAGTGTGATGCAAAAAGTATATAAATTCATTTACCTCCTGAACTTATAATCATAGACAAATAAATATTAAAAAATAAAAAATTGATTATATATAAACAAAGAGATGAATATATGATATCAATCAAATCCTCAATAAGGTTATGAGGTAGTGGAGAAAAAGTTAAAGAAAATAGTTGCGACATAAAGAAGGTTGGAGAAGGTTACTGCAGTGGCAAGAATATTGAAAAAAAAATCACTACAATGGAGAAAAGGCTGAAGAAAATCTTGCCGATGGAGGGCACGCCAAATCAATGATTGCTAAGGACATAAGTGCAAAAAATAAACTCTAATTCAAATAAAGTGATAATATATATAGCTAGTTCAAGAAATAGTATTAGAAAAAATTATGTTGAGGGTTAAACCTGATAAATTTTGTAAAAGTATGGATTGAAAAGAAAAGTGAAATTTAAGTTGAGTTAAATTAGATAAAAAAATTTATAGGGGATAACAAAAATTTTTCCTAAATTATTTGACAACTACATATAACTCCTTGACTTTTGATTTTTAAAATAGTCTCTAACCTTTATATTATATAATTTCTTATATGTTGAATATTTTTTGATACGAAATTAAATTTGTCTTAAAGGGAGTATTTATCCTCTATCCCAAATTAATAACGTAGTAGAAAACCTTAGCAACTTTAAATTTCTTTTCTATTTCTCCTACTCAAACATATGAAATATAATGGAATCCAACTCCTCTCATGACCTTCCAACTTCTCTTCCTTTCAATTTTGAAAACGACTTCAACATCCAAAGGAATTAATAAATTTTATTATTTTAGCCGGTTTCAATTTCAGCCAAAATAAATTATTTATTTATTAATTATGTATTGACTAAAATTTAATTATATTTTAACTATATTTTGATTTCAAATTAAAAACATGATAGAAAATTTTTTAAATTTTTTTATAAAATTATAAAATTATAAAATAATTTATAACTAATTTTACCATAATATTACATACTAATTTTATCATAAAATTATATGGTGAACCTGCACTTGACTACATGGCAATAGGATTCAGAGGGTTCCAAGTTGAAACTTCCGACTTACATGCTCACCAGATGACAATTGGGTTCCAAGTTTAAACTTCATTTGGTTCTCTTAAAAAATTATAGATAAAGTGCTCCACATTAATATCTCCATTTCAACAACCAAGCAAGAATACCACAACCCAAAAAAAAGGATAACTACTTTTCACTTTTTTCATGCATTTTCAAGCAACAAAAAAACCAAGATCACATTCAAAAACACCCCAAAAGCAAAGAGAGAAAGGATTCACTTTGATTAGTAGAAGTAACCACAAACGCCATCATCAAAGTTGAGAGCATAGCTGAAAGGGTTATAGTGAAAGCTATGTTGCTTCCTATTAGACCTAGCCACTTGTTGCCGTATCTTAGTAAGGATGCGCTAGTAAAGGCTGCAGACGCACCGACAACTGCCCTCCATCACTTCTGCTGCGTCCTAGTCGGCTACCAATCCCATCAGAGTCGCTGCCACTGCCGTTGCTCTCCGTTCTTGAAGCTCCCTCGTCTTCTTCTTCTTTAGATGATGCTACTGGTTGCTTTGTACAAACTTTCAACTTGTTTTCCTACTTCTTTCTTTTGATTTTCTTCTCCGGTGCCCATGCGCAGCAAGCGACATTTTCATCGCCGTCTATGCATAGCTGTGGCATCTCGTTCCGCCCGAGCGTCGCCATTGTCCTCAGCATCTTCGGCATCATGCTCACCTTCACATTCCTCTTACTCATGTACGCCAAGTTCTGCCACATCACCGCTTCTGACATCATCTTCCTAAGACTATTGGAGGACATGACGAAGTTTGACCTCGGGAGCAACTTCCAGTTGCTGGACAATACTCATCCTTTATAGTTCCTCTCCCACTTGAATCACCCCTTCACCGTCAAGCTCCATGTCGTCGTTCATGTTCGCACTGTTGCATGGAAACGAAACTAATCTCAGTTGAAATGTTTCAGCCATAACCGAAACTGAAATATTTTGGCTGAGATTTCAAACCATGATGTATACTCCTATTTTTTGACTTCCCTTTATTATGCTAGTGTCAATGTATTCATATCAATTAGAGGTGTAAGCAAGTCAAATTTGAGCGAGCTAACCTTGGCTTGAGCTCGGTTCGTTTGAAAAAAAAGGTTAGTTTGAAACAAGGTAAGTTAAGCTCACCATCACCCTCTTACAAGCATACCAAGAACTATGACATTTCATGAAACTGAATCCCTTCAGACGTTCCATCAAACATTTTTGGTGCACTATCCAAGTCGAGAGTTTTAATAAACTAGAACTACAAGAAACATTTAACCACAAAAAAATTAGCAATTTTACTCACAAAATCAAAGCAATCAACAAGAAACTCATTGATCTCAATCAAGCAACAAAATTCTAAAAAATTCTAGTAGTTTGAGGAGGGCGAGGAGGATAGGGTTAGAATGGCAACATGCAGGATCCGGGGCAATGCACGGAATTGAGGGTAATTTGTAGGGTCGAGGACACTACGAAACAACGACACTTCGGGGTCCGACATGTGGTGTCAGGGATGCACCGAGATGGCAACACTCGAGGTCTGGGACGCGCTGAAATTGGAATGCACAAGATTGGGTTGGCAGATAAGCATGGGCGGATAAGAAGAAGATTAGGATTCGGAAGAAAAACTAGAAAAAAAGACAGAAGAATAAGTATATTATATGTAATTATATAATTATTATATTTGTATATATAGAGTTGAGTTCGAGCCAAAACCGACTAACTCAAGTTTGGCTCGCTTATAGAATGAACTCATTTTTGAGCTCGAGTTGAGCTCGTTTCCTACTAAGTCGAGTTGAGATTGAGTAGCTCACAAGCAACAAGTCAAATTTACACCACTAATATTAACAATTGATTTCTTCCTGTCCTACACTATTGCCCTCGGTGATGGCATCTCCTCTCTTTTCCTCTCCACGTTTCCCCTCCTCCTCCATGTCTTTCTCGTCCTCTCCCTCTACTTGCTCATTTCCATCATCCATTCCATTCCTTTCTCTTGCCATTTTAAAAAATAAGAATAGTTTAGGCATTTCTCATTCTTGGTTTATGTTATTCATGTATAGGTAAAAAGAATTCTTACAAATAGTCTCTAGGAGATTTTTTTAAAAAAATCTTTAAAATATAATAAATTATATATAAATATAACAATTCAAAGAGTTATATACAATTGCCAAAAATCAACACATTATATATAATAAAGCCTTAAAAAATGTGGCAACTAGTACACGAGTTTTGTGTATTAAACTGCTTCAAAGTTTCAATTTTTTCAAAATTTAATAACTTGGTGAATGCAAAAATTCAATGGAATTAATACCTTTCTTGATATTGGATTCTTATGCCTATGAAGGTTCATTCTTCGACCAATTTTTAGGTGGGAGCATCAATTAATTCCAATTCTTGGAAAAATAAAACCACTAAGTCAAAAGATTTTTTCACTTATTATTTTTCTGAAAAAATATCATACATGCTCCTGACAAAAATCTGAAATTTTATATATATTCCTTAACAAGTTGCAATATCACACTAATCAATTAGTATAATCTTGCTTGATGTATCTTATTTCACTTAGTTTAACGCTAATTTCTCAACCTTGTAGTTTAATTTGGGTTCCATATTATGATCAGTTGCTACAAACCCTAGAATCATCAGCTTCAATTTGTCCCATATTCAATCCGACCAAAATCTCCATCAAGACAATCCACGCATCTCAAAGCACAAAAAGACACCCTCCGTCTCCACTCTCTCGCACAATTTGGCGCCAAATATAACGGTCGCAACGGTCTAAATTGTCCCGTCATTTTTTTTTTGTGAGGAAAATTGTCCCGTCTTGTTACGTACCGAACAACTACTAAAATCCCAAGCCAACGAGCCCACGGATTTGACCCGATATCTCAGTTCCGTGCCTACCGTCTGATCCGCCACGTGGCGCCGATCGCCTCCGTGGGAAGCCCTTCAAATCGGTAAAAAACCCAAATTACCGAGATTTACACGTGGCGTGTAATGGTTGACTCTCGTGTGGTGGGAACGGGTGGCATACGGGGCATGGTTTTTCCTCGAGGCACGCGCGGGGCACGTGCGGCCGAGGCCGAGGGTTTTGCCTAGAAAACAACTCCTCGTCGTCGTCGCGCTGCCGGAGCAGAGAGCTCCTCCTCCGCCGTCGCTTCCGCTCGCCCCCGGCGATGGGTTCGCTCTGAGGTGATTAGGGTTGCCCTCCTCTTCTCATCGATCTGTTTTCCCCCAAATTTCCCCGCGATTTGTGGTTTTTTTTGTTGGAATTCGATACCAATCTTCGATTTCCTTCACATCGTGTTTGTTTAGGTGAGACTAGAGTGGCAGGAGATGGATGGGAAGGCGGATGGGTCCGTGATGAGGCCGCTAAGAACGAGCGACAGGCTGCGGCAGCGGAAGAAGCTGTTCGGGCGGCGGTACATGTACTACAAGCCGACGATGAGGAAGAAGCCGAAGACAAAGACCCGGACCGCTGCGTCGCAGATCGCCAAGCTCCTCCGTCCCCGGAGCCGGCCGGTTAGGGCTCCCCCTGCAGATGTACGAGTCCGTCTCCTGTGTTCTAGCTTATTATTATGTCTTCTTGGTCAAGTGAACTTTGTGGAGTGATCTTTTGGCACATGTGTCTTAGTTTTAACTGTTTGGATGAAAGATTTAGAGAAATTCAGAATATGTTATATTAGAGGGTGTTTTAGGAGCCAGCAGGATTTTTGGGAAATGGGAGTAAGACACGGACAATCAGGTTATGCTGATAAAATGTGATTGAGGGTATTGATACCTCGATCTGTTGTCTATTTCAGTGGCCAAAAATGGTTGAATTGTGTTCATCTTGACATTAAGAATTTAATTCCATATACAATTTAACTGAAGAGATGGTTGAATGTTATTATTTTGTTCATAGCTTTTATCAATAATATTAACATGTATTAAAATATCCTATCTCACCTCCTTAGCAAATGGAATTGCTCCTGTGATAAACTTGATGTTGACTGTTTTATTTTTGACATGTGTTGTAGTTCCACTACTCAGTATATGCCTTATGATGAAAGACGGTCTTCTTTCCCGGCTTGAACCTAGGAGAATAATGATGAAGTGCTATGCATGCTTCATTTGTTCCTTAATCTCTCAATATGTTTAAGTTTGTTTTTGACTAGCTGCATGATTAATTTTGCACTGCTGTGTCTTGATTGTGGTACAAAACAAATTAACACTTCAATGTGGAACAAGTTATTGGAGATAATACAGTGCATGGCCTCATGAAGTCTATAACTGTCCTAAGAAAATCTATCAGCTGTATTGTAACTAATGCGCAATTAAATATGTAGGAATGGAACATCTTTGCTTGTTCTTACTTCTATTGGCTTGCTCTTTGAATATCATTTCATTTTATAATTTTGCATATTTTTTGGAATAAAATCCCATCTTACTTTCCATCCTTAGGATTTTAAGTTATGGATGGTCTAAGCTACATTCGTTTCTTGTTTTTAATGGTATTGTTAGAGTTGGGAGGTTCCGAAACAAAACACACAACCTGTCGACTCTAAAAACTTTGTAAGATTAACATTCATGTTCAACTTCTCCTAGGCTACAGCTTTCTAAAACTTTGTGAGAAAGGAATCCACGGTCAAATGCTTGGTCTGTACCAGTATTCACTAAAATGGTACGCCATTTTCATATAAATAAAACAAAATGTTGATCAGCCATGCCAATTGTTGCATTTAATAGTGTTTTTCCTTTTCTCTAGATAGGTGTGATGTCCTGCATGTTGCAAGGGATACTTGTTTTGCCTATCCTTAGCAGGCATAGCCATGTAGACTTAGTATTGACAACTTGAAGTAAGATAGGAATGATTACTTACTGGAACATAAGTACTGATGACTTCGTAACTGCTAAGTGTTCTGGCTTCTGTAATCTAATCTAGATGCATCACTCTGGTGGAGCTAGAGTAAAATTGTGTTAGAGCAGTCACCAATGTCACTGCATATTGCTGAATGTGCTATTTCCTGCTACATAACTGTGACAAACTTTGGTCACATTTTTCAATCCACAATTTGCATGACTCTGCTAGTTATTTCTTATCACTGAAGGTTTCTTACATTTTTTTTCTTTTTATGCAGTCCATAGCTGCTAACCTACGACGTTCCACAAGAAAAAGAAAAATCTCCAGCAATCTTGAAGACTATGAAACAGACAGTTCTAGTTCAGAAGATGATGACTTAATGGTGAGATTTCATACTCTTTCCTTGTGGAACATTTGTGGAGGAGGTCAGTTACATATTCATTAGTCAATCTAATGATGTTGACTCACTTGCAGAGGCCTTCCTATCGTGCTGCTAAAAGAAAAGCAGAAAATAATGCAAGTCATGATGACATATCTGCCTCTCCCAGATGTAAAAAGATTCCAAACAATAAATCACTACCCTGGCGTGAAGGTTTACGACCTCGGCGTCCTCGTATAGGGGCAAAAGTTCGGCCATATCAAGAATCAGAAGATGAACAGGATAGTTCTGAAGCTCATGCAGGACAAAGAGCAGCAGAAAATGGGAATGATGTGGAGGCTGATGGAGGTGATGAAGCAGAAGGTGATGATAGGGATGAAGCGGAAGAAGGTGATGGCGGGGATGAAGCAGAAGAAGATGGTGATGATGAAGATGCTGAAGAACAAGAAGGAAGGAGAAGATATGATCTAAGGAATCGTACAGAGGTACGTAGATTTTTTCCAGAGAAAGATGGGAAACAGAGACTTCGATCTCCTCGTAGGGTACTCCATCAAGGAATGGATTCCAAAAACAGTAAGGATCTAAGAAAGGGTGGGCATAAATTTCATAAGCGTCATCCTTTAGCAAGACCTGATGATTCTGATGACTCCCTTCTTGTGGATGAGCTGGATCAAGGTCCAATTATGCCATGGACAAGAAATGGAAGTAGAAGTGGCCCTCCGTGGCTATTTGGGGGATTAGATATTCATGGCACAACAGCATGGAGTTTAAATGTTGCTGCATCTGGATGGGGTCACCAGGGTGATTCTTTTGCTTCCCTTACTGCAGGTGTTCAAACTGCAGGGCCAAGTTCAAAAGGAGGGGCTGACATTCAACCATTACAAGTTGATGAAAGCGTGAGTTTTAATGATATTGGAGGGCTGTCTGAGTACATAGATGCATTGAAGGAAATGGTGTTCTTTCCTTTACTCTATCCAGATTTTTTTGCAAATTATCACATTACTCCGCCGAGAGGAGTTTTGCTTTGTGGTCCTCCTGGTACAGGCAAAACACTTATTGCTAGAGCTTTGGCGTGTGCTGCATCAAAAGCTGGTCAGAAGGTCAGTTTTTATATGCGCAAAGGAGCTGATGTTCTTAGCAAATGGGTTGGTGAAGCTGAAAGACAACTTAAACTGCTTTTTGAAGAAGCACAAAGGAATCAACCTTCTATCATTTTCTTCGATGAAATAGATGGTCTTGCTCCTGTCAGATCAAGCAAGCAAGAGCAGATTCACAACTCTATTGTTTCAACTTTACTTGCTTTGATGGATGGTCTTGATTCTCGTGGACAAGTTGTTCTGATTGGAGCAACCAACAGAATAGATGCTATTGATGGCGCTTTGCGCCGCCCAGGTCGATTTGATCGCGAATTTATTTTCCCTTTACCTGGTTGTGAGGCACGAGCTGAAATACTTGATATTCACACCCGCAAATGGAAGGAACCCCCTTCAAAAGACCTAAAAATGGAACTCGCAGCTAGTTGTGTTGGATATTGTGGAGCTGATTTGAAAGCATTATGCACTGAAGCTGCTATTCGTGCTTTCCGTGAGAAGTATCCACAAGTTTACACCAGTGATGATAAGTTTGTGATAGATGTTGATTCCATTAAGGTTGAGAAATATCATTTTCTAGAAGCAATGTCTACAATTACCCCTGCTGCTCATAGGGGATCAATTGTACACTCAAGGCCCTTGTCCTCCATTGTCTCTCCATGCTTACAAAGGCATCTGAGGAAAATCATGGAACACATCACTGAAATTTTTCCCTACCATTCGGCTTCAGACTCAAGTACACTGTCTGTTTTCTCTTACTGTACTGCTTTTCCTCTTGTCTATAGGCCTCGACTTCTATTATGTGGTGATGAAAGTGGTGGGCTGGTATGATATTCTGATATTTTAATTGTAGCAATCTTCTTGTGATGGATGCCAATCTCAAACTTCACTTACTATTTTAGTTTTAATAGGACCATGTTGGACCAGCTGTCCTGCATGAATTGGAGAAATTTCCAGTTCACTCTCTTGGACTTCCATCTCTTCTTTCTGACCCTAGTGCGAAGACACCAGAAGAGGCTTTAGTTCATATATTTGGTGAAGCTAGAAGGTCCACCCCCTCCATACTTTACTTACCACAATTCCAGCTTTGGTGGGAAACTGTGAGTGATTGTATCTGCAAAATCCTTGAGTTACTTTCTTTATGTTACTTTCAGAATCACAGCTTCCTTTTCTTAACTTTCTAGTTGTTTTATGTTTTTTATATTCTAGGCAAATGAACAACTTAAGGCTGTCTTGATGACCCTTTTGGAGGAATTGCCGTCTGACCTCCCCATACTATTGCTTGGAACAGCTTCAGCATCTTCTAAAGAATTAGATGGAGACTTCAGTTCAATATTTGCACAGCATCATGTGTATGGTTCCCTAAATCATTACTTCAATAGTTTGTTCAAGCAACTTTATGTAAAATATTTTACCTTAAAAGGCATTTTTGGACAAACATTTACGCTTGTTCTGCAATTCTTTAATCTAAAGATAGTACTCATTCTTAAACAGGGTTTATTTCCATGTTATAACAATATTATGTTAGGAAATATATGCCCTTAGAACTGTCACTGTTTCCCTACTTGTCTAATATGTCGGATTTTGTTTGTGAAATTAGTGGACTTCAAATATGTTTCATGAACCAGTGGGCATAGGTGTTCAAGGACTAGAGTGATCGTCTTTGTATAATCTCCTATTCATTAGGAAACTATTTGAGAAAATTTTCTTCTCCATTAAGTTGGCTCATACTGCCAAAAATTTTGTTGTCACCTACCAACTGGTCTTCTAGCTTTTGCAGGCCTCTCTTTTGTCCATGAATAGGGTCCCACATTTGATAGTAAATGAAGATTGAAAAGTTGTTTGCCTATTCTTGGAACCTTTAGTCCACAATTTGATTAAAAGAACATCTGGTGTAATGTAGTTTCTGGAATTCATTTACATTCATGTGAACCATGTGTTAATGTTTTTTGTCCTGTAATATTTTTATAAACTACAAAGTAACTGTTAACTTTAAGCAATGCAAAGATAAGATGTCAGGGCACCTTTGGTAATGGATGGAAAATGATTATAGATTGGACGAGAAAGGAGAGTGAGATAAAACCTATATCCAACTGGCAGAAAAGGAAGTGAGTGCAAAGCTATATTTTTGGACTTGGTGCATCCATTTCTCCCTTTCTGATCTGAATTTTTGAGTTTATCCAATAAGCTACTCACTAAGGGCAATATGAAATTTCAAAGACAAAACACTGATCTTAAAATGAATTTTACTTGTTAGTACACAACAAATAGGAAAGCAAATAGAGATTCCTGAAGGATATTTAGTCAATTACTAATATACTCATTTGGACAATTTTATAGCACAAAAAAGGAACAAGCAAGAGTGAACAGAATAAGTTTGTAACTCCTGTTTTCTATTCCTAAAATTTGCAATATCAGTTATCTTCTGCTTTTTTCTCGTTAGTACTGCATGAATGACGATAGAATGGCTCATAGTAATGCTTTTTCCTGATCCAGACAGCTCTTTTACATATTTCTAAAGAAGAGATAGATTTGGAATATTACTGTCTAACAACAACAATTGTTGTAGATAAGTGTAAATAGTATTGTTGGACTAAATTAATAGCCTTGGATATTTTTATGAACTAGATGCAGATAATCAGGGTATCAAATGGATGATGGCCTCTTTGCTAGCTTGAAAAATTTCTTTCTTATATCTTCGTGATTCAGATTTTTCATAATTGATCTTTGGCGTGATCGTTTTTCATAAGTAATATATGATCAACTGTGGAGTTTGTTCAAATCATTAGAACGTTTAAATTAGTTTGAATCAACTTTTTGCTTTGAAGCCACTTTTAGGATGTATCTGGTTAATCTTCAGACATGTGGTCAAGTTATAAATTTAAGAAACTGATTTATAAGGAACATATGTTAGAAGAACTATTTGATTGATGATGCAGTTTTGTTCAGGAAATGACATCTTAACGGTATGCAATGTTGGAGGAAAATTATGTCTTAACATCAAACTGCAGATCTGTACTTAAGTATCTATGTTAATTCAGAGTTCTTAGCTTGTATTCTGGGGGATGGATGTGTGGGAAAATGGATGTTCAATGGTTTCCTGTTGATCTTTTGAAAAGAATTCATTGGTTTCATAACTTCAAAATTTTGATGGTTCTGTGTTGAGCGAAGCTAGATTCCTACGCTAGGCTACTGTCTTGATTATATGTTGGTCATAGATGGATTTTTTGATAGAATCTTCATTTCATCTCTATTATTATTTTCCAGCTTGGATTATTGCAATTTAAGTAATTTTTTTTTACTTGTAGATATCAAGTGGACAAGCCAACCAGAGATGCCATGTCAAAGTTTTTTGAGCAATTGATCAAAGCTGTTTTATCTGTTCAACTTGAGGAATCAAGAGGCAAAACAAAAGAGACAACTTCTCTTCCAGAGCTCCCAAAAGCACCAAAAGAGTTGAGCGGTCCAAAAGCCTCTGAGTTGAGGGCCAAAGCAGAAGCTGAGCAACACGCACTTCGGCGATTACGGATGTGCCTTCGGGATGTCTGTAACAGGTAAACTCTATTTGACAATAAACCACCATATTGGTCATTTAATTATGGAAAATCAGTTGCTCTAGGATACTTGCAATATGCTGCCTGTTCTTCTGGTGGTTGATGATCACCACATGATGGATCAAAGCAACCAATCCATTGAGTAGAGTAAATGATGCTAACATGTTTTGGTGAATTGACTGGAAGGATAACTTTTCAAGGTAAAGCTTATGTCGCATAAGGAAACAAATTAATGCAGTCAAATATCGGGGCATAACATCAGCATTATATTTACACGTAAAAAGAAAACTCCTACATAATTCTGTAGTTAAATGCAGACAATGTAAGTGGGAATTTTGTGTTTCTAACATTATATAGTAACAGCAAGTGGGAACTATGGAGTGAAAAACATCTTGTTGTGTCAATCCAATGCATTTCCTTTAAATTACAACATAATTCTTATTTTGCAATAACATTTTTAAAGATTATTTCAGAGAACTGTGTTATAGCCACCCATGAGCTGAAAAGTTATTCGTTTTGTTCCTATAAAGATAGTGAACACTATGTTCCTGTAAAGATAGTGAACAGTATATAAATCTTTGGACATGATCAAGAAATGAAAAGCTTGCAGTGAGTTCATTGAGTTATTGCTTTCAGGATCTTGTATGATAAAAGGTTCAGCGTGTTCCATTATCCAGTCACGGATGAGGATGCACCAAATTATCATTCTATCATTCAGAATCCTATGGACATGGCTACTCTCTTGCAGCGTGTGGATTGTGGACAGTACCTGACCTGTTCAGTATTCCTCAGAGACATCAATTTGATTGTGTCCAATGCAAAGGTAGCTTTTAGTATCAAATAAGAAGTATTTAAAATATTCTCAAAACTGGGATGACATCGTAAACATCATGATACTCCTTTGCACATTAAACTTGATCATGATATTGATTGTTTTCAAAGAAAGCGTGTTCCACATTGCCAAAGTGGCCTTTCTAAGGCGAGAAGCTCATGAATCTGTCTTTTGGAGCTGATGTACAGGCATACAATGGTGATGATTACAATGGAGCTAGGATTGTGAGCAGAGCTCATGAGCTTCAAGATGTGGTATCTATCTGTTTTCTTTCTTGGTTTCATTTCTGAGAAATCCATTAGAACTTTCAATCACATGTTAATTATGCGTGTTCTTCTCCCCTCTCAGGTACAAGGTATGTTATCACAAATGGACCCAGCTTTGGTCTCATTTTGTGATAATATTGCAGCCCAAGGGGGGCCTGTGCATGTGGCAGATGACATTGGAGCCTTGTGTCTTCCAGCAGAACCTGTTGTTCAGCTTGCTGCTGTTACTAGATCAAGTGCTCGTCTTCGTAACGTCCAGCCTGAGGTCAATTTGCAGCAGAGCTATGAAGCTTTGAAGCGGCAGAAAAAAAGTGCTGACAGCGAGCAAGCAGGTACTTGTTGTTTGATCAGTTTACTCTAAAAATGGGAGTTCTTCTTTGACACCAATACTTCTTATTCCTGGAGTTTAATTTGATAAAATCAGTAATTTTTGTCAGTCATAAGCTGGTCTAGCGTCTGTAGGTGAATTTATTCTCGCACATCTTACCATTGGAAAAATTGACATTTTGATCTGACAGAAGTGACTAGCACAATTGCTAGATATAGATATTCAGCATGTTAAGTCTTTCCCCTAGTATGCATTTAGAGACATAATTGGATGGTTACTGTTTGGTTGTGTATGAGCACTATAAATAGCTATCTTAAATAATTTTAAAGAAGCTGTGCAGAAAAATAAGCTAAGACTCAGCCCCCCTTTATGGGCCGAGTATACAAAGTACGGTTGCACTATGAAAATGCCTTCTAATACAAAGTACTTCAAGTTCATCAAAGTCCAAATTTAGAGTTAGAATTTATATATAAATTGTAACCAGGTTATTAAGTAGAGCCCATGCAGAGTCCCAGTAGGAGATTAAGTCCAAGGAGAGGTAAAGTCAGTTTAGATTGAAGCCTACATAAGCATGTATTATTGAACCTGTTTGAATAAGAAAACTCTTAGAGTGTGCTACACACTCATCATCGACCACCAGAAACCCTATTTCCCATCTTCCACAAAGCCTAGAATACCATCAGTTGACATGGTATCAGAACTTTCCACATTGTTGATGAGTCCAACAAGGCAATGATGACCAGCAGTGATGATAGCAAGCCTTAGAAAAATGGAGGCAACTTATAGTTCACTTCCACAAAACTGAAAGGGATCAAGAATTACCTCCCGTGGACTAGAGCATTAGAAATATATCTCATATCAAAGGGAAAACAGGGTAATTTTGTCGAAGACCCACAAGTAGATAAGAAACCAGGGGGTACGTTGGTTTGGGATTCGTTAGTCATACTATATAGCAAGGTTTTAAATTTCGGCCAAAATTGAACCGTTTCGATTCGGTTTCGGCCAGTGCCGAGATCTATCGCGGTTTAGGGTTTTCGGCAAACTCCTTGCGGGTGAGGCGAGCACAGTGCGCGGCAAGCTCGCGCGGGGAGCTTGCTTAGCGAGCTCGTGCTGGCTTCGTGCCCGAGCTTGCGCCCCGGTCGAACTAGCCCCAGCGCGCTCGCCAGCCCAGTTCCGATGCCCTCGCAAGTCTCTGCTAGATACTATTAATATGCATGAGACTATTCACGTAACTATTCATTATTTTAAAATTTTTTAAACATATTATAATTTTTTTATTTTAAAATTAAAAAATAATTAAAATCAAGTTAATTTTTGGTTAAAATATAATTAATAAATAAAAAAATATTTTAGTTGAAACTGAAATGAAAATGATTTTGATCGAAATGCGTTGATTTTTCTGTTTACGTACATGTGTGTATGATCGTTCCATCGAAAGCAAAGCCAAAAAAAAATTTGTGTCGAACTCACTCCTATGTGAATCGCTGCTACGAGATTACGCAGAGCTAGTTGTTCTGGTTCGTATGTTTATAAATGTTCATTTGGATCGTTCAAGTACTGAATTTATAATTCCACATTTAGATATTTCAAACTCAACTGACGATGATGATGATGATGATTAGTTGTATTATATTATAATTAATAAATTATGTGTGTTAAATATATTTTAATAATAAGTTAAATTTGCTTATGTTAATTTTTAACTTTTTAATCATATTCATATTATTTTTCGTATATTTTTTTATATAATAATATATAAAAACAATGGTTAACTATCAAAATTAATTTTAATTAATTAAAATAATATTTAATATTGTGGTAACATTAATTATAAATTCTTTCATAATTTTTAAATCTTTATAAAAGAATTTTTAAAATTTTATCGTATTTTTAATTTGAAGTCAAAGTACAGTCAAAATATAGTCAAATTTTGGTCAACACACAATTAATAACTAAAAAAAATCTTTCGGCCGAAATTAAAACGGCCAAAACTGAAACCGAAATGGCCGAAACATATCAGTTTCGTTAGGTGCCGAAACCGAAACCGAAATCGAGATTTAAAACCTTGCTATATAGTAGGACTACTATTTTACAACCAAATACCTAATAACTACAACTAACACTAGTTATACTAAATTCATACTAATCCCAAACACTTATTGATTAGTATGACTAAGTAGCATGATTAAAACTTAGTCATATTAAGTTTAGATTATCTTAAACCAAACATACCCTAGAGGATTATGAGGTAATGTCTTTAATTTTGAGTAGCCTCGAGCTAATGTAGGGAGGCTTTTGTTTCATTGCCAAATATCGAAGGTAAAATGGGACAAACTATGAGGGATATAATATATCTCAGGTATTTGTTTTATATAAAATTTTTTTTACCACCAAACAAGATGATAGAGAACTTGGTGGATGGTTTAGAGTTATGAATGAATTATTGGATGAATTAAAATACTATTTTCCTACTAAAACAGAGGTGGTCAAAAAAGAAAGAATAAAAATGGCTTGCAGGATTAGACCCATGATATGAGCAATTGAAATCAAACTTTATGAGAAAGACCCTTATTGATTCAAATACACTGTAAATTATAGAAAGGCATGATGGTCTCCTCAAGAAGGAAGAATATCATAGAAGCTTTAGTTATGATTTAGGAGGGGGCTACCATTACGAAAGAGTTACAAACAACAATAATACATATGGAAGGGGTGGAGACTCTTCAAGAGGAAGAGGCATGAGTGGAGCAACACGAGGAAGAGGCAAAGAAAATTCTAATCTTAGATGTACCAAGTGTGGGAAAACTTAATATCTCTGAGATAATGTTGTTTCCACTATTATTTTTAATAAATGGAACACCTACTCCTTGCTTAACAACAAAAGTCCTTTCAATATGTTATGCCCAAATCAGAATATTGTTCATCTTCCAGTTAAGATCTTTAGTTATTTTTTTTATGTACATAATAATGACCTATTTAAAGACGAGCTATAATCTAAATCTATAAAATGTATATTCATAGGATATTCCAAAACCAAAAAAAGCTACACATGTTTTGACCCAATGATGCATAAATTCTATATATTAGCTGATGCAACATTTTATGAAGATATAGCTTATTTTTCAAAAAAAGAAAAAACAAGCAATAAAATCATAAATAGTAAGGATCATTTAAATAAAATTCCTTTACCTATGTTAATTGATAGTATACTTATTAAAACAAGCAAATAAAAGGATATTTTAGTGTATACCAGAAAAAAGAAGGGGGCATAGTCAATCTAAACCAACACAACAACTAGAAACTAATCCATATCTTTATCAAGAATCTAAACCAATATCCTAGGATTAGACTGACTTAGCAGTATCGCCAACTACATAAAGATTGAGAATTACTATGATTGACCAATTGTATTGAGGAAAGAGAAGAAAACTCGCACACAACATTAAATTACTATATTTGTATGCAAACAATCAAGGTCTAAAATCTTTGCTTTGAAGTTAATTATCACCAGAGTACGAGAATTAGTTTAGGAGACACTGACAAATAACAAAAAAAAGAAACTATGATAGTAGAGATGAAGGCTTTACATGAAAATAGAACATGAGAGCTTGTTTCTAGACTAGCAGATAAACCAATTATAGTGTAAATGTGTCTATAGCATCAAGTATATGGTTGATGGTACTATAGAAAGACTCAAGGCAAAATTAATGGCCGAAGGATGCACACAAACACAATAAATTAATTACTTCGAAATTTTCTCTTCAACACAAAGTTAAATACAATTAGAGTGATATTATCTTTTGTAGTTAACCAAGGTTGAGAGATGCACTAATTTGATGTGGAGAATACATTTTTATATGAAGATTTTCAAAAGAAAATTTATATGATTGAACCTTCTAGATTCAATTCAGATATAAAAGGAGAGGCTTGCAAATTAAAGAGAGCTTTATATTATTTAGAGATTTTTGCATATATACCCCTATAGAACACTCAAATTCTACTTTTCCATTTTGAAAAATTGTAATTAGTTCTGTACTACTACAAATTCAATTTATTCAGATAAATACGTCTAATTAGGTTTTATTAGTGTTTGTCTAGATTAAGCCGAAACTAATATAATATAAATGAGAAAGTGTTTATCTCATAATTAATGATTTTAAAGAAAATTAATTAAAAATAATTCAAATGAACTCTAATAAAAATTAATGATAGAGGTATTTATCTAAATAAATTGAATTTGTAGGGTAATTACGATTTTTTTGGAGACATAGGTATAATTTAAGTATTTTGTATGGATATATATTCAAAACTTTCTATTGTTTAAAACAGTTACCGAGAGACTGGATTGAAAAGTTCAGTTTAACTGTGACAAATTATGAGCTCAAACGAAATCAAATAGGCTACTCATTGTTTATGAAAATTGACACACAAGGCAATATAATTCTATTGGTCTATGTAGATGGTGTTACCATCACAAAGGGTAATGTAATGAACATACAAGATCTCAAAGAATATATGAGAACTAGCTTTGAGATCAAATATTTGGAAAAACTTCATTATTTTTTTAGAATACAAGTAACCCACTCCATACATGATTTGATTCTATCACAAAGGAGATATACACTAGATTTATTAAAAAAAATTAGACTGTTGGTAAATAGAATAGTTAAAGTACTAATTAACGTAATTACTAAATTGTTTCTAGATCAAGGCAGTCCACTTGAGGATTCTAGAATGTACAAAAGGCTCGTTGACATATTGATCTATATTACAATCACAAGATCTGAAATTTGTTAGTTTGTGTGAGTATGATGAGCCAATTTATGCAACAATCAATGAAGCTTTATATGGATGCAATACACCAAATCTTAAAGTATTTAAAAGGAGAAGTTGGATTAGAGTTATAATATAGAAGGGATAAAAAATTGAAACTACAAGCATATTTCTATGCAAATTTAATAGGATCACCTATAGATAGAAGATTTACTACAAAAATCTCTATAAAATTTGGAGGCAATCTAATCGCACAGAAAAGTAAAAAGCAAAATGAGATGGCTAGTCCAAGTACATGAAGCTGAGTATAGGGCAATTGCCTTTGTAACATTTGAAATAATATGGATGGGAACTTATTTAATTGAGCTAGGATTTATTATTGAGGGGCCAATAACACTATATTGTGATAGTCATACTATACAAAACAACTCAATTCAAGGAGGGGTGTTAGAAAAGCTGTGCAAAAAAGTAAGATAGGGCTCAATCCCCATTATGGGCGGAACATATAAAGCATATTTACACTACAAAAATGGTTTTTAGATACTTAAGTACTCCATATTCATCCTAGTCCAAATTTAGAGCTAGAATATATGTATAAATTGTAACCGGATCAGTAAATAAAGTCCAAACATAGGTTGAGCTCAAGTAGGAGATTGAGTAGAAGTCCAAGTATAGGCAAAGTCGGTTTGGATTAAAGCCTATATAATCATGTATTATTGAACCTGTTTGAATAAGAAAAATCTCACTGCTATCCACTAATGATCGACCACCACATGTCCTATTTTGCATCTTTCACATAAATCCTAAAACACTGTCAATTGACAAAAAATGCTTAATTGAGATCTTAAATATTTCTCTTTAGCATTTCTTCTTAGTAGACCCTTATGATTTTTGATGCAGTGGGAAAGTGCGAGGAGTAAAAAAGAAAATTATTGTCTTTTTCACCATGATAGGTCCTTAAGGACCCGTTTGGTTGGGGATCAAGGTCAAGGTCAAGACTAGTGAATCACTTTTGTAAATTAATATCTTTTTATCAAAATTAAGACTTCAATAATTTAAAGTTCAAAAAACTATTTAATTTTTTATAATAATTTAATTTAATAATAGTATAAAATAATAAATATTAATTTTACAAGAAAAAAAATATTTCTGAAACGAGCTGATCCTGATCTTGATCCCAAAACAAACAGAGCCTAAATGTATAACAAAGATAAAGAGAGAATAAAGTCAAAATATGAGAATATGACCGAAATTTTTTTTTTATTCCTTACAACCTTGTAATTATATATATAACTCGCAAATTGACTTAGAGTTCTAGTTGGAATAGGTTAAGATAAAACTCAAATTCTAATAGTAATTTTAGATAAGTTATTGTAACTAAAAAAATTTTAATTATATTCTTTATTGGGATAGGATTATTACATATTTGGATTTACAAATAAAATCTAATTTTTACTAATATAAAAATAAAATTAGCAAAAGTAATAACAAAATCATAAGATTTGATCTTAACTTTTCAATAGATATTTATTTACTTGATTTGGATGAATATTTCAGAAGATATAATTTTTATACTATAGTTATACCAATATTGGAAAATTCAAATTAGAGTTGGAATTTAACTTTGATTGACATCTAATTTTACTATAAAGAAATGTAATTGTTCGACATCAACTTTTGGTTCTTTGAAGACAATATCAGTGTTCAAATTAACGAATGTGATATTGAGGAATTATTTAGCACATCAACTGGTGCACCTGTCTAATTGGACAATGCTACTTGGCAATGTAAGCAATGTGGCACAAATCATGCTAGGGCTGCCATTGTTTGCAACCTTCCCGAAGTGGAGCACTTATTGGAAATCTAATTTTTGATTTCAACTCTCCCTCGTTGTTGCCTCCTTTCTCATCAGTTCCATCCTTATTTTTTTCCTCCTCAGCCCTCTCCTCCCTACCCTTATCAGCTTCGACCTTCACTATGCCTTCCTCCTCTGTGGTGCTCTTCTCATCCTCTGTCCTTCCCCTTCTATCCCATCTTCTGCCTCTCATTTCCTCCACTTTGGCCGGACTTCCCTGGTGCCTCCCTCCTTCCCTGCATTGTTCTTCTTCTCTTCTTCCTACATCCTTGGCAAGAAAAAGGGGATAAGAAACTCAAGCTCGGAAGGAACACCTGTAAGTCTAGATATCACACTGTGTACAAGTCTAGTTGCCCAAAGAGCCGGATTGGTGCTACCAGATGACAGGATCAGAGAATAAGGATTTCAATTCGGTTTTTTTTTTTTGTGAGTTGTGGCATGTGGCTTTATAAATCATGTGGCATTGTCCAGTTAGTTGGGTGCACTCAGTGTATCAAATAATTCCTCATGCAACATTAATAATATTTTACTGTCCAAGTCGAGAATTATTTACTGTACAAATAGAGGCAATTCTATTAGGTTATACATCATTTCTAGTAGGATAGCTCTTTTGTTATTCCTTTTGCCTATTTCTGTTATCATTTTGTCTTCATTCTTATGCTTGCGGATCTGATTCCAGTAGCTTTTTTTGGCAAGTTAAAATCTATTGATCTAACTCCAATAGTTCAATTGATCTATTTCACTTATTCCTCTTGAATACCAAGTACTGCAGAACATTACTTATGGAGCTTGTAAAACCATTTGTGCATATATGCAATTATGCCATAAATTGTGAATATTGATGTAACTTGCAACTATGTTCTAGTCATTCTTTTTATTGAAACTATGCTGTAATCATTAATTCCTTAAACTGTATCTGATTCAGCTGCAACCATAGAAGACAAATCAAATGCAGTGAGTGAGTCAGAATCAGCGAAACCCAGTTCATCTCCAGTAGGAGCATCACAGGAGCAAATAAATGACACATCAAAAATTCCCGACAATCCCATAGAGAATGAAATCCTGCTTGGGCCAGAAGCGGCTTCATGTGCCACTGCAAATAACAAATCCCAAGATTTCGAGACGATTGACACTGATATCTCTGAGCAGATCGGCTCAGTAAAGCAGCGAATGATGGAATGTGCCGAGGGCTATGGGGTGCCACAGCTAGAGAGGCTGTATGGGCGAGTAGTAAAGGGCGTTATAGCCATCAGAAACAAAGAAGCAGCAGAAGATCATAAGTTTTCAATTTTGAGGTATCTGTTGAAATTTGTTGAGGATGATGATAATTTCTAGATTTTCTAGTAAAAATGACTTTATTTTTCTTCATAATGTTGTTGGTTGTCTTGTCCTTCTCTCGATTGATTAGGTTAATTCTCAGTTCGTTTAACCTTTATCAGTTTCAAATAGCAGCTGATGAGAATGATGCATCAAGAGCCAGATTTTTGTTTCCTTGTGATTTAATGTGAAAAAAATCAATTTATTCCGTTCAATATCTGTCTTGGCAGGGCTTGGTGTTTTGTATGGTCGCAAAGTGCTTTACCACTCGGCCTAATGTGTAGCGGCAGAGTGGTTTTATTTAGTTTATTTTGGTTATTTTGCATCTATACCCCTGTGAAACTGTTTAATTGCACATGAATCTCTAAAACCCCGCTAAACCAAATTATATGCATACACGCTTCCTAGTTTTGGCAAATGTACTCTCCCTTGGTCGGGTTTGAGCAGGGTGTCAACGGAGCTGTGAGTCTAACCTACTAATAATCTATTTAGAATCCGTTACACTTTAACGGGACAGCTTGGTTGGTTACAAATTATTTTAACAAGGTCTGTTGGAAACCGTTAAGAGTCCATTAGAGCTCATGGTTAGCAGCCATCTGGATCAATTTTGAAGAATTAGGAAAATTAATCAAATTGATAAATTTTGATGTTTGAATGTATTTTCAAAATAAAGAAGAGAAATTATTAATTTTTCTAATTTTATAAATTCAATTACTTGAAATGTAAATAAAAATCAATCAATTCTGTCAATTCTTACAATTTCGGTATTTGGTTGGATTTAAAATTGAGAATATGATCACTCAAATCCAAATTGGTGAGATTACCCTTTTTTTAAATTTTATTCATATGTATTTTTTAAATAAATGTAAATATTGAATTAGTAAAATAATTAGATCTTTTTTTGTGGTTAAAAGTATAAATAAAAATTAGGGCTTCTTTTTATAATATTTGACAAGTTAATAAAAGATAGAACAATTTTTTTAAAAAAATTATTCAATAAATAAAATATATTTTTAATTAGAAGTAGATAATTCATAGGTATTAAACTTGTTTAAAAAATTACAAAAAATTAATGAGTAGAAAAATTTTTTCATATGGTTTTAGATACAAAAAATTTAGTTATTTTTTCCAAAATAATGTTAATAATTGAAAGGATATGAATTATACATATAATAATAATAATAATTTATAATTATTTACCAAATTAAAATACATTGTATACAATAACTTAACTAATATATAGATTCTGTTACAAATATTAAAATTGCATAAATATGTAATATAAAATTTTTATATGATAATACAAAAAGAAGTCTTTTTCTTTTGCATACATTCTTCTGAAGGATTGACAATAGATTTGATGTCTATTTTTGCTTTATATTCTTGTAAAGCTTTAGTTGCCTCCGTAGCTTCGAGCATCTGATCTTATGAGTAGGCATTCAAACTTGTGATATTTTTTATAATGACTAGTTTATTTTTTATTATTGGGAGATTTAGACATTCGAACTCTACAGTATCAGACATCCGAACGTAATAGAGCTTAGTATGTAATAGCTAACTCTCTTACCAACGGGCATATAAAGGCTTGAAGCTTATTTAGTTGAGAAATTTTACATTTCTGATTATTTCTAAGAGAAAGAAATAAGCTTTCCTAAGTTTCTAATCTTCAATTTGCTCTAAACTTTGATTTTCAACTTTTATATCTTCTTGCCTTTATACTCATCTTGAGATGCTATTGTAGAGAGACAATTTATACTTCGTTTTTATCCTTTTTACTTATAAATCACTTTAAGGGTGTTTAGAGTGTTTAAGAGATTAAATTTTCAGTGTATAAGTTGACTCTTGCCGGTTGGAGTAAGAGTTGTGTGAGTGTAGTTTCACTTGAAGGAAGTAACACTCCGATTTGGAGTTTGGTGTAAAGGCTTGATTTTGTCTCAAAAAACGATGACTTTAGTGGGGAGTCCAAGTCCTCAAAATCAAAATAAGGGTTGTGGAGTAGACGCAATTTATTGTCGAACCACATAAAAATCATGTTGCATTCTTCTCCGTGTCTATTTACTTTATTACATTCGTGATTTAATTTCTTATTTGTGGACTTGTGGTTTTGTCTTTTGGTTATGAATTGGTTTTGATTGTAAAAATCTATCATTATTCTTATTAAACCTAATTCACTCTCTTTAGGTTGTCAGTTCTTGAATTTGTGATTTAACCTCGAGTTTTTTATCAATTTCTAATGTGACAATTTTTGATAGTTTACCTTATTTTCAAGAGAGTCAATTCATTTTTCATTCTCTTTACTTTGATAGAACCAACTTTAGTGTTTGAAAAACCTATTTTAAGGTTTTCATCAAGAGCATTGACTTTGATCTTTGGCACTTGATAGAGAATCGGTACTTTTCACCCACCAAGAAAATTGATGGTGTGGAGGTTTCTATACTGTATCAAGAGTGGACTAGAAATGAGAAAAAACTAGGGTCCACAAATGCCAAAGTCATGAATATACTTCATTATACTTTAAATGAAATTGATTTTAAAACACCTCATTTTTTGAAACTGCTCATGATATATGGAATAATTTTTTACTTACTCATGAAGGAATTGAAAAGTAAAAGATTTAAAAATCTCATTTCTTATAAATAAACTTGAGTCTTTTAATATATATTTTTTTGAATCCATATTGGATATACTTTTTCATTTTATGGAGATTTTGAATGGCCTATATTTGCTAGGTAAATTTTATAATAATAAAGGAGGTCTTTGTCAAGCTCATGAGTCAAAAGTGACAGTTATTCAAGAAGTAAAGGATCTCAAGATGCTCCCACTTGAAGAACTCATAGGTTCTTTATTAACCTATGAGATGCATCTCAAAGAATCGAGAATAGATGATAGTAAAAAGAAAAAGAAGATGAAAAAGAGAAAAGCCTCAAGGAAGAAGTAAGTAGGAATCAGAGAGTCATGCTCTCAAGCTCAAGAGAAGAAGAAGAAAAAGAAGAAAAAAAAAAGGAAAGTCCACAAATAAAGCACAGATGATGATTCCAAAAAACATAACTTCAACTTTTGCCTTATCTCTAATTACGAAAATAATAAGGATGAGGTAAATTATTTAAATTTTAAAGAATTAGAAGAAATACTTGAGAATCTATATGATAGACATAAGAAATTACTTCATAAATCTTCTTCTTTGAAAAATAAATTGCTTTCACTTGAAAATAAATTTGATATCTTGAAACTATCTACTAGTTCTTGTGATCACAAGAAGGACTTAGAATGTCTTGAAAAGAAAATCATGCCTTAAAATCATTTAGAATTTTTTGTGATAGCAAATTGAGCATTGGTAAACTTTAAAAAGAAAATTTAGATTTGAGAAAGACTCTTAAAAATTTCTTTCATAGAAATGATACTTTAAATAAGATTTTGAAAAACCAATGGAACATTTTGAATAAATCCGGACTTAATTTTATTTTATCTTTAAAATCCAAGGGAACAAAACTTGCTTTTGTAAAGGTTTCTAATGCAAAATTTTCAAAATTAAAATATCATTATTATAGTCTTCATGGATATATTTTCACTTGTTGGTCAATCAAGAAGAGCACTATTCTTAAGCAAATTTGGATACTAAAGGATATGATTTCTAAAAATGTGAAATTCAAATAAGTTTGGTTTCCAAAATCTTCTGCTACTTAAACTATCTTTATTAACTAGAGATGACAATTTTTTTAAAGATTTTATTTTTAGTTATCATCTAGTTTAGTTAGTTTAAGTAGGGCTTTCACTTCCATTTAATTTTTTTGTAATATTCCATAACTTTTATCTATGATAATATACTATGTTACTAATTCTCTTTGCATAGATACAAATATTTACTTTATAGGTTGTGTAGAGAGAGTTAGATTGGATGACATGCATATAAACACTAAAGAGTATTTTAATCACATGAGGTAATCCAATCACTTCTAGCTTTTTTAACTTTCCTTCAATGCAATGATTTTCACACGATATTTCTCATTCTATATGCTTTGGTTGGATGTAATGCCTCAGGCATTATCGGAAGGGGGAGTGTTCATATATATTTTGATGATGTTATTGTATGTTGTGGATTTTTGTTCTACTTCATTTGATGTAAATGTACCCATTTTTTGTTATACTTCGAAATGAGTGCATTCATTGAATCTATAATCTTATTCTATGAGTATTGTGATTTCTCCTCATATCTATGATATGCTTTGTTTGTAATCATTTTGTTGATGCTAAAAGGGGAAGAGTAATATAGAAAGAGGGATTTTGCCATAGTAAAGGGGGAGAGTAAAATAGTAAGGGGGAGTATTGCATCCATGCTTAAAAATATGATTAAAATTTATATAGTTTAAAGATTCTTATTTACTATATTCTTAATTATTCTTAATTACTATACTTGTATTAGCTATCCATGTTATGCACTATTATAGTTAAAGGTAAGATAACAAGAGTATCATTTTCAAAAGCATTAAGGTCTGATAATTTATTAGATTTAATTCATACAGATGTGATCTGAATTGGGTAGCCACAAGAAACGATCGGAGGTATTTTGTAACATTCATTAATGACTACTCACAATATGGATATGTGTATCTACTGCATAGGAAGTCGGATGTTTTTGAAATATTTAAAGTGTATAAGACTAAAGTTGAAAATCAATATGGCAGAAAGATTAAAGCTGTCAAGTCAGATAGAGGAGGTGAATACACTTTATATATTTTTAAAAATTTCTTACAGGAGCATGGAATTATTATAAATACAACCATTCCAGAAAATACAGAGCAAAATAGAGTAGCAAAAAGGAGAAACATGACGTTGATGGATATGGTATATTGTATGTTGGTTTTCACTGAATTATCAGACTCTTTATGGGGTGAAACACTGAAAATAGCTATATATATTTTAAATAGAGTATCATCCAAATCTATTCCTAAAACTCCCTTTGAGTATGACTTAGAAGAAAATCTAATCTAAATCATTTTAGAATCTGGGACTGTGATGCAGAAGCTAGAATTACTAAACTTAGTATGCCAAAAACTAAAGCTCGAAATTTGAGTTGTAAGTTCATTGGTTTTTCAGAAAGATCTAAATGTTACACGTTATATAATTTTGTTCAAGGTTCTATATTTGAAAGTAGATATATCAAATTTATTGAGTAAGGCACATCTGTCATAAGAAGCAAGAGGAAAATAATTGAAGATAAGGATGAGTCAGATAAAACTAAACAAGATGAAGCATCGATGGCTATACCAGACCAGTCAGATGAAAGACCCAAATGAATTCGTAAATAAGCTATATCAGATGACTACATTACCTATTTAGAAAAAAATAGAGTTATGTATATTCAGAGTTCAAACAATTTAGACGATGATCCATTGAATTTTTTAGAATCCATAAACAATGAGAATGCAAAATTCTGGTTCAATGCAATAAGTGATGAAATCGACTCAATGCTGAAAAATGAGATTTGATCTCTAGTGCAAACTCTTGTAAACTGTAAATCAATTGGTTGTAAATGGGTCTGTAAGACTAAATTGAAAGTCAATGGTGAAGTTGATAAGTATAAAGCAAGGTTAGTTACTAATGGTTACATTCAGAGAGAAGGATTAATTATGATGAGACATTTTCTCTAGTTTCTAAAAAAGGTTCATTAAGAATATTTATAGCATTGGTTGCATACTTGAATTCATTCAGATGGATATTAAAAAAAATATTTCCGAATGAAATTCTTGAAAAAGAAATTTATATGATTCAGCTAAAAGGGTTTATCAGAAAAGATGATGAAAAAAAGTTTGTACACTACATAAATCTATTTATGGTTTAAAACAAGCGTCTAGATAGTGGTATATTAAATTTCATGAGGCAATTACAAAATTCAATTTTCGGGAGAATATATCTGATAATTGTGTATACCTGAAGGTTAGTGGGGGTAAAGTTCAAATATTGATGTTATATGTTAATGATATTTTTTGGCTAGTAATGAACTAAATTCTCTCAAAGAGACTGAAAAGATATTATCTGCAGTTTTTGAAATGAAGAATCTTAACAATGCTTCATATGTCTTAAGCATTAAAATATACAAAGACAGAGAGCATCGATTGCTTGGGTTTTATCACAAAACATATATTGCTAAAATTATTCAGAAATATGGTATGGATAATTGTAAAATTGGAGAATCACCTATAGTCAAAGGTGATAAACTTAATCTGTGGCAATGTCCTCAGAATGAAATTGAAACATGGGAGATGCAGAAAATTTCCTATGCTTCAGCCATTGACAGTTTGATGTACTTGATGATTTGTACCCATCCAAATATTACTTTTGTTGTGGGACTTCTAAACAGATATGAGAGTAATTCAAGAATGACTCATTGAAGAGTAGTTAAAAAGATTTTTCATTATTTAAAGAAAACCCAAAATTATGTGTTCTTATTTGATAGTTATAAACCATTAAATGTTTTTAGATATACAGACTCTGATTAGAAATGATGTTAGAATAGTTTGAAGTTAACATCTAGATATGTGTTTATTTTAGCAGAGGAAGTTATTTTGTAACATAGTATGAAACAGACTACTACTATTTTATCAACTATGGAGGCAGAGTACATAGTTTATTGTAAGGCCAGCAAACATGCTATGTAGTTGAAATATTTTCTTTCTGGCCTCCAAGTGGTTGATTATGTTGATAGGCCAATATAGATAGTCTATGATAATAATGCAGCTATATCTCTCACTAAAGATACTAGATGTCATTTCAAAGTAAAGTATATTGAGCTGCAATTTCATTATGTCTGTGAAAAAGTTCAGAAAAAGGATATTATTATTTCATGGATCTTCTTTGCAGATAATCTGTTTGACTCAATGACTAAAGGCCTTGCGACAAAAATATTTAAAGAGTATATTAATCATATGAGAATAGTTTGTAAAGATGATATTATATTTTGATTATTACATGCATTTTTAATTATTTATAATTTATTTATAAATTCTCATTGATGTGGTTTATTTTAATCTTTCATTTTAAAAGATGAAGTCCTTGGGAATGCCGTGGGTCACTAGGGAGGTTAGTAATAATCACTTACATAAGAACCTAGTGATCATGTGCAGGTAATTTCTGAAATACTTGAGGTGAAGGTATGATTGGACATCATATCTGTTTTATATCTCTAACTTAGATGAAGTGCATTGACACTTGTGGAATGATTTCAGTAAAATTTGTATATCTAAATGACGTGTTTCTGAGAGAAGTACGAAGCGAGTAGACCGTCATTGACAAAATGCATGAAAATGCTCACTATCGTTTTGTTTTATGATATGTCTTATTCCACATTATCTATGCTTATATTTGATGTTATTCAGCTCAACTGATGTAATACTTTACTTGCTTTGATATGAAAATAGTTGGTATATCATTAATATATATACATTCATGGTTGGACATGTATGGGGACTCCTAAGGAAGAGTGGTATGGTCCATTGTCTTTGAATTGCACAGTTAGGATCCCATGTGAAAATTGATTTATTAAAAAATTATATTTAGTATACATCTATCTATATATGTATAAATAAACATATATATAGATCAAGTGGGAGATTGTTAGTCCTATGACCTTATAAACTATTTATTGTTTTGTTTTTTAAAATAAGTTTGATCGTGTAATTCAAATCAGACAGTTTGAAAATATAGTGAGTGGCTCAAGTTTGATTGTTTGACTGATATTTGTATGACAATAGATGACAATACAGATGAAATCAAATTTTATATGTGTGCTCATTTGAGTGTTCTGTGATGGATTGAAATGTTTTACACTATACCTAGCATCTAGTCTCACTTTAAAATTGTCTATTTGGAGGAGAATAAATATTATAAGACTAATCCGATTAAAAATCTGTATTTAAATTTATTTATTTGAATTATTTAGTATTTAAATTTTTTTTATAAATATTTAACCTTATTTGTAATTACAAAATTTTGATTTGTAATTATGATGAATCTCTGTTGAGAAATCATTTTGGTTCTTCTAGGTTCTCGATCTATTGGAAGTTATTTTTTTATTTAAAATTTTTTCTTTTCTCCAATTTTTTCTTATCAAAGAGTGATAAAAATTTAAAGTGAATCAGTTGAAAATTACAAATAAAAATTTTAATTTTTTATTTCAAATTCTAAAATATGTAAATTCATTTAATTTAATTTTAATTTTTTTTTATGAGTCTAATATTAAAAAATAAAATCAGAGTCCACGTTGTAAATCAAAAAATGCTATCGGCAGTTGTTTTTACACAAAAATAAAAGAAAAACAAAATAAAACCAATAATTAGAGAGATACTAAATAATCAAATTCTTCGATCAAACAAAATCCTTCTCAAAAAATGCCTTGAAAATCCATCATTTCCTTGGATTTCACTCCTCCCTTTTTCCCTCCAAATCCGCCAACCAATGCCCATAAATCTCTCCCTCTTCAGGTACCCGGCTCTCCTCGCGATCTCTTCGTCTCCCGCGAAGATCCTCACGATGCCAGTAGCGCGATCGTCCGCTTCGCCCCTGCCCAAGGCTCAAACCCTCGATTCCGAGCTGTACGCAGGTTCGCCTTTCTTCGTTTTTTGTGTTTTTTATTTTCAGAAGAATGTTCTTGTTTAAGAATCATACAAAGGTTGGCGCTTTGTATCTTTTTGGGGCGGAATGTGGGTGTTTGTAGAACAAGGTGGAGTCTTTTGTATTGTTTTATAGGTGCTGCGCGGTCTAATGGGAAGAGGAAGAGGACCAGACGTATGATTGGGGTTTTGGAGCAGAGTGCGGAAGGAGGAGACTCTGTTCAGAAAGTAAGTGTTGGATTTGTTCTGTTGATCTTAATTTGATTTTCATTTGTTAGGGTTTCTGTAGGAATTTATTGCTTCCATTTTGTTGGATGGATGGACATTCTGTTATTATATGTGGTTTACAATGCTTTTGGCTTGCTCTTGCAGCTGCGAGATTTGCCTGATATTGAGGATTTTGCTTATGATAAGGTCAAGGCATCTAAAACTCCAAGTAAGATCTTTTTTTATCATAATCAAAAATTTTTGGAGTATGTTCATCTACCTTTTAAAAATGTGTTGAGATCCTAAGATCTATAGAACATTTATTATCATATCCATGTGTCTGTACCTAAGCTACTCCTGCTAAACCATTTTCTCTTTTAATTGTTAATATTGGATAGGATATCACAGGTGTTCTATGTGAATTTCTATATTGATCAGACAGACACTGATTTTGGGGATTCACTTTCTACTGTAAGTTAATTCACTATTGAAGGGAAAATGAGTAATCTATGTTAGTGAACTTTTTTCTGGTGAAAAATGTTGTCTATTATTCTATGAAGAAATCCTAGATTACTGTTGCATATTTCAGAATCAGACACTAGTGTGAGACTGGATGAAGCTTTGGATCAACATTTTATGTTCTGTTCTTTAGGATAGTATCAATACTCATCAAATTGATTCCTCCTGGTGGGTGTAGTTTTATTCCATTTAAGTTCATTTTTAAAACAATTGGGATGCATTCCAAGTAAACTTTTCCTCATGTACGATTGTTGGATATTTATCCACTAAATATTTGTGAAATTTCTTTTATATTTGTGAGTGGATTTTAGTAGAGGGTATTGTGTATCTTTGTGCCTATGCATGTGCAGACTGTTTTTTTTGACATACTTGCTAGCTTGGTAATGGTTATATGATTTCATCGATATGATATTGCAGAAATGCAAAAGCATATTGCACCTGGACCAGTAGTTTTGGACAATGTAAAAGATATTGTTGTGAGGCGAAAAGGTGATCGTTTACATGCAACACAAAAACTACATATCTGGACAGTTGTTTCTCTTTGGAATTTCACATCAGGAACTTGATTTATTGCCACATTATTTGCAGTGTTCTCTGGTTTCGTTAGGTGTCTTTTCTAGTTTAGTTTTAAAGCAGAAATTTCAATGTTCAGTATGTTTGGACTTATCTGAAAAACAACTTTGTCTCAGTTTTAGGTTTCAACATACTGGAACCACCAGCACATTGGGAACAAGTCCTTGAAGGAATTAAGAAAATGAGATCTTCAGAGGATGCTCCAGTGGATTCTATGGGATGTGAGAAGGCTGGTAGTGTCCTACCACCTAAGGTATTTATGTTCTATCTCAATGGGATAAAACTTGATTGTCTTATTTTCCATCTAATGCTAAATGTTTCTAGTGCATAGCAAAAAGTGATTTCCACTGTAATAGTTAATCATCATACTGTTGTGAAATTAGGGTTTCTGACAAACTAGGGTTTCTCGTAGAGTTGATCTAGGGTTAGATCAATGATGAAGACACAGTGAAGGAAGAAGCTTTGTTTCTGATGTCTCACGATGTACAATAACCCTTGTGTTTCATTTCTTACATAGATGAGATGTCCTACTTGAGTTCAACTCTTACTCGGGTTTTACTAATGACCCATTTACACACTTAGTCGGTTCTTTTCCAATACTGAGTCAAAGTGGGTTTTGAGCTTTTGTTGACTGGGCTATGATCATCCCTGGGTCTCAAGTATAGGAGGGTACTTTATTATGCAACTATATTTGTAAACATTGAGTCCCATAAGGGTATTCTGAGCCCTAACTCTTCAAAAGCTTCAACAATGTCAACAAGGGATCAGCTTTGTGATTAGCATTTTTCTCCATTTTGTATCCTTCCTGCTAACTCTCCCACTCCTGATTTCCACCTTCCAGGTATTGGACCATCTTTATTTTCCTTATTACTGCAAGCATGTATCTCCAATGCCTTCATCCATTCTTGCTGCAATTAGTTGTGGAATACCTTGGAAGTTTCTGGCATCATGTTGTCTCCTTGTTATCATTTATCATATACTGCACATAGTGATATTAAGTTATGATTTGTTTTTCATTTGCTTTATCATATAGTGTCTATTTAATTTTTCATATAGTGCCTACAGTGATTTCAAATTATGATTTTTTTTTGCCTACAAACAGGAAAGAAGGTTTGCAGTTCTTGTGTCTTCCCTTCTGTCAAGCCAAACAAAAGACCATGTAACCCACGGCAAGTTTCAATGATCAATTTTTTAGGAGGGATAGTTGTATTTGTAGGATTTTATCCTGGATAATTTCTCTTCATTTCTTTTCGTTTACCATCTTTCCACACACAATGATATGATGTTGGCTCATTTCTTACATCCAATTAGGAGTTCAGGTGCTGTGCAGCGTCTATCTGAAAAGGGGTTATTAGATGCTGATGCTATTCTGAGGACTGATGAAGCAAGCCTTGCAAGCTTAATCTATCCGGTATACTCTACCTTGGCCTTGGCATTGAGAGGGTTCAGACTTCATATGGCATCTTCGAGACTTTTGAAATCAGAATCTACTGTGAATTTTTTTGCAGTGTTTTCTTTTTGGGGTGATATGGGCGGTAGGATTCTGTACATAATATTTCCATAGTAATTGGAAGAAAGGTGGAAATGGAAAATTATCCTCTTTTTTTGAAACAAGAATTGGAAGAATATCCTGATCATGTTTGAGCTGAACAATTTCTGCATCTGCTGTCTACTGGATCATGGCTGAACAGGAGTATCTATTTTAATTGAATTCTCTTAGTTCCAACTTCCAAGTGATCATTGCCTGTTCTTTCTTAGGAAGGGTTCTACATTCTTGGCAATGACTCCTTACTCATTGTTTCCTCAATGATCTAGAGAATGCCTTGTTTGTTTGAATTAGCATCTGGGTTGAGCTTATTATCCTTCAAACTTGAAACCACATGAAGCAAGTATGATGTTTGTGATCCTCCTTTGTAGTGCTATCCCATTTTAACAGAAAAGCTTAAAATACATTCAAGGCCTGTTTGGATGACCCAAATTCCACAAGAATTGGGTTCCAATATATTTATTTCCTATATAGGATTTTTTTTTTCCAAATTGATGTTTGGCAGTTGGCACCACTTTTTGAGACTTTTATTTTCCTTTGGACTCGTTGCTTGCATTCACCTCACTCTCACCATTAAAGATTCTATTTCTAAATACCAGCATGACAAACATGGTAAATATTATAGGAATTGGGTTCCATGCAAGCCCAATTCCTATGGAAAAAACTTCCAGTGGATTCTTTTCTGACATATCCAAACAAATCCTTAGGGATTTTGGGGGTTCCAATGGATTTCTTTTCTTTATAGGAAAATTTTTGTAATTCTGTCTTCAATGCCAGTTTCTGAAAATTCCCATTTTTGGAAATATAATTCCATAGGAAAATGCAAAAGAGGCCTTGCCCTCTTCTTATTTTTCCTGTAATCAGATCTTGCATATTAACTTCTTCTGACCATCAATAATCACATATTAGTACCAACTGTTGGAGTTGCCATTAATAATTGCGTTGCATACAAATCAAACCATACAAAATACTTCCCATGGAATTTTTTTTTTCAGAAGTACAGAACCATCCCCTTGTAGGGTTATCCAGTATTGGAACTTGAGGATCCAATCGCTACCCTGGTCCATGCAAAGAGTCACATCCAACTGATGTTGTTGCCTTCTTCTAGTAACTGTCTGCAACTGTACTCAGAAGTGCACTATGTGAAGAAAAAGAAAGGGAAAGTAGAACAAGCTGAGATAATCATGTCTTACGAAATATGCAAGTCAATTGGACCTCTGTCAAGGAGCTGACAAACTAGGAGTGACTAGCCATGTCATTTTCTTGTTTTACTAATTGAAAATTGAGAACTGCTTCCATGGGATGTCATTATTCTGAATTTCCCAATATTTCTCCGAAGTCCAGCTGGCATTTCAGTGTTCATCATATAAAATAATCGTCTTTTTCAACTATCAATCTCTGTGCTGTGTCAAATTTCAATTGATACCTGAATGGTCGTGGCAAGCACTAATGTGTTGTTTTACAGGTTGGATTTTACTCTAGGAAGGCCCAATACATGAAGAAAGTTGCTCATATTTGTCTTGAAAAATATGGAGGAGACATCCCAAGGTCTTTGAATGACTTGCTCTCACTTCCAGGAGTTGGTCCAAAAATGGCCCATTTGGTGAATAATGATTTTTTCTAATGTTGAATAGGGTTTGGGCTTTTAGGCTTTGTCCTTTAATCTTCATTTATTTACCCAAACAGGTCATGAACATTGCATGGAATGATGTTCAAGGTATTTGTGTAGACACTCATGTTCATCGGATCTGTAATCGCCTTGGATGGGTTTCAAAACAAGGAACGAAACAGGTATATTGGTGCCTCTTCTAGTTTTGGCCAAATAAATAAATTTATTGGATGATTGTGCTTTACAATATGAGATGTCTCCTTGCTCTAGAAAACAATGTCACCAGAGGAAACCAGAGTATCTTTGGAAAAATGGCTACCAAAGGATGAGTGGGTTCCAATCAATCCCCTACTGGTATGGAATCTTTTAGTATATATGCTACATTTTGATCTTCATTTTAATGCCCTGAAATATGTTTTTAAACTGCGAACGGGCATAGAGAAGATAAAGGCTTTTATGACTTCAAAAACCCAAAATTGTTCAGTTCTTCCTGTTAGATCATCATTTCCTTCACATTTCTTGGGGGTTATGCAAAAAGTTGTGTTTTTTCTTTTTCTTTTTGCCTAACACAGTGGGATAAAGTTTATTTATTTGCTCTTAGCTTAACACCTTGTTTGCAGTCAATTGAACATCATATTTGAGTGGCTAAAGGAGAAAGAGAAACCATACTTAATAGGCATAATTGGAAGAGTAGTTATGTGAAGCTGTTTCAATATTGATAATTTGAGGCACTTCTAGTTTATTCTGGAAACAGGCACATCAAATTGTGATGTCAATATTCTGATATCCTAGACAACTTTGATTTGTAATTTTGTTTGTTTACGTATTCATTCAAAGGGTTTCTTTGCTGTGCTAGTATCTGATGTTTTGGCCTCACTTGTTACCATATCGTAATATTGGGAAAATAATGCATTACATAGCAAGTTTGTTAACCCTATTCATTGTAAGTTCTATAGGCAAAAAACAAATCAATGGCAATGTGTAATTACATGACAGTTCCCAATCCACTTATGTTCATCAACAAAGACAAAAAATAATCGTCCTGATATTTATTACTGCCCAAAAGTTATTCCACCAGTGTTAGCTCATTTGGTACTCTGTATCTTTTCTAGCTTCTAATCCTAATAAATATTTTTAATTAATGTCAGCATTCTTTTTTCTGAATCCAGTAATTTAGCTGCATGTGTTCCATCAAATTTGACAGGCAATCGCCATAACAGAGAATGAATTTGTTTTCCTGAGGCAGGTTGGATTTGGGCAGACTGTGTGCACACCTCTCAGGCCTCGCTGTGGGATCTGTAGCATAAATGAACTCTGCCCGTCTGCTTTCAAAGAAGCACCAAGCCCCAAGCAAAAAGGCAAGAAACACCAATAGAAGATCTTGACCTGTTGATGGACTGCTACAATTTTTTGGTGTCATGTGTCTTACTGTTAGTAAACAAGTTTTTGGTTGTTTTGGTTGATAGCGCTGTAATGGTGCAGTAATTGACAGATTCTACAGTAGTCAGATCCCCTGATTGTAATGTTCTGTCAATGCTTGTTATCTTGTATTTGTGAATGATGTAATGAAGGGACAAACATTGTTTGATGGAAAATGCAAGAATTTCACACTGTCCATGTTGTTACTAAGTTGCCTCCTGTTTTGCTCGAACCTTGCGATAAATACAGCGACTCATGTTTTCATTTAATTTGTTTCTGAAAAATTCTCCTGTTAATAGCATATCAATATGTTTAATTGACAACATTGAGCCACAGTTGCCTTCATATAACCTAATCAGATTAATAAACAGGCTCTACACTGAGTATCGGATTAAAAACAGCTTATGAGATCATTTTAATAAATAATGACAGATCAGAAGCAGGAGCAATCGTGCATGATCATCTGTTGCAAGGCAATAAATTCAAGTGAATGATTTTATCCTTGAAATAACACCACCAGAAAACAAAAACTGGGAGTTTCTTTTTCTATAGTGATCTACTGGGAAATAGCACAATACACTATTTTGAGCAGAATTGTTTCGGTCAGTACAAGTTGAACAGTGAAGTTGAATGAGGATGAACAAAACCTGTAGGTATGTATGTTAAAGGTCGTTATCAATGTTAGTACAAGTAAAAATGGAAAAAAAAAATTGATCAACACAAATTTACAACATAGGTGCATTGCAACATTGCTGCAACCCACTACCTTCATGATCAATTTGAAGACCTTATTGACTCCCCAAAAAAAATTGAAGACCTTATTATCAAAATAAGGGTAAAACAAGCCCAACAGGCCAAACTATGTTTAAAAATTTGAGTACTCATTTGAAGAAGAACTTCCAAATTTCCCTCTCTGCCAATTCTGATACCAAATGAGCACCAAAAACACCTTCCTTGTCCACCACAGCTCTCAACTGCCGTACTCCACCATTGAAAGCAACATAGTTCTTTTTCGCAGCCAAATAAAGCACCCCATATGGTGGTCGCAAGCACTGCATGCAAGTTAAGATTTGGTTAATGAACACATAAGGATTCATAAGGCATATTTATGATATCTCTGTGTTCATAGTTAAAGGCTTTAATTCTTTCCCTTTAGTGTAGTTGCTTCTGCAAGAAGAGGAGATGCATATCAAGGTCATTAATAGGACTGCTAGAATGATAGGTTAACTTCATAGTTTCTGCAAACTCACACGTAATTGCTTCCGAACACGATCACTTATAACATTGTTGACATTCAAGTAGAAAACGGAGTACATGAGATGATGAGTAAACTCACCTTTGATATGAGGCCATAGAGTTTCTGCAGAGATGTGAGAGAGTAAGATATCTCAGTAATTAAAATAATGTCGTATCCACAATCTCCAGAATCTGTTTCACTAGCTCTCTCCCAAGCATGACTCCCAGAGAGCTTCCTTGACTGCCTAGCGGAAGACTCATGGCCAACAACACTTCCATCCTGACTGCTACAGCCATCCAGAAAGTCCTCCTCAGAGAAGTGAAGACTCGTAGGAGCTTGCTCAAACCCATCCCTCTCCACAACCGAAAGAACTGTGTGCAGTTCTTCCCAATCTCCAGCATAGAAATGGACATCAGGAGACAATTGCTGCCGAGATGGAGTAAGCTGACTTTCTGGTTGTCGGTTTTGCTTGTCCCGAGCCAGCCCAAGATTTGCAAGAACGTTTGGTATGGTTGTGCATCTTATTATTTCAGCATTTAGATCCTGAAAATGCACTGTTGAAGCTCCCTGACACAGACTTAAATGAAGTCTTTCAGCTGAAGGTTTTTTTACTAAAAAATAAAAGAAAAAAAATGACTTTTAGCTGCAGTCATGTTCCAGTCAAATTGTCGGGAGAAAGTTCAAACGGTTTTTTCTTGGAAGAATAAGCCATAAGTTAACGTGCAGTATGATGCATACCTTCAAGCAAGCTAAAACACCAGGCAGTCCATATCCGCAGCCAAGCTGCAGAACAACGTAAAATAAGTGTCAAATATGAGTCTTGTGTAGCACTTGACAAATTACACTACTCTGAGATCCACAAGATAAACTTTAGTAATTTGGCAATTGCCAATACCATTCTTTGGATAAGATAGGATTCAGTCATCTACTATTTAGTAACAGACAAATGTCAACCTTTCTTCAGTACTTGATTAGTATGTAATCAAGTGCCCTCTATGCAAATAAGGTCTGTAAGAACAGACCTTAACAGGGATCAAAGGATCATCCTATCCTAATCAGAGGACATTTTTGTCATCTCTTTCGCTAATTTGCCTTGATATAGTACTTTGGACTTTAGAAGATTTTCTAACCTGTCTGGAACTTGTGAGAAGAACTTTGTCAACCTTTAACAATCAACGATAACCTCTGGGTTCTCTCAATCTCATTTCAAACTTTCACTAACAAACATGCTTCCAGTTAGGTTTAGCCTTAAATTGCCACCAATTTGGATATGGAGGATATATTTATCATATGTGAGATTTGTCAAGATTACCAACTCCTCTATTCTTTTAGAAAATTATGCATCATATTCTAAAGAAATTTGCAACCATAATGAAAAATACATGCTATCTTGTTTGTTTTTTGAGTGAATAATAAAGCAAGATATTGCCTCAACACTGTCCACGAATGCATCATAGACTTACCTCCAGAACCCTTTTGCCTCTAAAGCTCAATTGACCATCACGGATCTCATTCTTAAGGATCTTTACAAGGATAATGGTACTCTCCCAGGATTTCAAAGAGCCTGAACAAACATAATGAACCTGCTATATCAAATCTTTGAAAAGAAAATCATTACTAATACTTAGTAAAGAAATCACATTGGGCAAATTCAAAGTACTTTATTAACTCACCATCAGATTTTGAACATATCATCTCAGAGCTAGAAAACCCAATGATATCGGCCACACTAACTCTTCCCTAGAACACAATTATCACAAATTTAGGACATCTCATTGTATTCAAATGGAGGTAACTTGATACATAGGGCTGCATAAATTACCCTGAAGATGTTGAGACCATGCAAATTAGCATTCTCAGCAGCATACTTGTATGGATGAGCACTCTGTGAAAACAAACAAAGACATGCTCATAAATTAGTCAATGAAGAACAATACAGCCTTACTTTCATAGCGCCAATATCAAATTAAAATTTTTGGCAAAAAGAAGCAGTCTTGATCCCGTGTATGGTGGTATCTCTGAACTCAAAAGAAACCCAGATTTGAACCACAATTATGAAAGCACTGAACCATAATTATTGAGCTATTACACTCTTAACAAAAAATGATAGCAGCTCAATAATGAATTCCCTGCGTGCATATCACTTTGGAGATAAGGAAGAATCCTCACTTGTCCAAAAATTCAGGGTAGAAAATACCTTGGAAGGGAGAATCTCAACTGCCGGAGAAGGAAGTCTGAGATCCCTTTCAGAAACTATGGAAATGCCATGCCCGGCCTTGTCATGTGGCAACAAGCCTGATAGACACTGAGCAAGGAGAGATGGTGCACGCATACTTCCTTCTTAAATATATTTCCTTCCAAAAATTTGTTTACCTGCAGATGCCATTAGACCAAAGTAACAAAGGATCAATTGACAATTCAGCGACTATCACAAGGCCAAATGACTATCCAACCATAGAAAATAACCATGAAGCTACACAGATATTCCTCAGAGCACATAAAAGCCTCAAAATTCCTAAGTAGAAACCAGAACCCATCTATCACAAAATCACTCACACCCAACAGCAAATTCTTCTCAATTGCTCCAAAATTCTCAATTAGACAAACTCAAATCCCAGAAAGCCACAATTTATACCTGGAAGGAACTCGCACCAAATTGCCATTTTCTCTAATCTAAAACAAAACCAGAAAGCTTCAAGAAGGCATCTTTATATAACAAAATAACCGCAAAAAAACAAATATCATTCAAAAAAACAACCATGGAACCGGAGAGATCTTCGTGGAACACAAAAATTCCTCACAATTACCCATAAATCACAAAATAAGTCAAACTCATTCCTTAAATTTCAACAGAAACAAGCAAATCAAAAAGTAAATTCATCTCAATCACTCCCCAATTTTCATTTACACCACCGGCGATCCAGAAAACCTCGCACCCAATTGCCATTTTTCCGACGTAAACCAAAACGACAAAGCTTCAAGATAACATCTTTATCCGCCCAAACAACTCCAAAACCCAAAATTCGACAAAATACAAGCGCAAAACCAACAAATCCCTCCACAAACCACCAAATCCCAGAAAAAAAAAATCACAACAGCTCAAGACAACCGAACAAATCAGGAAAGACAAAAGCTTTACCTGGATTTTCAGAAAATGAACTCAATGAGATTCAGATAAAATAGTGCAATGAAGAGTCAGAGCACGAAACCGAAACCCTAGGAATCCCGCCATGGGCGTCAAAAGGAAAAGAAATTCTTGGGAACGAACCCGAGCAGAAGGTTCCATGCAAGTCTGAAAGCATGCTCTATTCTCTGATTTTACGGTATTGTCCTCCGATGTGGCTTAATATCGGAAATGCCACTCCGCCGTCCCGGAGATTAAATGCGCCCACGTGCGCCGCGAATTCTCCGCGCGTCTATGGGTCCTTTTCCGCCTGCGCGCCGCCTGCCCTCTATCCAATCGGCGAGTAAAACGCGTGCATCTGAAATCTGAATATAAATTTTAAGATCAAATAATCTTACTAAATCTATTTTCTGGTTTTTTATTTAATAGAGTTGTCAAGTAAGAAATCATATGTATTAATGTAAATTTTTGTAAAATTAGCTCACTTGTTATTATTAACAACAATTTACAAAAAGTCAACTTTTTAAATTTTATAATATTTAAATTAACATAATAATGTTATTATATCTCTAATTATTTAAATGTAACTATAATAATATTTTTCTTAAAATTTCTTTTTTTGGTGTATAAAAATTTTGGATATCATTTTTTATCATTGCCAATGAAATTAAAAAGAAAATAATATTTGAATGTTCCAAATTCTCCTATGCAAAAGAGTGAATAAAAAATTTAAAAAATAATTTTTTATACTAAGAATTAAATATTTAGAGATGTACACTCTTTTCACATTGAATTGAGATATAGAAATTAAATAAAGGCAATTAAAACAAGAGAAAATTGTCAATAACTCCTGAAAAATATCTATCAAGTTTACCAATAATCTCTTTTAACTTTCAGAATTACTAACAATCCATTTTTTTTGCACAAAATATCTATTTATATATAAATGAAACTAATCATATATAGAGTCTTATGTTGATTATTAGCAATATATCTCCATATTGTTATAATTTTATTTATATTTATTATATCTTAAAATTGTTTATATTATTATTTGAGTCAATTGCATATAACTCCTTAAAATTTTATTAAATTATGTATTTCTCTTCCAAACTTAAAAAATTACATATAACTCTTTGAAATCTTATTAAATTACATTTTTTTTTCTTAAAACTTGAAAAATTGCATTTAACTCCTTACATTTTTTTCAAATTATATATTTTTTCTCAAAATTTAAAATATTATATTTTTTTCTTATGTCACTCGATATATTGAAAAAATCTTTTTGGATATAAATTTATCATTAAAATTAATAATATTTAAAAAATATATATCATTTAATATTATTTAGGTTGAAATAAAAAAATAAAAAAACTTTTGATCTTGTATAGATTAATATAATGGAGAACATGAATAAGAAAATAACTCTAAGTCTAATTTATATCGTGCCTCAAATATAATCTAAATTGAGCTCCAATTCTACTTAAAATCTGGCTAAAATGAATTTAGACCAGATTAAGACAAAATTATCATTTTACATTTTAGGTCTAAATTTAATTCGAGATCAGACTGAAACAGATTTAAACCAACCAAAGGCAAAATGGTAATTTTATATATTAGGTTAAAATCTAATATGAGAGAGAGTTTTTTATAATAATGACATAACTATGAAAGTCTTTTTTAACCAAATCAGAAGTATTTTCGTCTTTTTATTTTAGTCTGAATAACATTAAATGATATATATTTTTAAAATATTTTTAATTCTAATAATAAATATATACGCGATGAAATTTTTACAATATATCTAGTAATGCAAAAAAGTATTAATTTTTACGTCTGGAGGAGAAATTTTAATTTGAAAAAATTTTAAGAAGTTATATGCAATTTTTCAAGTTTCAAGAATAAATATGTAATTTGACAAGATTTCAAAGAGTTATATGTAAATTTTTTAAATTTGGAACAGAAATATATAATTTAATAAGAATTTAAGAAGTTATATACAATTTACCCTAACTTGGTGTGAATATATATGGTAATAATCAAGCTCTATCATCTAGTTGAAATCTTTGGCTATATTGCTTTGAGTAAATAATCTCTAAATGCAAAATAGGAGAATCGAGCTTTTTCGATAGTAAGTAGAGAACAGCTGCGTGTGCCATGTTCTGATTGTTAGCGAATAGCTCAGCTCAATCTAGAAGAAGCAAAGAGGAGCCTTTTTCTACTTTACAGCGAATTTTATGATTTTTATTGCTTTTAATTTATGTTTTGGAGATTTTCGGGCGGCTTTTCTTGACATAATGTTTTTTTTTTTGCTTTTACTTTTTGAAAACAAGAAAAGGAAATGTTGGCATTTGGCGCTTGAAGATCAATCTTCGCATTCTACAGCCGGCAAGCGAAGTATCATTCGAAGCCACATTTTTTTGACTTTTTCCTTTTTTTTAAAAAAAATAAATTGCCCAAGTCATATCTATCTACGAAAGCTTGTAGTGGAACGATTTGACGATAATGTGGCACAATGTTTTTCTTGGAGATCTTGGCGAAAAGCCCTTATATTTTTTCGTATTTCGTTTCAGAACAGAAGTATCCAGACTAATTAGAATTTATTCCAACTAATTAGAATTTATGAGACTTGGCGAAAGTTTCCTGGAACCATTGTCAATGATTGAACCTGACCGGCTTCAAATAGAATTCAGTGTATTATGACAAACTGACAAATAGAAACCAAGATTTATGAGACTGGAAGAAAACTTTGAAGTTTGAACAACATTATGTCCAACTAATTAGAATTTATTCCAACAAGAAAAAAAAATCAAAAGGATAAGAACAGCGAAGTATCAAAAAATCTTCCGCAACTGCAAAAAAATCGAGAAGAGGGAAAGAAAGCTATTCTACTGTAATCTGAAACCTCTGGCTGAGTAGAAGTGCAACACTGGTCGCTCGCTTGCCTCAAGAACTTCGTATAGCTTTACAGTATGATAATAAATATTGCAGCACCTAATGCAAAATTTTTTTTAAAAAAAACTTGATTGCTTCATCGAAAACATTGACTTAAACCTATATTGATTTGCTCAAGGACCCAGCTTTGCATTGGAATGGCGAACAATCCAAGTTTTCTAAATCTAGAAGAGCCGTTTGTTATACTATTAACCTCTCCTTAAAACGCCGAAGTAGGAGAGAAGTGCATGAGATGAGCTGCTTGACTAGAACAGCACGCTTAACCTCTCGAGTTGAATTATCTTTGAAGTTCAAGATGTGTCTATTTAGCTGCTCAATTGAATCATCTTCCGAATGCCCTGGACATCTTTGAAGAGTTGAATTCCGTCTTGAGTGGAGATCCAATGAGCGAAAACTGACCCTCATCAAAATCAAAATTGATGCCTTCATGACCATCAAATTCATTCAGACCAACCAGTTTCTCAATCGGAACCCCTTCAATAACCAAATTTTGAAAATCACAATCTTCGAGCCCAACAGACTCGTCTTGAATCTTTAAATCATGAGGGTTTTGCTTTGTCCGAGTAGTTGAAGAAAAATTGGTAGTCAATCTACTCAACCTTGAAGAAGGGGCACTTATCTTATCAGTACTTGGAACTGATCTTCGGGTGTTGCCTCTTGCAGTAGACACTGGTGTTGACATAAATGAGAGCTTTCTTCTATATCCTTCCTGATCATTTCTTGTGCTCGTGGGGTGATTGCTTTTCTGATGGAGTCTCCACCTGATTGACTTTGATTGATCGACTCCTGCAACTCCAGTGTAGACTTCGTTTTTACGAGGTGAAATGCATAAGAAATTCTCAACACTAGGATGCCAATATGAGTTTTGATCAAATGGCCAGAAGATAGGATCATCTAAATCTGACTTTTCCGACATAGCCTTTGTTTCATGTTCTTCGCAACCAGAAGTTCTGCAACAAGCAATAGAGGATCCGTATTGCAAAATTCTATTGATGCTGTAAGAAGGGCTTGGAAAATCCGTGAATTCCAATATTCCATACCCTTGCTCCCTATCCAGAACCAGTTCAGAGTCCTCTCCTTCAAGATCCAAAAAGTCTGTTCTCCCTAAATCTTTAGCATAAGAAGGTATCTCATCATGAGTACTACTGGATGCACATGAACCTTCAAACACTGAGTCCTCGCACAGGGACCTCTCATAAGAAGAATCACCACTCTCAGAGAATCCGAAGGAAAAATCTCGGACATCATTTTCAACTGAATTGTGTAGCCACATGTCTACTTCCTCCTCCCCTAATTCTTCTCTGGAATCATCTCTGTGTGTCCCGTCAAGAACTAAGATGGCTTCCTCCATTGGACTGATCCTGGATCCATCAAAGGTAGAAGCCTTGCTAACACTACCTAAGGACGCATCACGGCTTCCAGATAGTGACAATATTGGGAATTGATCATAAAGAGATTGCTTTTGACAATCGGATTCATGAATGTCTTGTGATCCATCAGGACTTTGGAGTGAAGGAGACTTACAATTGCAGAGTAACTCCATGCAGTTGCTCTTGTCAAACAATCTCTCGGAAGACTCTACCTGTCTCCCGGCCTTCGTAACTCTGATCTCGGGCTCTGGAAGCAGACAAAAAGCCTTCTTTCCATCGTTCTTTTCATTCCTACAGTTTACTTCCTCCAGATGACTTCTCACAAACTTCTTGACCTGACTACCTGGATTTGCATTATTTAACCCTGTGAGATTTCTTGTGGAGATCCTCCTCACTATTTGGATAGAGTCCTGATGATTATTGAAGCCCATAGTTCTGGAATCCTCTGCTGCAAACAGTTAATTCAATCACAAAAATACGTAACTTCAGAAAGCTGAAGAAAATATAAACAAAGCAAACTTTTATGAAACAACACTAACTGGTCGACATGAAGAATGAAACAGATAGAGAACGACATGCCATACTTTCTTTTCCAATATGTAATATGGAAATAAATGTGCTTGCACGAAACGGAGAGTACAAGACGCTACAAGGAAATTAAATAGTACATGCTTATACAAACGAAACCGTCTATGAGAAAGAAAGAAATAGCCGCTAGCAGACAAATATCTGCAAGCTGCCAGAACAGAAAAGAAACTTGATGGTATATTCAAATCTCCCAAATAATGGGAGACAGGCAGATGAAAACCAATCTGACCCAAGAGGAAAATAAATCTATGATTCCTAATTTACCTTGTTCTTGTTATGGGACAAGTTTCTGTTCACAGCAACATGGATCTAATTGTGCATAAACCTATGCATCACTCCACGGCAATCAATAAAGCTTCACCTTGTATATTAAGATTATTATTGAGAATATACAATTTTAATTAATACCTCATCCATATTAAAATTTCCCAAATGGGGTCAAGCTTAAAAAGTCTCCATGTAACTCCGTTAATAAGGATGCTAAATCTAGTCTTCCATGGAACACTCAGACCAGTTCAACAACAACAAGAACTGCATGTTCTATTAAGTCAATGATGATTTTCCACAACCCAACCAGCGACATTCAACACTACGGAAAATTAAACTTTTTTTTTGAGGAAGACACTATGGAAAGTTAATGCTTCAATACGTTATTTGATTGCTAGACAGAAGCATTTCATGAAAAAAAAAACACCAGATAGAAGCCAAGAATATATCAGGAAAACATACTAAAGGTAATTAACATGAAATGTTGAATTAATATTTAATATAAGCTTGCATTTTAATATCATAAAATGTCCATAAAACCAATTCCCTGGCCCTGAGAAACTTACAATTTATGTTTCTTGAAGTGGTATGATAAAAACTGAAAGCTATTTTCTAAAACATTGACCAATTATTTAAGTTGAATTTGAAGGAGTTGGTACTGTTGAAATTTCCTCCACTTTTTAAATTTTGGTGACACAACGAATTTGAAAAAAAGGAGAGCTTGGTGGGGGCCAGCAGAGAAAGAATGGAAAGGAAACAACAAAAAATAGAAGGAGGAAGCAGTCCTAAGATTTCAAATTTCAATCAGAAGCTCTCAATCCCCTCATTTCGGTGTTACTGCAAATTTCTGAAAGAAAGGCAGAAAATAACTGAGACACTTTTGAAATTTCCAAACACTCAAAGGATGGCCACATCAGTCATCCAGAATAACATCCTGACAACATACACAAAGCAATTTTAAAGAAGATCCCAGCTTAATCTTCCACAGAACCACTCAGATCTACACAAATCACTCCGATAGACAAATACATGCATTTACCACACTTCTACTCATAAAACAAAATTACAACCATGATAAGAGATTCAAGTTGCAAACCTAAAAACAGGGAAAAAAAACCCCCCTTAATTTGCTAAAAAGAAAAAATAATAATAACACAAGAAAGAAACTCACTTCACTTAGGATCCAAAAAACAACACAAAAATCCAGTCGGAAACAACAGATTGATTCATAGAGGATCATTTCATTGAAAAACCACGTCACAATCATATTTCGGACCAAAGTACAGAATCAAGTAACAATCCCCAAAACAGGGGAAAAAACATAAATGATTGCAAAAGAAAAGCAAAAATCCAGTCAACAACAACGTATTGATTCATCGAGCATCAGTTCCATGAAAAACTACGCAACAAAAAAAAATTTTCCAGATCATAATGGAGAAAAAAATTACAAACCCAAAAAACAGTGAAAAAAAAGCTCGCTCTGCTGGAAGGATTGAAAAAAAGAGAAAAAAAAAAACTCATTTCGTTGGAAACCCGTGAAAAATAGAGGACAAAAACAATTTATTTTCGACAAATTTTGAAGTTTTTACCGAAGAATTGGGATTTGGCTGCTCAGCTTGAGAGACGGAGAAGAGAAAAGATCCAGAGCGCGCCTGTTTCCGTGGATATTTATAGATGCTCCGATGTAATCGGCCGAGATTTCCCGCTTCGGGTTTTGGGCACCATTGCTTGTCGCCCGATACGAAACCCGTCAGTGAAGCGGATCTGACTGTATCGGGTGTGGCACGGTCCAACCCAAATTCCGTTTAGAAAAGTGGGTCAAGCTTTGGGGAATATTTCGCAAACAACTCCAATACCTTTTGGTATTATGGAAAGCGCCAATTTTTGTTGGAAGAAACGATACAGTGCAAGTTAATTGCGAGGGTATCATGTTTTTTTTGTTGAGAAAGGTACATGTTTTTAATATCAATAAAAGATTAGGAGTTATTTGTAAAATTCCTTGCGCCCGAATCCCTTGGATTGGATCAGATCAGAGAAGGCAATCTCAAACTAGATTCTAGACTATGACCAGATCGGTTTTGGTTATATATTGAGTCAATTAATTAAAAGTACACAGTTCTGATGAGATTCCTTCCAGACATTTGCACATGCAAGAGCTTCAAGACTTGCAGGTTGACTTAGGACATTTAACATGCTTCATGTATTTATTTATAGATTTGCAATTATATGTATTAGACGGGTGTGAGTGGATCTGCAATTTCAGAAATTTGTGGGGTTATGTACGCAATAATATCTAGTTTATAGTAAAATTTAAAACAGTTACCTTGGGAATAAACGATAGATAAACATTCCAATGAGTCTGGTTCGGATGTCCCAGGAGGAAAGGGTAACACCCTAACAAGTCTATTGGAAGCTGACGCCATAGCGGTTTCACGACTCTTAACCTCAGATCAGTTGCCCTCGGTCTGGGTTTATTGGGTCGATTCCTCCAAATATACACAACACGCAACAAACATGAGAAACATTGTCAAATGCTTTCCGGTGATCTTTTTTGACACTCAAATGGGATTTTTTGGGAAGAAGATGAAATAATAGAAAGAGAGAAAAGTAATGGGAGAGAAGCATTAGTTCCACATCTATAAACCTACCCACTGGTTTAGATTTGTTTGATTGATTTTGTAACACACAACAATTTTGAAAAAGACCATTAAGAATCTGCTGACGGTAGGCAAGAGATCTCATTTGATATTTGAAAAAACTGTGGTCGAAGAATTATTGATAATTTTTGAAACACCCTAAAACTTAGATACATAAACCACTAAAAAAAAAAATAAATATTACAAACTTCAAAATACAAATATTATAATAAATCTGAAATAAATATAATTACAATCTCATCAATAACCTCTTAGATAATCATGATAATTTGGGGAATATATGAGAACATACCATTTCGAAAAAAAATCTCCAATTCCTATGTAAACATACTCTCAAAACCCCCTAAAGTTATATTCATTTATATTTTTTGTAAATAATGAGTGGTGTCCAACTGTCATATTAAATATGTCTCTTGCACTCTCAAAAAATTGTGATTGTCATGTTTGACAACCCGCTAATCCCATAAGAGAATCACTCTATTAATATTAGCCTATCTATCTATGGGGACATGGTGGCCTTAAATCACATTCCCTCATCAACTACAACCAATCATGAATATACAATAAATAATAAAATATAATTGAATAACGCTCAACAAGTGGCAACAAAAGAGAATCATCAGATAAGATACATCAACGAAGACATAGTCAAATGATTTTTCAATCAATTGAAACAAAGACCATTTAAGAGAATATATCAGAAAATACATACTTTCAATCTACCCTCTCTCTCTCAATACACCATCATAAAGCAAATCCTCAAATAATAAAAATATTAAATCATTAATTTAAATTAGATAAATAAATTTTCTATCTCATTTAATTACTATTCATCTTCCAAAAATACCAATTAGATCAAATCATCATAAGATAATATGCATAAAATTTATTAATACTTGTAATCACAAATCAATCCTAACCTTAACTACTAAATTGATAATTAATTCTCAAATAATCTCAATTATAACATACATTCTCCACGACAACTAAATTTAATTAACTCTAATATCAATATATTTGATAATTCCCTAAATTCATCAATTTATAATTAAATATTTCATTAATAAAATCCACCAAATCAATTTAAATAATAAATCAATATACTTCACAATATTCTTTACATTCAAATCCCTAAATAATTTAAAAATCTTTACTATAAAGTAAGAACACCAAATTTTGTATGCTAATTCTCAAACCAAATTGATTGATAATATGATATATGACCATTTAACCATAAATTTATAATAAAGCCCTCAAACTTATAAATTATAAATTAAACCCTCATATCACAAATCAAATATAACCCTAAATTAAATAAACCAACTCAATAATAATTTCATTCAATAATATAATTGTAATTCAATCATTACACACTAACTTAATTCTAAATATAATCAATTTTTATTCCCAAATTAAATCTAATTTATAATTAATTCAATCAAATTCAACTCTTAACCTAAGCATGATTGATGTAATCCAAATCAAGTTTAACTCATCTAATACAACCAATATATTTATCACAAGTTGATCCAATTCACTATTTTTAATTCCAAATCCAAACCTCAATAATTCAAAATTATTTAAACCCAAGTCTAACCATAGAACATCTTTTGAATTCAAAATATCATTTCAATAAAATTGAATCTATTTAATATCAAAGTCAAATATAAGCTTAATTAATCAATTTTCACAAAAATCATTCTAATATCATAACTTTCAAAAATAATTTCTCAATAATTAAATTTTAAGCTTATATGATATTGAAAATTTATAACCATCAAACTAAATAATTTGCTCCAGATATTGATAGCAATAATATGATATATGATAACTCCAATTATGATTTATCAAAATTTAAACTAATTTTTATACTTCTACTTATCAAATCATAGAATAGACATCATATATCATCTCTAAATCATTGTTATAATTATATAAATATCAAAAAGAAAAAATTCAATGATAATGAAAAATTTGTACCTATCTTTACATGTGATCAATGATCAAATCATCTTACTCTCTATGCTTAATTACAACCATAGTTGTTAATGTCTTTATTGACACATTCTCCTCATCTACAACAGCTACTTTAAAAATCTAAACCCTAAAAATATAATATCATTCTATTTAAATATTATAAATATTGAGATAAACCATAAGATCTAACTAAATTAATTAAATCTCAACCCTTAAATAAAAATCAGATCATAATTTCCCATGATTACTATATAAAGAAGTCGACAACCTGAATAAATTGGGCTTGTCAGAGGAGGACGAATTGTATGAGGTATTAAAAAAATAATATATATGTATGAGCTTGTTTGTTTTGGGGCATTTGATTGCCAAAAAATGTGAAAAAAATGGAATTACTATTTTTCACCAATTTCCATTTCTAAAAATCTCTTTTTTCGAACACCATTATTTTACTTTTGGCGTTTAACAGGAGGAAAGCATAATTGAGAAGTACAATTCTAAAGATATATAAAAAATAAAAAAATTATAATAAAATTGGGATTTTTACCATAATTCTCCAAGATCTATTTTATGTATAAAAAACTCTATATGATTTAAATATTTACTAACAATCTTCTCCCTTTAAAATTTATAATCCACAACTCCTAATTATTATTTAATTAAAATTTTGATAATTTTTTTATCTTTCATAAATTTTCATTTAAACCCTTAAAATTTTTAATTCTCGTCCTCTACTCTTTCTCCTAAATATTTATAAATAAACTCTCCATAAATTTTAAATTATAATTAAAATATTTATACATTTTATAAATAGAAATCTCAAATATTTTTATTTATAAATAAGTCCAAATTATATTTTTTTAAAAATAAAATTTACAAAAAGGACCATCAAGGTTTTAAAACTTAAATTTTTAAAATTTAAATTTAATATTTGTATATTTACAAATAGGTCCTTCAAATATTTTTATTTATAAATAAGTCTAAATTTTATTATTTTTTAAATAAAATTTTACAAAAGGGACCTTGAAGTTTTTAAAACTTTATAAAATTTTAGAGTAAAAGTTTAATATTTATATATTTACAAATAGACCCCTCAAATATTTTTACTTATAAATAAATTCAAATTTTATTATTCTTTAAATAAACTTTTATAAAAAAAGACCTTAAATGTTTTAAAATTTTACAAATAAATCTTTATAACTAATTTTACAAAAAGGTCTCTAATTTTCTTAAAAAAGTCTCTAACAAAGAATGGACACAACCAAAAAAATTCAAAGACAAATAAAGAATTTATGGTAAATAAGCAATAGTACTTAAAAAATATAACTTTTAAAAAAATTTACATGTAAATATTATTTTAATATATCTATTTAAAATCAAGAACAAGTGCATTTTTGAAAACACTCAATCAAATAAAATAATTTGTTACGATCATACATTAAGATTAGATTATTATATGCCCTTGTTGTATACTAACACACCAAATAGAATTTTTTTACTATATTTAAAATATTAAAGTTATCTTTCATTTATTAGATCTTTTTTGTTGGAAGGAATGCTCACGCCATGTTTGATGGCTTCAGCAACTCCGACTAACCATTCTCAAATGAAACACTATGCAAAAGGAGCTGGTGATCATCATGGGAACAGGCTAACCCTTTGTATCTGTTGGTATTTAAAGTGAAAAATTTATAAATTACCTTATTTTTAAATAATACAAAAAACAAGAAGTGCTATAAAATAAAAAATAAATAAGAAAAAAATACAGCAATATATATGATTCACCCAAAATCGAGTTACGTTTATGGAAACGTGAGAGATTCACTATTAAAAGGCTTTATAAAAGTTTATAAGTATGACTTCACTCTTTCTTATTCAACTAAACTGTTCATCAAACTTCGGCGACGTTTTTACTTTTAAAGAGAATCTTCAAGAGAATACCACGAGAAACCATCACAAGAGACTACTGAGAAACACTAAAAAGACATATACATAAGAGCCGACACGCACACTCTCTTTTTCTTCTCTTTATTCTCTTTATTTCTTTTTATTTATTTTTCTCTATTTCAACCTCAATACTATACCACACCTATATTAGCTCATATGGTAATTTTTGAAGGGGGGATTTGATATGAGAAATCAAATATAAATTATAATTATAAACATGATGAAACCTCAATATAAATTTCAAGATAATGACGTTCAAAATTTTAATTAATTTGAATCAATTCTCAATCAACTACAAGTGCAAATAAATAAAACAAATAAAGAGACAATGCACCATGATGTTTACGTGGTTTGAAAATCAACTGCTCCTACTCCACAGTCCCTGCCTCGCTTTTGAGAACTTGAATCACTCCATTAGTGATTTTGCTTCTTAAGGCGAAACCAAGCCTTTATAAATTACTCTAAACTAGAGTGTCGCTTCCTTCGGGTGAAGCCAAAGCCGTCACTTCATTAGGGTGAAGTCACATCCGTACAAACCGATCTTTTTCCCACCAAGAAGATACACTTCTTACCGGAGTATTTGTACTCTCACACTCCGAACACCTAGGAGTATTTACAAGTGAAAAAAAAATAATACATTTCAACCATCAATACAATATCACTCAAAGGTTAAGAATAAGAGCAATGAAGATTTGCTTTAAAATTAAAAAGTTTAGAGCATATCTTGGCTACAAGGTATATGGGGTTTGATCTCTTCTCCAAATGATAAATGAAGTTGTAAAACTTGTTAAGAGAAATCGGATCATACCTATTTATACCTTTGGGGTTAAAACAAGTCGTTGAGAGTAAAATCTCACCATTTGATTGACTTAACGGTCAAAAAATTAACTGTTAGTAGCACAAATTCTGCGAACCAGATAATCGGTAGTAGTTCTATAGAGTTGGCTCAAAGCCCTACTAAATGTCTATTTTAAATCAGACATCCGATTTTGTCATACTAAAATGCATGTCGGACGTTCAGTTGTTAATCGGACATCCGATACTATACCAATTGTTGTAGCAATTATTGTAATAATTACTACAAAACCTTACACGATAAATGATCCAAACAAAATAATCTCAAAGACAAATCTTTGATTCGACTAAAATAAATAAAAATTTAAACCTATAAATTCGAAGTTGATCTAGCATCTTGAGTATTTTTTGAGCTCTAAACTTGATCTTTAAGCTTCACTTATAAGTTATTATCCTCTTTATCTTCGAGTCAATATCTTTAAACTATAATCTTGAGACTCGGTCCTTCACAAACATGGATGATTATTGCAAATATTGAAACTTATTAAGACTTAAAAAACTCGTTAAATACTAGTTTGATCATCAAAATCTAAAGGATAACAATTTTTCCTTTTTGATGATGACAAATTATGCATAAGAAAAACAAATAAACATGCTGTATGATAGATGCAAATAAAGATAATTAGACACATTTTTTGTCATAAAATTTAAATAATAATATATTTTATAAGTTTAACAAATATACATATCATTCTTTTAACAAATATACATATCATTCTTCCCCTTTGACATCATCAAAAGTATAACTCCTCCTAAAGATGATTTTCTAATATCGTGCATCAAAAGATATGAACAATTAAAGAATGAACAAGATAATTTCTATCAACTAGCCTCAAAGTAATAATTATCAAAATTCAAATTGATCAACAATTTTAGGTAATAGAAAGTCCCTCTTAAAATATGTATAGATAGGTTTAAAAATATTCAAAGATTACATACATGCTCTTCCTATCGATGATACTTAGAGAATGATTAATCAAGTAAGAAATCAAGGAAAGTTCAAGAGAGATCAATACAAAAATTTTTTAAAAAAATTTATTTTATAAAAAAAATCAAAAGTTGCTAAAAAAATCAAAAACTCATGGCTATTAGATGAAAAGTATGAGCACGAGGCTTTAATACCAATTATTAGCCCATATGGTAACTTTTAAAGGGGAGACTTGATATAAGAAATAAAATACAAATTATAATTATAAACATGATCAAACTCTAATAAAAATTTCAAGATAATGACATTTAAATTTTCAATCAGTTTGAATCAATTCTCAATCAACCACAAGTGTAAATAAGTAAAACAAGTAAAGAGAGAATACACCGTGATTTTTATATGGTTTGCAAACCAATCATTCATACTCCATGACTCCTGGACTTAAATCACTCTACTAGTGATATCGCTTATTGAGGTGAACCTAGGATTTTATAAATTATGCCAAATTGGAATGTCGATTTCTTCGGATAAAGCCAAGTTTGTCGCTTTATTAGGGTAAAGTCACACCCATACAAATCAATTTTTCTTCCATCAAGAAGATCTACTCCACACCGGACCATTTGTACTCTCACACTCCTAACACCTAAGAGTATTTACAAGTGAAAAAATAAAAAATAATACATTTCAACCCTCACTACAATATCACTCAAAAGTTTAGAATAAGGGTAATAAGGATTTGCTTTAAGATTGAAAAGTTTAGAGTATTTCTTGGCTAGAAGGCATGGGGGGCTTGATCTCTTCTTTAAATGATAAATGAAGTTGTAAAACTTGTTAAAAGAAGTCAAATCATGTCTATTTATACCTTTGTGGGTCAAAACAAGCCGTTGGGAGTAAAAGCTCACCATTTGATTTGCTCTAACGGTCAGAAAACTAGTCGTTAGTCGTGCAGATTTCGTGAATCTAATGTCCATTTCAGATAATTGAATGTCTAATAGTAGTTCTATAGAGTTAGCTCAAAGCCCTACCAAACATCCAGTTCTGAATTAGGAGTCTGGTTTTGTCAAACCAAAATACCTGTCGGACGTCCAATTGTAAGTCGGACATCCAGTTGTAAGTCGAATGTCTGATACTATAGCAATTGCTACAGTAATTATTGTAGTAATTACTATAGAACCTATACAACAAATAATCTAAATAAACTAATTTCAAAAATAAATCTTTGACTCGACTAAAATAAATAAAAATCTAAACTTATGAGTTCGAAGTCAATATAGCATTTTGAGTATTCTTTGGGCTCCAAACTTGATCTGTAAACTTATTTCTAAGTTATCATCCTCTTTATGTTCAAGCCAATATCTTTAAGCTTTAATATCGAGACTCAAACCTTTAAAAGCATGGATGATCATTACAAATCTTGAAACTTATCAAAACTTAAGAAACTTGTTAAATACTAGTTTGATCATCATCAAAATCTAAAGAACAACAACCTAAACCCTATGTATTATTGGAATATTTATAGACCCTTATTGAATATGAGTTTTACTCTAATTACAACTTCTAATATTACATAATAAGTATCAAAAATTAGATATAAATCCAAGTTCAATTTTGAATTCCTACTTTAACTCAAACTCTAATTCAAATTTAAGACATCCAAACTCAACAATGTCCACCTTGACTTGAACTCGGGCATACTACCATCATGAAGCTTTAACCATCATCTCTCATTCAACTCCTCCCCCTAGACTACTAACTTATTCAGTTAATCGTAAGACATAAGCTTGAGCCAATCTTGAATTCGCTCTTTATGCCTACAGGCTTGTACTTCTGAAAGCCTTTTGGATAACCTGTGTCTGTTCTTATAGTAAAAGTAACTTGGGAAGAATATCTATGTTCCGTCAAATCACTCTGAGTATCACACTTTTCTTTCACCACTGTAGTCATCAGAACTCCACCTACAATGGTCTTTCCTACTAATCAGTAAATATTTTCACACTTTTCTCCTTTTATCAGGATCCTAATATCACGTGTCACTTTCATAACTCTATTTCTTGCTAAATAATTATAGTCTTTTGAGTCAATATACCAAGTAAAATTAGATTTTTTTCGTATCTTGAGGACATGTCTCACCCCAATAAGAGTGCGAACTGCTCCATTAAATATCTAAATTTGGACTATTCCCACACGACAATATCATAAATCAAATTATCGCCCAATGAAATAGTACCTTCTTTCTTATCGTTTTCTTCAAACTTCACATTAACTTTTAGCAAATCATTGATAATTTTATTGAAGATATTCAGGTGATGCAATATAGTTATACTTTCAATCATACGTAATCCGTATAATTATTATTTCAGATAGAACTTATTTGCGAGAATTTTCGATATGTACAACTTCTCCAATTTTGTTCAGACGTCTACTGTCATCTCTTTATCAATAATATTATACAAAACTTCATCAGTCAAGTTTATAATAATTAAATTCAATATTTTCTAATCTATCTCATCCTAGTCTTCATCGCTTATCTTGATTGGCTTCTTTTCTTTATCCTCTAACATTTTTTGCAGACTTTGGTAAATAAGAATCACCTTCATCTTCTTCTATTATAAAATAAAATTTATCTCACCGATAAACTTCTCCAGCTCGAGTAAGGACTTTGTCATCTTGGTTGTTTGTTCCTACACTTTAATACCAATTATTGAAATTCACAGCGAAAGATTCATAAATTACTTTATTTTCAAATAATAAAAGAAACGAGAAATAATGTAAGATAGAAGAAGAGACACGGATATACATGGTTCACCCAAAATCAGGTTACGTCCAAAAAGGAAGAGAGAGATCTACTATCAAAAAGACTTTACAAGAGTTTACATGCAAGACTCCACTCTTTTTTACTCAATTAAATTTTTTACCAAATCTCGGTGGTGGCTCCACCTTCAGAAAAAATCTTCAAGAGAATACTAAGAGAAATCACCACGAGAGACTACTGAAAAGTATTACAAAGACTTACATATGAAAACCGACACTTTCTCTCTTTCTCTTCTCTTTATTCTCTCTATTCCTCTCTCTATTTCTCTGTAGTTCAACATCTGTATTACATCATACCTAAACCCTACGTATTACTAGAATATTTATAGGTTCTTATTGAGTCTGAGTTTTACTCTAATTATAACTCCTAATATTACATAATAAGTATCCAAAATTAAACATAAGTCTAAATCCAATTTTAAATTTCTACTTTAACTCAAACTCCAATCCAAATTCAAGATATTCAAATTTAACATGTATAAGTATTTTTTTGCAATTGGACATGGTGAATGAAGACTTGTTCCTACATAGATGCAAACCAATATTAATACAAATAAACATTAGCTACCAAAGTTTCATATCATACATCGGCACAAATAATGAATAGATTACTTATTTTTTGCAATGAAAAAGGCCTACATCACATAATATATATAATAAAAAATCGTGTATGAAGATTATCGATTACTTATACTCCATGTCTATATCAATGTTTATCACTTTCACATATATTTCACTAATTATTTCTATAGTGCTTGATGAGTGTTCTACATTATTTATACTTTTGTATCACAATCAATAATAACAAGTACCTTTGACTTATTTAATATATACTATTTCAACCATATTTTTTTAGGCTTAAATTGCATCCCTCATCATTATATCTTACAATTGCTAATAAAATTTTTATGGATGTCATCAAAATGAGGACATAGAAGATGAAAATCAAAGATGAAGGCTATTAAGAAGAGTCCAAGAGTGTCAAATCAGATCAATATACTGGATCCAATACTAAATTATCCCAAAAACTTAAACTCATTGGATATGGATATTTTTATATGGATATTTTTCATTATATATATTAAACTTTATTTATCCAATATCCAATGTAGGACTAATCCATCATATTTGATATTATAACAATATCTCCCTTTAGGTATGATTTGACCATATCAATTTTAACACTCTTAATCAATAACTCTCTACAGACCAATTTCAATCAATTCTTATAGGAAGAATTATCTAATGCTAGTCAACAATCTTCCCGTTGAGGGGTAGCATCCGAAAATTCACTACTAACCACACGATCACCACTTGACTCAATATTTAAGTCTAACACCAGGACTTAATTAACTGCACTCAATATGATGCCGATTAAGCCCCACACATCCTACAAAAGAACTTCACCTTTCCAATCTAAGCCCAAGACTAACATATGATTCAATCACATCATCGACCATCAAATTAGCATGCACCACCATTTGACTCGCCCATGTATTGCCTATAAATAAGCCTTTTCTCAATCTCAAACTTTGAGAGAGACTACCATAAGACTTAACTTAGTCGTATCATCAGAATAGTAGTTCCGATCTTAAAGAGTTTGCATAATTTCAAATATGAAACTTTGATACCACTTATTAGAAGGAGTCCAAGAGTGTCAAATCAGATCAATATAGTGTGTCGGATACCAAATTATTCCAAAAGCATATGCTTATACAATATAAGTCTTTTTTACTATATATATTAAACTCTATCTGTCCAATATTTGATGTGGAACTAATCTATCATACTTGATATTGTAATAGAAGACCTGCGAGTTAGATGGGGCTAGAGAGAATCACATGCTTGAAATGGTAGAAATCAAGCTGGGAGGAGGTAATACAATGTATGAAGTCGAAAGAGGTGACTGGGGGCAAAGATGATGAATAGTTTAGAAATTGGTAGTCAAAATTGAGCCGAAGGCTGAATGGGGTCACAGGACAAAAATCAAGGATAACGAGGGATAGACTGAATGACTGAAGATGGAGATTAGTGTCAAACACAATGAAGAATAACACATCATTATTCGCTTTTGTTCCCCCTTAGATTGAGGGCATTTTAGTTAAATGAATCTCCTATCCGAAAAAGATATAAACTGAATTACACTAAATAAAAGAAGTTCTCCAAGAGGTCTAATGAATTTACATTATTATTTTTGACCAATTCTTCTTTAAAATTATCGTTGTAATTGTTTTGTTTTAGACTAGATGAATATTAATCAAAGCTAAATTAAGAATATTTATTTCAAAAAATTGAACTCACAAGATTTAGAAGCAATTACGATATTTAGAAAAACATAAGCGTAATTTGAATATTTTATAGGGATATATAGGTAAAATTTATAAAAAATAAAATAGGTTATAATTTGTTCAAATGCCCAAAAGTTCTATAAGAATGGAGATTTTGATATATTTTTTCCTCAAATTAGTGTTTAGTGTTGTCTTTTGTAGTTTTGATGATGACCACATTATATGATTGATAATTTCTTGAGCATGTATAGCTTATAATTAAACTGAGTTTAAAATAAAGATCAAGTTCGTTTGAAAGTTTCAAATGTAGATTAACATATTAAAGATGAGGCGCAATGGTGGATTGACGAACAAAAATTGAAAAATTATAGATGACTTGAAGATTGATCCAGAAATTGAATCAACTAGGTTTAGATTTTCATCTTTTATTTTAGTCGAGTCGAAATTTGATTTCGAGATTATTTTGTTTAGAGCATTTGTCGTAGTAGGAAACTCTCAATAGAGTTCTTCTGCTAAAATCAGACGATCAGTTGGGGAATCAAATGTCAAGTTGAAAATTTTGCTAGTTTTAGAAAATCAGTACCAGTTGACTGGTTTGCAAAGTGATCGACTAATTCACAAATTTTGTGTGACCAAAAGCTAGTTTTTTGACCGTTGGAGCGAAACTAGTTGTAGGATTTCACCCCCAATGGCTAATTTTGATCTAGAACATATAAATAGACTTGGTTGGAGTTCCCTAAATAGATTTTTACAACTTCATAGGATTTATAGAGAAGAGATTGAATCCCCCTAAGCCTATTAGTCAAAGAGTGCTCTAAGTTTTCTAATTTCATATCAAGTTTTCATTACCCTTATACCCAATCTTGAGAGGCTACTATAGTTAGCTTAAATTGTATTATTTTCTTCCATTTTCACATATAAACACTTTTAGATATTAGGAGTGTGAGTGTACAAGATTTCTGGTGTTAGAGCAAATTTTCTCGATAAGAACAAAATCATTTCTATAGACATGGTTTTACCCTAAGGAAGCAACACTCCGGTGTGGAGTTTGTAAAGGCTTGACTTTGCCTCAAGAAACGACCTCACTAATAGAGTGATTAAAGTCCTCAAGAGCGAGACAAAAACTGTAGAGTAGAAGCATTAATATCCGAATCATATAAAAAACACATTACATGCGTTCTTTCCTTTATTTATATTATTACACATATGGTTTGATTGAAATTTGCGTGAAATTATTTGAGTTTCGTAAATATAGATATCTTGGTGAATTCTTTTGGAGACTTGGGGGCCGTTTGCATGGGGATCAATGTCAAGATCAAGGTCAAGACTAACCATTTATCTAATTGCTCATAATGTGATGTTTGTGAAGTTCGTTGTTGTTTCGACGTCTTACATGTGAGATACAAAGCTAACCAGGTCAAACCAATGTAATTAAGATATCAAGTCAAACATTCATAAAAGTAGATGTATAGTTACCACCATGGTCATAATACGACAATTGGACTATGGGCTTCCTATGGTCATGGGTGAATTTTTCCGACCACCACAGTTCACCGGTTGATGGTTGAAGAACCTTAATTCTGAAATAAAAAATTCGGGCATTTTATTGTGTTCTAAATTAAAACTAAGTTGAGAATTTGTCGGACGTCTAATTAAATTAAGATCAATTTGTAAGCTTACAAAATATCTAATTAAATTAAAATCAACTTACAAACTTATCGAATATCTATTCAAATTAAGATCAGTATGTGAGTTTGCCGAACATCTATTTTGATTAAGATTAGCTTGCGAACTCGTCATACGTCTAATCGATTCAAGACTAACTTACGAACTTGCCAAAAATATAAATCGACTCAAGCTCAATAGCTCTCAAACCAATTAATTACAATCAATTAGCATAAATTGATTAAACTAATTGATCTAATCACATTGAAATTAAGTCAATTTGGCTAAATCAAATTAAATAAATTTATTAAATCAATTTGACTCGAATGAACCACTAAATAAAATTTAAATTAATCAAATAGATAGACTAAAATTCAAATTGAACTGCATCCGAATTCAAATTAAGTTAATTCAAACCAAATTGGTTCAGACCCAACTCAAATATAGTCCAAATCAAGTTAATCTGGAATCAAATTAAATTCGAACTAAATCCTCGTTGGATCGAATTAAACCTTAATTGGGTTAAATCAAGTTCAAAATAAATCCTAATTGGGTCAAATTGAACTCAAATTCAAATCAAAATCAGGTTACACTTGAACTAAAATTAGGTCAAACTAGAATCAGAATCAGGTCAAGCATAAATTAAAACCAATTTAAGCTGAAATTGATTTGAACTTGAACCCAAGTTTATTAAAGTTTAAACCCAAACCCAATGAAAGTCTAATATGGGTTAAGCCTAAACCCATTAACGAGTTGAGTATGGATCCATTAAGAATATATCAAAGGTTAGATCCCAAGATTTACTAAGAATCCATTAAGAAACTATCAAGAATTGGATTCAATATTCATTAAGGATCCATCATGGATTCAATTAGGGATATATCCAAGATCCATTAAAAATCTATTAAAAACCTATTAAAGGTTGAATCTACGATCCATTAAGAATCCAATAATGGTCCAATACAAGATCGAGCCTAACTCGAATCGAAATTAAGTTCTAAACATTGAACTGAATTAAATCAAATATAATCTAAATCAAGTTTTGAACATCAAATTGAATTAAATTAGACCTAAATCTAAGTCAAGTTATGAATATTGAATTGAATCAAATTATATTTAAATTAAGATCAAGGTCTGAATATTAAACTGAAGCAAATCAAACTTGATTCAAATCAAGTTTTGAATATCGAACTGAACCAAATCAGATTTAAATCTAAATCAAATTTTGAATATTGAATTGAGTAAAATTAGGTTTGAACTAATGTCAAAACTGAACTTCAAATCAAACCAAATTAGACTCGACTAAAGTCCAGTCGGGGCTAGTTGACAACAAACTCAAAGCCGTTAACAATACCTCAAATTTAATCAACAATAAACTAAGAAAGATTGTCGACTATAAAGTCAAAGGTGATTAACACAAGTCAAAGTCACTAGTTGTTCTTCCAAATTAAACCAAACTAAAGTACGCTCGAACCTCACTTAGTCAATCAACCAAATGCTTTATTCAAATGAACTCAATTAACAACATGTTTAAAATTGTCGGTCATACTTCAAAGTTAAGCCAACCTAAAAACATTGACAATGACTTAAATTCAATTGACGACATGACTTAGAGGCTATCAATTATCAAATCGAGCTAAATTAAGCTAACCTTGAACTTGCTTAGTCAGCTAGTTAGGTACCTTATTAAAACGAAATTAATCTACAATATGCTTAAAAGTTATTGAGCACACTTTAAAACTAAACTAACCAAAAAATATTGGTAATACTTCAAATTTAATCAACAATATGCCTTAGAGACTATTGTGTGCTTTTGTTCCCGCTTAGCTGAGAGCATTTTAGTCAAACGAATCTCCTATCCGGAAAGATATATAGTACTGGATTATAAAAAGTAGACCGAATTAAACTGAAAAAAGAATTTCACCAAGGGTTTAATGAATTTGCGTTTTTATTTTTGACCAATTCTTCTTTTAAAATTATTGCCGTATTGGTTGTTTTAAACTGGATGAATATTAATAAAAACTACATTAAGAATATTTATTTCAAAAAATCAAACTCGCAGGATTTAGGAGTAATTACGATATTTAGAAAAACATAAGCCTAATTTAAATATTTCAGGGGCAGACATAATTAAAATTTTTAAAAACATCTAAATAAGTTATAATTTGTTCAAGTGACCAAAAGTTATGTAAGAATGGTGATTTGGATGGATTTTTTTTCTCAAATGAGCGTGTGGTTCCACCTTTTGTGACTCATATTTTTTTAATCTAAAATCATGTACTTTTATAAGAAAATTTAAAAGAGTAAAGTTTTGAGACTGGCCAAAATATTGTACCGTTTGATTCTGAATCAGTATCAAAATCAAAATAAAGACTAATGAACCATTTTTATAAATTAATATTTTTTATCAAAATTAACCCTACAATAATTTAAAATTTGAAAAACTATTTAATATTTTATAATATTTTAATTTAATAATAGTGTAAAATAAGTAATATTAATTTTGTAAGAAAAAAATAAATTTGAAAAATGTTGATCCTAATCCTGATCCCAAACCAAACGATGTTTGAGGTTTTATTCAAATCAGCAGTATTTCGATCTAAAATTTAATTTTAAACTTAAAATATATTTTTATTTTTTATATATTTTATTTTTATTTTATTAAGTCAAGTTAAATTAGATGGTTAAATTTTTTCAGTCACTATTTCGAGTTTGAATTTTCAGTATTAAATTTTTTTTATATTTTAAGAAATTTTTTATTAAAAATTTATGTATTTAATAATAAAAAAAATCTATGTTTACATTTTTTATAAATTTTATAATATTTTAAATTTAAAGTTAAAATATAGTCAAAAAATTTAAAAAATAATTTTAGCAAATAGAGGATACACATTATTCTACCCATCAAAAAAGTTAAAGGGTCTATTCAATTATAGAAAGTTTTTTTTTGTTTTTCATCTCTATTTCTATATTTTTATTTCTACAAAATACTCTAAAAAGAATAGAGAATATGTTTATTTTAATAAAATATAAAACTATCTTTCAAAAAAATTTGTGAATTCGATATACAAGTTTTTCTTCAGGATTGCTCCCACTATCCTAATGGTTGAAAATAGATAACTATTGAGAAATGCAAACTCTAGTGGATGCAAGAGGATATCTGAAAAAAAGAAATAGTTATAGATATCACATAACGATAGAGAAGAAATACTTGAAATAGAAAAAAAGACATGCGGCTAGAAAAGAAAAAAGAAATCGAATGTAAATAAAATACTAAAAAACAATAAAAGGGTAATAGAGAAATTTAAAAAATGAAAAAATAAAAAACATGAGAAACACGTATTTTTTCATGAAAATAAGTTATAAATTTTTTAAAGTATTTTTTAAAATCTAATTCAATTTTATAAAAGAAAAAAGTAGTTCTTATTTTTCAAGTTGAAAAAAATTTACTTTTAAATAATTTTTAAAATTTTTATCATTATAGAAATATTTTTTAGAAAATTAAAGTAGGTTTCTGTAATTAAATAGGGACTAAAAATTTTATGAGATATTATTCTATTTATTAATAATTAAATTTAACAAATTTGATTTTGGAATATGTAAAACAAACGTCGGATTTGAAAATTATCAGAAGCACACACCTTGAGGTACAGCTTTGGGATAAGCACGAATTTATTGCAGCTCAAACACTTTGCAAAACACACCTGAGATACATTCTGGGTCCCATGAGAATTACTATCCCGTTTCGTTTGACATTAAAATTAGAAATAATTCGATTAATTTTTTAATTTTTTAGTAAAAAATTAAAATTAACTATATTAATTTTTTATTAAATTAAATTAATAAAAAATTATTTAATTTTGTTAATAGTAACTTATTGTAGAATTAATTTTGGTAAAAAAAATATTTCACTATTTTTTAATCAAACTATTTTAAATTATTTCAAACCAAATGCACCCTATGATTTGAATATTTTGGTTTTGATTTAGAAAGTATAAAAGTTTCAAAAATATGAGAAATTGTAGAACACACAGATTAAAAAAGGCTTATGAATTCTTTGAAGAGTATTATTCGATATTCGTTTAGTCAATATCAAGTTTTTCAATTATAAATTCAATTATGTAGTATAAAACTAGAAGTTAATATCGCATATTCACGGTGGTTTTCATTTGCCAACTGACAAAAAAAACTAGTTGTGTAGTGTTGAGGAGAAAAAAAAAATGTAATTCCAAAACTAAAAATGAGAACATAAAATTAAAACAAAAAATGAGAGCATTCTTCTATGATTATAGGTGTGATTTCTCAAGTGATCTATCAGTATTCATCAGCTGATAAGTCGCCAAAACAAATTGGTTTCGCTTGAAATTTAATTTTAGAGTTTTTAATAAATAATTATCTATTTTATTGTAAAATTACAAAACATTATTTGTCTTATTACTATTAGTAAAAAAATATTTGTCTTATACTATAAATTTTAAAAAAATTATCTCGATTAAAATCTTAAACAAAATTCAATTTTAATAAGATTTGATTAATTAAAATTAATATAATAAGTTTAAATTATTCTCATTTAAATTTTGTTTAAATAAATCTTACATTGATATAAAATTAAATAAAATAATTTAATTGATAAAATTTAATTAAAATAAAATATTTTTGTTAATATTTTAATTGAGATAATTTTTTACAAATATAAGGCGAATAATTTTTTAGTAATAATAATAAGATAAATAATTTTTCATAAATTTATAATAAAATAGATAATTTTTTACCTAAAATTTTTAATTTTTATTATGTACTGTATAAAAATTTAAGTGTACGTCTACATCGGTGACATTTATCTAATTGCGCATAGTGCACTTTGTATTGATGTTTGTGAAGTCCATTGTTGTTTCGAGCGTCCTACATGTGTGATACAAAGCTGACGAGGTCAACCCAATGTTTGAACTTATTTTTAGAAAATTTAGATTTGAACTTATTTATAAAATCTCTAGTTTTTAAAAGTTTATTCGCAAAATCACAATGGATGATAAAGTTCTTTGATTTGATTAAAATCTTAATTTTGAAAATGATTGTCTCGGTGAAAAAGCAAGAATTTGTTAAAAAAATCTCAGAAAAATTTAGATTTTTTATTAAGCTTCATATTGATGCAAAATTTATAAAATATTTTAATTTTTCTGAAAAAATACCCAAAGTTCCTTTTTTTTTTAAGTCAATAGAAACTTGCAATATTTTTGCAATTTGCACTTCACATGATGTTGGCCCAAATTGACAATTTTTAAAGGAGATTTTGAAATAGGTCATGAAATATAAAATATAATTATAAAGAAGATTAAGCCCCAAAATAATTCATCAAAAAAAGTATATTTAAATTTCAATCAATTTGAATTAAATCACAAGTACTGAAATGTAAAGTCATTAATCGCACAAATTTTGTGAATCGGACGATTGATTCTCAATCATGCGTCTACTTCCGGCGGAGCTAGAATTACAATCAAGCATCCAATTATTAACTGGACATCCGATTATGCAAAAGATTGAAGGTTGAATAAATCCTTATTCTGACCCAATCAATTATCCAGTTCAGAAGCAAACGTCTAGTTCAATTAGAAAAAACTCTATTAAGAATCTCCTGTAGAATTTTCAATTATAAATTCAATTATGTAGTATAAAACTAGATGTTAATATTACATATTCACCGTGGTTTTCATTTGCCAATCGACAAAAAAAACTAATTGTGTAGTGTTGAGGAGAAAAAAAAATTGTCATTCCAAAACAAAAAATGAGAACAGAAAATTAAAACGAAAAATGAGAGCGTTCTTCTATGATTATAGGTGTGATTTCTCAAGTGATCTATCAGTGTTCATCAGCCGATAAGTCGCCAGAACAAATTGGTTTCGCTTGAAATTTAATTTTAGAGTTTTTAATAAATAATTATCTATTTTATTGTAAAATTACAAAACATTATTTGTCTTATTACTATTAGTAAAAAAATTATTTGTCTTATACTATAAATTTAAAAAAAATTATCTCGATTAAAATCTTAAAAAAATTCAATTTTAATAATATTTTATTAATTAAAATTAATATAAGAAGTTCAAATTATTCTCATTTAAATTTTGTTTAAATAAATCTTACATTGATATAAAATTAAATAAAATAATTTAATTGATAAAATTTAATTAAAATAAAATATTTTTGTTAATATTTTAACTGAGATAATTTTTTACAAATATAAGGCGAATAATTTTTTATTAATAATAATAAGATAAATAATTTTTCATAAATTTATCATAAAATAGATAATTTTTTATTATGCACCGTATAAAATTTAAGTGTACGTCTGCATAGGCGACATTTATCTAATTACTCATAGTGCACTTTGTACTGATGTTTGTGAAGTCCATTGTTGTTTCCAGCGTCCTACATGTGTGATACAAAGCTGACGAGGTCAACTCAATGTAATTAAGATATGAAGTCGAACATTCACAAGGGTAGACGTACAGTTACCACCATGGTCATAATACGACAATTGGACCAAGGGCTTCCTACGGTCACGGGGGAATTTATCCGGCCGCGACAGGTGTTGACCGGTTGATGGATGAAGAACCTTAATTCTGAAAAAAAAAAATTCGGGCATTTTGTTATGCTCTAAATTGAAATCAGTACGTTTTGACAGAGATTTAAAATAAAGTCAGGTTTTGATACTATCAATCATATACGTTACAAAATTTAAGGGTATCCCTACATTGACGACATTTATCTAATTGCTCGTGCAACTGTTTCGAGCATCGTCAATGCGAGATATAAAGCTAACCCAATCAACTCAAGTTAATCCAGATATGAAGTCGTAAATTCATTAGTGAAGATGTATAATAACTGTCATGGTCGTAGAACAACGAAAATGTGCTCGTGTAAGAGCTTTCTACGATCACAAGCGAAATTTATCCTTGCAGTGGTACTCATCCGCCAACAGATGTATAATAACTGTCATGGTCGTAGATATGTAATTACCGCTATTGTCGTCGTACGACGGCAATGTCTATATCAGAGTAGATATGTAATTACTGCTATTGAAAGAGTACAACGACAATGCCTATATAAGGGTTGCCTTCTTCCTATCAAGAGCACAAGCTCTTCTTCGAAAACTGTTCTAGGAGTCGTTCAAGACATCAAACATGGTAGGAGCAATGCAGCACTTACTTCTTGTTCTGCTGATTTCCTCCGCCTTGGTTTCTATCCCCAAGGCCGACGCATCGCGTCACCTCCTGCAGGCTGATGATGACGTTGGACTCGGTACTGGAGTTGGTTCTGGTGCTAGCGTCGGAGTTGGAGTTGGTGTCGGAGTTGGAGGCGATGGTGGAGTTGGTGTTGGAGTTGGAGTTGGAGTTAATGTTGGAGGGATGTCGTCAGCGCCTTCTCCGGCGCCTTCTCCATCCTCTTAGGATGCATATTGATTGTCCAACACCAACGTCTCTTCATCCACCGTCCTTGAATTTCACTTCCGCCACCTTCTCTTTTCGCTTCGGTTATGTTTTAAACTTAATATATTAGTCTAAACAAGGGAGCCAAGCTGCTCTGCTCTTACCATGGACTGTTATATACCAGCGCTATAAATAAAGAAAGCAATGCAAGATCAATACAAGAAGAAATAAACGTTGATGTTGGCCTGGAATTCTAATTGCATATTTGTTTCCATTTTTTTGAAGTGCTGCCTACGGCGACACCCACAAATGCTATTTTATACAGAAAATATACATAACATATTCTCCAACGACTATAACTAAATGACTAAAAACCCTTTGTATAGTCGTTGAAAAAATTGATTATAAATATGACAATTTCAACAAAATTTAGGGTAAAATTTGGTCAGGTCTCTTTTATAGTAAAACGATTTCAAATTTAAGGTTTCAAATCTGATATATCTAATCAAAGAACAACAAATTTTTAGAAATAGTAGTACTACAAAATACTAAAACTTTTCAAGCAATAAGGTTAGTCTTAAACTTCAACTACAAATTCCTAAAGAAATTTGGGAATTTCAAATTCATATGTGGACGGATTGAAAAATTAGAACTCTAATTTTGTTTTTTGCTTCGCATTATGTTATTGTGCTTTCTGCTTCATGTGGAATCTGTTTCATGTGAAATAATAATCCCAAAATTGAGAAGGTAAGATGAGCATGAGGATATCAATTTATCTCGTAGCTAGCAAGTAACTCAAGCTCGGCTTATTAGAAAATAAGCTCGAACTCAAGTTTGAGCTGGACTTGACTCACTCAATTTTTGCTTGAAAACTCATTTATTTTTTAATATATAAAAATATAATTTTAAAATTATATATTATAATATATAATATATATTTAATTATTTAATTTTGATGTTGTAGTTGATATACTTTTTTACATTTAAATATTATTATACTAGCATAGTTTTTTCAATTCACATAATTTTTAGATTATATATAAGGCTAATTATGTACACTCCCGTAATATCCCTTAATTACAAAAAACCTCTCGGAATTTTCGTAATTATCTACACCACCCCTTCTTTTCAAAATATTTACTTACATCCTCTTTATTGTTATTTAATCAAATTTTTCTCCAAAAATTTTGATTTTACCCTTCGAAATTTTTACAATTAAACCCTTAAAAACTTATTATTTATTATTTAATTTTCGGATATTTGCATATAACACCCTGAAATTAGTCATATTTTAAAAAAAATCTCGATATTTACAGTTAAATCTCATCTCCTTTTCACTGTTACTCTAACCAGCCCCGCGGCCTGCTCTGCCGGTCCCAACGTCGTTGCTCCCCCGAGCCCTAGCGTCGGCCTCTGCGAGCTGCACACACACCCCCCCCAACCCCCCCCCGCCGTTCTCTTTTCATCACTATTAATTTGGATGTAAACACTGTAACATATGTATTATGATGTCTATTATTAGAATATGTTGTATGCATATGATTAGATATATATCTTTTAATATGCAGATGTTAATTACGATCGTATTTCAGAAAATACCTAATTTTTCATGTTAATTTTTAAGCAAATCTTTATCAAAATTAAGACTTATTTATAAATCAAAATATTTGATGGGTTTATTTATAAATATATAAATGTTAATATTGTAATTTCAAAATTTAAGTTTTAAAACCTTCAATATCTTTTTTGTAAAATTTTATTTAAAACATGATAAAAAATTTAGACTTATTTATAAATAAAAATATTCAAGGGATCTACTTGAAAATGTATAAACATGAAACCTGTAATTTTAAATTTTAAGTTTCAAACATTCAATGATTTATTCGTAAAATTTAGTTTTAGAATAAATAAAATTTGAACTTATTTATAAATAAAAATATTCAAGGGGCCTATTTTAAAATGTACAAATATTAAACTTGTAATTTTAAAATTTAAGTTTTAAAACCTTCAATATTCTTTTGTAATATTTAATTTAAAAAATGATAAAAATATGGACTTATGTATAAATAAAAATATTCAAAGGATCTATTTGTAAATGTATAAATAAGAAACTTAACGATAAAAATTTGGACTTATGTATTAATAAAAATATTCAAGAGGTCTATTTGTAAATGTACAAATAAGAAACTTATAATTTCAAAATTTAAGTTTTAAAACCTTCAATGTCTTCTTTGTAAAATTTTATTTAAAAATAATAAAATTTGGACTTATTTATAAATAAATATATTTTAGTGGTCTTTTTAAAATGTACAATTATCAAACTTGTAATTTGAAATTTTAAATTTTAAAACCTTCAACCTTCAATATCTTTTTTAGAAATTTTATTTTAAAGATGATAAAATTGTGAACTTATTTATAAATAAAAATATTCATGGGGTCTATTTGTAAATGTACAAATACTAAATTTGTAATTCAAAATTTTAATTTTTAAAACTTCAATATTGTAAATTTTTATTAAAAAATTGATAAAAGTTGGGCTTATTTATAAATAAAAAAATTTTAGGGGTCTATTCGTAAATATAGAAAATATTGGATTTGTATTTTAAAATTTTAAGTTTCAATACCTTCAACTCTTTTTTGTCAATTTTTTTTAAAACTGATAAATTTTTGACTTATTTATAAATAAAAAAGGGACTTATTTGTAAATTCACAAATATAAAATTTGTAATTAAATTTCTTATATAGGGTTTTTTGTAAAATATTTAAAATATTTAAGGTCCTTTTTATAAATTTTCATATCAAAAATATTAACATTTAAAATTTTTTATAGATAAATAAATTCAAGGGGCTTATTTGTAAATATACAAATATTAGGGTTTATTTATAAAATATTTAAAATATTTCAGTTCCTTTATAAATATTTTTTTGAAAAATATTAACATTTGGATTTTTTATAAATAACAAAATTCAAGGGGCTTTTTTGTAAAAATACAAATATTACGATTTATTTATAAAATACTTAAAATATTTCAGCTCCTTTACAAATATTTTTCTGAAAATATTATTTTTTGAATTTTTTTTATAAATAAAAATATTTCAAGGCTTCATTTGTAAATATTTTTGGAGAAAGAGTGAGAGTGAGAAAATAAGTTTTTAAGGGGGTCTAATTGTAAAAATTATGGAGGGTAAAATTGAAATTTTTGGTGAAAATTTTGATTAAATAATAATCAGGGAGTGTCGGTAAATATTATAAAAAAGAAGGGTGGTGTAGGTAGTTACAGAAATTTCAGGCGATTTTTCGTAATTAAGGGATATTGCGAAGGAGTGTACTTAATTAGCTCTTATATATATTATTAGCATTTGCTATAAAATTTTTTAAGTTAATATTTTTTATTATGAATTTGTGAATTGTAATTTGTGATGATGTGGTTGATATTTTTATATATTTTTATCATTTTTTAGAATTTTTAAAATTATTTTCATATAAATTAATTAAAATTAATTTATAAAAATTAGATTTGAGCCGAACTCAGCTTGGCTTATTTGAGCCCATGACTCGATGAGCCGAGCCTGAGCTGATTATTTTTGGAAGCTCGATTCGGCTCGTTTACACCTCTAAATGTACATTTTACCTCTCAATTTAACTATGTTTTAACTTTTTTCTGAATCAGTTGAGTTCGAATAACCTAAAATTTTTCTAAAAACTAAATAATAGAATTTTATGTAATTATAAAAAAATAAAAAACTATACATAATTTAGTTATTTTTTAAAGTTGTATATAAAAAAACTCTTTAAATTTTTTTTCCAATATAAACTATAATCTTTTCCCTCAGCTATTAAAGTTAATTTATGACCAATGAGGCACAAGTAGGTTTTCTAACTAGTCTTGAAGAAGTTTAAAAAGAAAAAAATTTAACTTAGGTTGTAATTTTCAAATATAAAAAAACTGGTGTTATGCTCAATAAATTATATATATATATATATATAATTAATAGATAGATAGATTAATATATCAACTGGGTTGAGTACCCTCAAACAAAGAAAAGGGTTTCACATTTCTGAAAAACTTGCAAATAAAAACTGCCAAAAACCCAAAAAAGATAAACGTTTGTAACACAGCAAAGTTTCATTGTTGTCCCATTTCTTCACCGTCAATTCAAAACAAGAAAAAAAACCACCAGCTATACGCTCTAGATATATATCCTCGCCTGTTTCTCTCCGTTTAAGAAGGTAAAATCTCTAAAAGATGTTTCGACTAAGCAATAGCCTCATTGGCCTCCTTAATCTCGTCTTGTTCTTCCTTTCAATCCCAGTCCTCGCTGGTGGTGTATGGCTTTCATTTCGTGCCGCCACAGACTGCGACCGATTCCTACACCGTCCACTACTCTTTCTTGGCATTTTCATCCTTGTTGTCTCCCTTGCTGGGTTGGTGGGCGCATGTTGTAGGGTTTCTTGGCTCCTATGGTTCTATCTCCTTGTCACCTTCCTCCTTATCCTTCTCCTCCTAGCCTTCACGGTATTTGGCTTTGTCGTCACCTACCGTGGCCATATCGCTACAGCTACTGAGGATAGCAAAGGAGAACAAGGAATGAAAGAGTATCGGCTTGGAGATTACTCGAATTGGCTTAGGAAGAAGGTGGACAATGAGAAGAATTGGGAAAAAATACGTAGTTGCATTTCGAGCAGCCGAGCATGCAAAAGGTTGGAAGATATGAACATAAGCAATCTTTCCCCACTTCAGGTGACAAAATGTTTTTTTTTCCTTTCTTTCTTCTTCTTTTCTAATATGATTTCCGAGTTTCTTGATTTTTGAAGGGGTTTTCTATATTTTCTTTGTATTTCTTCTTAAGATTGCTCATCTATAAAAACAATCATCTAAAATTATTTAGTTGTTTGTTGCACAGTCTGGGTGCTGCAAGCCTCCCATTGCATGCAACTTCACATACCGCGATGGAACTACATGGGACAAGCCCTTGGGCTTCAGCTCTAATGGTGTTTCGGACTGTAACACTTGGCAAAACGATCAACTCGTGCTGTGCTATGATTGCCAGTCGTGTAAAGCCAGCGTCCTCGCAAACTCGAAGTATGATTGGAAGAAGGTTGCTGTCATCAACGCCGTCGTCCTTGCTGTCCTCATCTTTGTCTATTCTATTGGTTGTTGTGCTTTCAAGAATAACACAAGGGACGATGCTCACCGTAAGCGTAAGGGACATGTTTAAGGCCTTTTCTTTTGCATTGCATGTATTACTGTTGTTGTTTGTATGCAAGAGACAAGGGAACTTAAAAGATTATAAGATTCTGTATTTCCTTGTAAATATGCAAATTATTTGGGATTTTTTTGGTAATGCGAAATATTTGGGACGCTCACATAGCATTCGGAATGGGATTTATTGGCATTTTTTATATCAAATATTTAATTAAGTAGTCACAAAATTTTACTTTATCCACCTAAGCATACAAGACTTATTTCTACATACATATATAGACATACAATTTTATGTAGGGCGTAAATGTACGCAAGGTTTTAATTGGTCCATGATTATAGGCGAAAACATTAATTTTATGCTTTTATATATACCTGTTTTTTCATAACCTTTTGAGCTCTTTTGTATGACCTAAAATCAATCCACTCGACCTTTAGAGTTATTTTTCGTGCTTTAGAGTTATTTATAATTTCTTTTTGTTCTCAAAAACTTATTTCTAAAACCGAAACTTTTTATGTGATTCTATATGTTTGAAACATTTAGAAAGTAATTTTTCTAAATTTAATCAGAAAAATCTCGTTTTCAAGAATCTACATATAAATTTTTATTTTGCGAATACTTATTGGTAAATTTCTTTATTTTAAAGATTTATTTGTAAAATATAAGTAAATTTAAAATTTTTGCTATTATGTGAGCGTGAAAACCTTTTCGAATTTTTAGAAAATTTAGATTTGAACTTATTTATAAAATCTCTAGTTTTTAAAAGTTTATTCGCAAAATCACAATGGATGATAAAGTTCTTTGATTTGATTAAAATCTTAATTTTGAAAATGATTGTCTCGGTGAAAAAGCAAGAATTTGTTAAAAAAATCTCAGAAAAATTTAGATTTTTTATTAAGCTTCATATTGATGCAAAATTTATAAAATATTTTAATTTTTCTGAAAAAATACCCAAAGTTCCTTTTTTTTTTCTAAGTCAATAGAAACTTGCAATATTTTTGCAATTTGCACTTCACATGATGTTGGCCCAAATTGACAATTTTTAAAGGAGATTTTGAAATAGGTCATGAAATATAAAATATAATTATAAAGAAGATTAAGCCCCAAAATAATTCATCAAAAAAAGTATATTTAAATTTCAATCAATTTGAATTAAATCACAAGTACTGAAATGTAAAGTCATTAATCGCACAAATTTTGTGAATCGGACGATTGATTCTCAATCATGCGTCTACTTCCGGCGGAGCTAGAATTACAATCAAGCATCCAATTATTAACTGGACATCCGATTATGCAAAAGATTGAAGGTTGAATAAATCCTTATTCTGACCCAATCAATTATCCAGTTCAGAAGCAAACGTCTAGTTCAATTAGAAAAAACTCTATTAAGAATCTCCTGTAGAATTTTCAATTATAAATTCAATTATGTAGTATAAAACTAGATGTTAATATTACATATTCACCGTGGTTTTCATTTGCCAATCGACAAAAAAAACTAATTGTGTAGTGTTGAGGAGAAAAAAAAATTGTCATTCCAAAACAAAAAATGAGAACAGAAAATTAAAACGAAAAATGAGAGCGTTCTTCTATGATTATAGGTGTGATTTCTCAAGTGATCTATCAGTGTTCATCAGCCGATAAGTCGCCAGAACAAATTGGTTTCGCTTGAAATTTAATTTTAGAGTTTTTAATAAATAATTATCTATTTTATTGTAAAATTACAAAACATTATTTGTCTTATTACTATTAGTAAAAAAATTATTTGTCTTATACTATAAATTTAAAAAAAATTATCTCGATTAAAATCTTAAAAAAATTCAATTTTAATAATATTTTATTAATTAAAATTAATATAAGAAGTTCAAATTATTCTCATTTAAATTTTGTTTAAATAAATCTTACATTGATATAAAATTAAATAAAATAATTTAATTGATAAAATTTAATTAAAATAAAATATTTTTGTTAATATTTTAACTGAGATAATTTTTTACAAATATAAGGCGAATAATTTTTTATTAATAATAATAAGATAAATAATTTTTCATAAATTTATCATAAAATAGATAATTTTTTATTATGCACCGTATAAAATTTAAGTGTACGTCTGCATAGGCGACATTTATCTAATTACTCATAGTGCACTTTGTACTGATGTTTGTGAAGTCCATTGTTGTTTCCAGCGTCCTACATGTGTGATACAAAGCTGACGAGGTCAACTCAATGTAATTAAGATATGAAGTCGAACATTCACAAGGGTAGACGTACAGTTACCACCATGGTCATAATACGACAATTGGACCAAGGGCTTCCTACGGTCACGGGGGAATTTATCCGGCCGCGACAGGTGTTGACCGGTTGATGGATGAAGAACCTTAATTCTGAAAAAAAAAAATTCGGGCATTTTGTTATGCTCTAAATTGAAATCAGTACGTTTTGACAGAGATTTAAAATAAAGTCAGGTTTTGATACTATCAATCATATACGTTACAAAATTTAAGGGTATCCCTACATTGACGACATTTATCTAATTGCTCGTGCAACTGTTTCGAGCATCGTCAATGCGAGATATAAAGCTAACCCAATCAACTCAAGTTAATCCAGATATGAAGTCGTAAATTCATAAGTGAAGATGTATAATAACTGTCATGGTCGTAGAACAACGAAAATGTGCTCGTGTAAGAGCTTTCTACGATCACAAGCGAAATTTATCCTTGCAGTGGTACTCATCCGCCAACAGATGTATAATAACTGTCATGTTCGTAGATATGTAATTACCGCTATTGTCGTCGTACGACGGCAATGTCTATATCAGAGTAGATATGTAATTACTGCTATTGAAAGAGTACAACGACAATGCCTATATAAGGGTTGCCTTCTTCCTATCAAGAGCACAAGCTCTTCTTCGAAAACTGTTCTAGGAGTCGTTCAAGACATCAAACATGGTAGGAGCAATGCAGCACTTACTTCTTGTTCTGCTGATTTCCTCCGCCTTGGTTTCTATCCCCAAGGCCGACGCATCGCGTCACCTCCTGCAGGCTGATGATGACGTTGGACTCGGTACTGGAGTTGGTTCTGGTGCTAGCGTCGGAGTTGGAGTTGGTGTCGGAGTTGGAGGCGATGGTGGAGTTGGTGTTGGAGTTGGAGTTGGAGTTAATGTTGGAGGGATGTCGTCAGCGCCTTCTCCGGCGCCTTCTCCATCCTCTTAGGATGCATATTGATTGTCCAACACCAACGTCTCTTCATCCACCGTCCTTGAATTTCACTTCCGCCACCTTCTCTTTTCGCTTCGGTTATGTTTTAAACTTAATATATTAGTCTAAACAAGGGAGCCAAGCTGCTCTGCTCTTACCATGGACTGTTATATACCAGCGCTATAAAGAAAGAAAGCAATGCAAGATCAATACAAGAAGAAATAAACGTTGATGTTGGCCTGGAATTCTAATTGCATATTTGTTTCCATTTTTTTGAAGTGCTGCCTACGGCGACACCCACAAATGCTATTTTATACAGAAAATATACATAACATATTCTCCAACGACTATAACTAAATGACTAAAAACCCTTTGTATAGTCGTTGAAAAAATTGATTATAAATATGACAATTTCAACAAAATTTAGGGTAAAATTTGGTCAGGTCTCTTTTATAGTAAAACGATTTCAAATTTAAGGTTTCAAATCTGATATATCTAATCAAAGCACAACAAATTTTTAGAAATAGTAGTACTACAAAATACTAAAACTTTTCAAGCAATAAGGTTAGTTTTAAACTTCAACTACAAATTCCTAAAGAAATTTGGGAATTTCAAATTCATATGTGGACGGATTGAAAAATTAGAACTCTAATTTTGTTTTTTGCTTCGCATTATGTTATTTTGCTACTTCATGTGGAATCTGTTTCATGTGAAATAATAATCCCAAAATTGAGAAGGTAAGATGAGCATGAGGATATCAATTTATCTCGTAGCTAGCAAGTAACTCAAGCTCGGCTTATTAGAAAATAAGCTCGAACTCAAGTTTGAGCTGGACTTGACTCACTCAATTTTTGCTTGAAAACTCATTTATTTTTTAATATATAAAAATATAATTTTAAAATTATATATTATAATATATAATATATATTTAATTATTTAATTTTGATGTTGTAGTTGATATACTTTTTTACATTTAAATATTATTATACTAGCATAGTTTTTTCAATTCACATAATTTTTAGATTATATATAAGGCTAATTATGTACACTCCCGTAATATCCCTTAATTACAAAAAACCTCTCGGAATTTTCGTAATTATCTACACCACCCCTTCTTTTCAAAATATTTACTTACATCCTCTTTATTGTTATTTAATCAAATTTTTCTCCAAAAATTTTGATTTTACCCTCCGTAATTTTTACAACACCTTAAAATTAGTCATATTTACAAAAACCCTCGATATTTACAATTAAATCTCATCTCCTTTTCACTGTTGCCCTAACCAGCTCCATGCCCTACTTTGTCGGTTAAACCCCCCCCCCCCCCCACAAACACCCCCCACCCCCAAAAACCTTTCCTTCGCGCCTGAAGTGGGCAAGGACACGCGAAGGAAGAAGGGGGGCGGCTCTCAAAGGTCGGCGCGAGGGCTTGCGAGCACGGATGCCCGAGACCGACGGCGAGGATGCGCGAAGGAAGAAGGAGGGGGGCAGCTCTCAGAGGCCGGCGCGATAGCGCACAGGCACGGACGCCCGAGGCCAGAGATCCTGCAGGCCAATGGATCGTCGACATAAGGCAGAGAATTTGTGACTGTAGCCAATGGCAGCTGACAGGAGTACCTTGTGTTCATGGTATTGTTGCTCTCCTTGATGTTCGGCTTGATCCAATTAATTTGGTTGATGACTACTACACTCTGGAGACATACAAAAGAATATATGATGTCCTTGTCACTCCACTGTCAAGAAAAAAACTTTGAGTGTCTGTGCCAAATGCTATACAAGTGCTTTCTCCACATTCAAGGAAACAACCTGGTAGGCCTAAGAAAAAAAAGATTAAAGATTCAATGGAAACATCAACTAAAGCGATATATACTTGTAGTAGATGTGGTCAAATGGGACACAACAAGAGAGCGTGTAAAAAGCCTCTTGGACTATAACAACAAATTGAAGCTTCTTGATCTATCAGCAATCAAGAATCAGTAGGAAACCAATATGTAAGAGGACGTGGTAGGAGAAGAGGAAGGAAAAGGTCTAGCGGAAGGACTTCAGATTTTAGTATACATCTACCATGTGAGTTTTTTTTTAAAAAAATTGATAATTTTTTTGATCTTATTTTATGTGATTTTGAAACAATATATTAATAAATGTCACTATGTTTTTTTGCAGGAAGTTCATCAGATGTTGGATGATATTCTCCATGTGATTTTTGAATTTTAATGTAATGATTTTCCAACTTTTATTTGAGAATATTACGATTTTTCAAATTTTATTTTTGGATTACAATGTTGTGATATCATGATGACTTTATATCTGTGTATAAGTTCATTAGATATTTATTTGCTAATGTACTATATATTCATCACTATTAATTTGGATGTAAACACTGTAATATATGTATTATGATGTCTATTATTAGAATATGTTATATGCATATGATTAAATATATATCTTTTAATATGCGCCTGTTAATTACGATCTTATTTCAAAAAATACCTAATTTTTCATGTTAATTTTTAAGCAAATCTTTGTCAAAATTTAGACTTATTGATAAATCAAAATATTTGATGAATTTATTTATAAATGTATAAATGTTAATCTTGTAATTTTAAATTTTAAGTTTTAAAACCTTCAATATCTTTTTTGTAAAATTTTATTTAAAACATGATAAAAAATTTAAATTTATTTATAAATAAAAATATTCAAGGGATCTATTTGAAAATGTATAAACATGAAACTTGTAATTTTAAATTTTAAGTTTTCAAACCTTCAATGATTTATTCGTAAAATTTAGTTTTAAAATAAATAAAATTTGGACTTATTTATAAAAAAAAATATTCAAGGTGTCTATTTTTAAATGTACAAATATTAAACTTGTAATTTTAAATTTTAAGTTTTAAAACCTTCAATGTTTTTTTGTAAAATTTAATTTAAAAAATGATAAAAATATGGACTTATGTATAAATAAAAATATTCAAGGGATCTATTTGTAAATGTATAAATAAGAAACTTAATGATAAAAATTTGGACTTATGTATAAATAAAAATATTCAAGGGGTCTATTTGTAAATGTACAAATAAGAAACTTGTAATTTCAAAATTTAAGTTTTAAAACCTTCAACGTCTTCTTTGTAAAATTTTATTTAAAAATAATAAAATTTGGACTTTTTAATAATTAAATATAATTTAGGAGTTTATTTATAAATGTATAAATATTAAACTTGTAATTTGAAGTTTTAAATTTTAAAACCTTCAATGTTTTTTTTGTAAATTTTATTTTAAAGATGATAAAATTTTGAACTTCTTTATCACTAAAAATTGTCCAAATTTATGGGTTCTCTTGTAAATTCCAAATAACTACATTTGGATTCAAAATTTTTAATTTTTAAAAAAAAACTTCAATATTTCGAATTTTAAGTAAAAAATTGAATAAAAATTGGGCGTATGTATAAATAAACAAATTTTAGGGGTCCTATTTGTAATATAGGAAATATTAGAAACTTGTATTTTTAAAAATGTTTTTTTTAATTTTAATACGCTTTAGCTCGTTTTTGTTAAATTATTTTTTTAAAACCTGATAAATTTTTTGATTTAATTTATAAATACAAAAAATTCAAGGGACTTATTTGTAAATTCATGAATATAAAATTTGTAGTTAAATTTCTTATATAAGGTTTATTTGTAAAATATTTAAAATATTTAAGGTCCTTTTTATAAATTTTCATATAAAAAAATTAACATTTGAATTTTTTATAAATAAAAAAATTCAATGGGCTTATTTGTAAATATACAAATATTAGGGTTTATTTGTAAAATATTTAAAATATTTCAGTTCCTTTATAAATATTTTTTTGAAAAATATTAACATTTGGACTTTTTTAGAAAAAAAAAATTCAAGGGGCTTATTTGAAAAAATATAAATATTACGATTTATTTATAAAATACTTAAAATTTTTCAGCTCCTTGATAAATATTTTTTTGAAAAATAGTATCATTTGGACTTTTTATAAAAAAAATATTTCAAGGGTTTATGTGTAAATATTTTGGAAGAAAGAGTAGGAGTGAGAAAATAAGTTTTTAGAGGTTTAATTCTAAAAATTACGGAGGGTAAAATCAAAATTTTTGGAGAAAAATTTGATTAAATAACAATCTGGGGGTGTAGGTAAATATTTTGAAAAAGAAGGGTGGTGTAAGTAGTTACGGAAATTTCAGGGGATTTTTCGTAATTAAGGGATATTGCGAAGGGGTGTACGTAATTAGCTCTTATATATTATTAGCATTTCCTATAAAATTTTTTAAGTTAAAATTTTTTTATTATGAATTTGTGAAGAGTAATTTGTGATGATGTGGTTGATATTTTTATATTTTTTATCATTTTTTAGTCTAACCCAATCAATTATCCAGTTCAGAAGCAAACGTCTAATTTAGTTAGAAAAAAACTATATTAAGAATCTCCTGTAGAATTTTATGCGATCAATGATCTAGATGATAAATCTCAAAAATAAATCTTCAACACGACTAAAATAAATAAAAATTTAAACCTAACTGATACCAAACTTGATCTCTTGAGGTTTATTCAAGGCATTTATAATTTTTCAAATTTCATTCATTGATCTACCATTACATTTCATCTTCAATATTTTCTTCATTTTCAACCACGCTTGAGACTTCCAAACAAATTTGATATTCATTTTAACTTTGGTTTAGTTACAAGTTATACATACTTAAAAAATTATCGAATATATAATTTTATTATTATCAAAAATATAAAAAATAACATATAATTAAAATCCATATGGGTTTAGACCCTAGTGCGTAATTTTATAAAAGAAAATCTCACTAATTTTAAGCATGATTATTCACACTTCTCTTGCACCTATACTCGAAGACAAATCAAAGATCGATAAAATAAATATATTTCGTATTTAATAAAAAAGAATATCATAACCCTCTTGAAAATATCGCATATTTTATAGGTCAAATATATAAATCTTAGGACATGCCTATACATTGTCTAATCCAAAAACTAGCATAATCGCAATCCAACAAAAATTTTTGGAAAGATTTGCAATGCTAATTTCAAATTTAAGCCAAACCATAATTGTGCCAAACTAGGAATTATATTTGATTTTCCTACAGTGTTCTAGGTTTCAAAACATAGCATTCCGAATAGATATTAGTTTCAAGAGTAAAATATTCAAGGCAGGACAATGATCCAAAACTCTAACCAAAAACAAGATATTGATTTTTGAGATAATATTTATGAATTACTTACATATAACTCTTTAAAATTTTATATTTACAAAAAATATATCGACTTCCTCGTGATTATGTGTAACTATCTGCACCTTTACATCCTTCTACAGAATTTCCTAGGGCTAGAATTCACCCTAACTATGTCCAATATTCATGGAATTACAATTCTATTACTTTCCATAGTTCACTCTTCTTCAACAGCATCAATGTTCGTATCGAATACAAAAAAATTTTCGCGTTGAAGATGAACTCCAACATGCAGTTCAATACTTAGATGCGGACATTCAAAATATCTTGAATGTTGAGTCGGTCATGGCCATCCATGACACAACAGCGAAGCATGCCATGACCCATTTGGATAGCCTGGCACCAAAATAGCCCTCGACGAAGAACATCTCGACCAGACCTCGAAGTGGGTCGAGGTCATGACGCAAGGGTGAAGCGTCTGATCTGGTTTGTATATGCAAATAATTCAAGTCATTTTTTATTGAACTAAAAGTTAATATGAAAAATAAAAAAGGAAAAACCTAATCGGGTCGGGTTGGACCCGAATCCGAAAATAGTGCCTCGCCTCGCCCGAAACCGGAAGGACAGTTTGGGCATTCGAATCCCTCTTTAAATTTCCGAGTCCCTTCTGAGAACTTCCCCCACCATACGACCGTTGCTTCTACTGCTCTTCCTCTCTGCATTTGAATCCCCAAAAGAAACCTAGGGTTTCTCGTCGCTTCCTGTTGCGATTAGTGTTTGAGTTCGTACGGATCTCCGATCGATCTTGGGCTCGTTTCTTCTTCTCAGGTAAGCCCGCAATTCCTGGTTCCTGAAATTGATTTTTGCCGATCTGATTTACGATTTTCGTTCGCTGATAGATGTTTTTTCGGACGAAGTTTTGTGTATTTTGGTGGTTTTTCTTGGTGTTTTTGCGAAAGTTTTAAAATTTGTGAAAGGTTTCGTTAATTTCACTCAGTGGATTCGCCTTTTTTTCGTTCTTTTTGCTTGGATTGAGGAGTGCTCTTTCATTGGTTGCTTGGTTTGTTTCTTCTTTTCAGTATATTAGTATCTTTTGGGTTAGAGTTTCGGTGATTAGGGTAAGAAGGCAGTAAACTTGGAAAGTTTTTTGCTTGTCTTCTTTCTTCTCGGTTCTTGCTGCTACTCCCTTCTCTGTTTTGTATTTCTTTCTGAGATGATCTCCCTTCTGTGTTGCTTATTGGGGTTCAGGAAAAATTTGTTGGTTCTTGATTATCATTATCACCAAATAATTAAGTTTTTTTTTGATTTTATGGTGACTTTTGTTTATTGTCTAGTGATCTGGTCGATCAGGTTTAAGTTGACTTAGACTGCTGCCAAAATTGTAGTCTTTTGAAAGCAAGAATCCGTTGTGGTTCTCGCACACACAAAAAAAAAAAAAAATTTCTATCTGCTTTCTAAACCATTTTTTCGGTATTTCACATTATTTAGAAACTTTGAAACTTGACCTGCTTTTTTGTAATTGGTACGTTTGGTTCAGGTAGCTGCTGATGGCTTCTCGAACTCCTGCTGTTGCTCAAAATGAAAATTTCTTTATTCATAGAGGTACAATGAGCAGTTCTGGCTTGCATCACATAATATTTCGTTCCAAATCTTTGATTTAGAATCACATAATATTCTGGGAAATGATAATTTTAGGGAATGGTCCTCATGCGGCAAAGACTAATTTGCCTAAACCTTCCAATGCAAAGCGTCAGGACCGAAGAGCCCTGAGAGATGTTTCAAACACTGGGAAACCTTCTTTCGGCGCATCAAAGGGCACCATTCTGAAAGAGACTGTGGTTCAGCGTCGTGAAACTGCCAAGCCCGCACCAAAGAGTAGTTGGCTGTCGGATGAGGAAATTAAGAAATGCTCTGAGTGGGCAAAGGAGGGAATTGAGCAGACTGACCTTTCTGGGAATGACATTCGGAAGCTGCAACAGGACAAGAAGGAAGAGAGTAAGTTCCTGCCTCTTCTTTTTGACATGCAATTTAATAAGTTGAGCTTTTGTTTTACTGAATCTTGAATCCATGATGTCTTGTTTTATCTACATAGGTATAAGGAAGAAGGTTGAGAAGACAATGACTATGCTGCATGAATGGACTGACGCAGCCTATGATCTTGAAATTCCACAGAAAGTATGGGACAAATTTCATATTTTTATTGGTTTGCATTTCCTGCAAAGTTGATATGTCTGAAGTGTATGTGATTCAGCTTGTATTAGTAATTTTGTGTGCTTTATTCGATGTTTTTTTTTTTATTTATATGGTTGCAAAAGCTGTTGGCACCTAAACTTGATGAGGCCATTAACTTTGAAGGAAGGTCACAGACAGCCACTCTGCCCAATCAATCTCACATGCTTGTTGATAATCTGATTCTTGTCCTCAGTGGTTGACCTTGGACCATTGCCTCTACTAGTTCATGATTTGATGGCATCTGTCCATATAACAATCACCATGGTTCATCATCTTGCAGCAGCATATTTTTCAGACTTGTTAACAACATGAAATCATATCAAAATTGAAGAAGTTATAGGTCAGGTTGCTAAGGAAATGAATATCAGAAAATGAAATCATATCAAATTCAAGAATACAGGCCAACTGTTGAATGGATATCAGAAAATGAAGTTTTGCTTGGAAATGATTTGATGCGCTGTTGATTGTTATATATGGAGGTAGCCTTGACTCTGGTAAGCTCATCTTCCTTTTGCTCTGTAGGTTACTTACAAGGACACTGAGGAAGTTAGCAACATGAAGATTGAGCCAGAGGTGCTTCCTCCCATGGCGTCAACTTCAGGTCCTATGCTGCCCTCTTCTTCTCTGACTTTTGCTGCTGAATGCTGTTCTGAGTTTGCTAAAATTTCCAATCTTTTATTGATTAGTGTATCTTCAAAATGATTACTTTTCTTCATCTGTTTATAATGAGCAACTAACATCAGCTGCTTTCAGATGACCAAGATCTAGAGGATATGCTTCTCTCTGAGCTCGATCAGTATCCTTTCCTGGACAATTCATTTGAGTTCAAGCTTAAGGATGACTATGACTCCTGTTCAAAGCCAAAAGCGTATCCTCTTGTCCTCTAGTTCTCTCCAGCGTTGAGGTCTCTACTACTTGATAGGTTATGATCTCTCCATATAGCAAACTGTATGCACAGATGGGCTATGGTTTTGATTAATGACACTGCTACTTGTGCTGTGTCAGGATTGTATTCAGAATTTATCTCATTCTCCATTTCTATGTTCACATTTTTTTTCCTATGCCCAAAGAATTGGTATCAGCCTTGTAAATGTCGCACATGTGATCACATTCACTCCTACAAACCCATTAAGCCCTTAATCCTAGTTTTAATTTCTAAATGAGAGTGTAAATGTAACTCTTGACAAAATTCTAAAAGAAATTTATTTTACTCCCATATTGCTCTTAGAGCCAATAATAACAACAAAATCAAGTGTTTGTTATTTAGAAATTTATAATTTTAAAACTTTCAAATTTCAATAAATTTGAGATTTACTAGTTCTAAATTTGACTTCATATTTTAAAATCCACCATGTGGTAGTTATAAAATTTATCTTTAGGTATTTTCGCCATCATGTGGCTTCCTATATTCCTTTTTTTTCGACTGATTTTCGTAAAATTAGTTCCTTTTCTTTGTATTTTTGAAACAAACATTTGTTGTCTATTGATTTAGCTCTATATTTCAATATCTGAAAACAAAAACATTAGATTAACATGTAAGATTTTCAACATCTTTCTTTTTTCTCACTACAACTAAAAATAGAAAGTCACAAATAATCGATGCAATTTTTCCCATCTTGTTCATTTTTTTTACCCACCAATATACAGGAAAAATTAAGAAAAAAATTAAAATTGATAACTTCCATGTTTGTGGCAATTTTTTTATTTATGTCTATATGATTTATTTAGAATTAGAGTTGTATAATTGTGTTTGTGTACTATAAATTGGAGAATTTGGATTTTGTTATTCTTTTTATTGTACCCTTTTCTTCACCCTTTATAATTTTTTAATGGATTTTAATAAATTTGATAATTTTTTAGAGCCATTAACACAAGAACTATGAAAACAAATACTTTTATCTCGCTTTGGAAATTTTTCTCTAATTTATTGTATGTCACATGTGTTGGGATTCCCTTTCATTGGTATTTATTCCTTTTTCATTAATATATGTTTGTTTCAAATGTATGTTAACCTTTTATTTTAGTAAAAATAACCCTCTATTTTGTACATTTGTATATATAATTTATCATATTATTATTTAAATTCAACTCTTTTAATTTGTTAATTAGAAGTTCAATATATTATTAAGATATCAAAGTTTCAATATTATCTAATAAAATATTTTATTCATTAATATCATATAAAATAAAAATTAAATATTTAAATATCATTTAAAAATAAATTTGAAATGAGATAATCTTTCCATCCAAATTTTGTGATGACCATATTATAAAATTTTAATCAACTAAATAATAAAACTTATAAATATAAAATTTACAAATTCAACAAAACAAACACAAAATTTCAAAATTCTAAATTTACATGTCCTATAAAATAAATACATTATCAAAATTTTCAAATCCAAAATTTTAAAGTTTAGAACATTAGAGCTTCTAAAATTTTAAAATTTTACAAAATAAATAGACCCTAGGAGCATCATGCAAGCACATACAAGAATAAAAACTATCCTACTTCAGTCTTATTCCCATATTGAAATTCTTTCCAAAATTAAATTTACATTTCAGTACTCAACAAAACAGACCCTTGGAGCACAAACCCAGAAATGCAAGGCCAAGCCCCACCCATTCAAAGCTTTACTTACAGATGCTTGGATGAGGGTATATATACTTAATTAGCCGACAATTTTCTAAAAATTGACAATACCTGTAGTGACTTTATTTATTTGAACAATAGCTCCCAACTTCAAAGTGAAAAGAATCCAATATGTCAAAAATCACACATTCCAATTTTTATGCATCTTGGGCTTGCCTTCGAAGAGGAAAGGCTGGCTGCAATGACAGATCAAATATTATTTCATATAATCTTGGCATTGAACTTATAATCCCAAACATAATATTCAATGCCACAGTATAAATGTGGGATTACTAACAAACAAGAGAGCAAACCAAAAAAATAAATAAAATAATGAATTGGAAACAATACAGCTTAAAAGCAAGCCATTTTTTTACTATGAGAAACCAAAATCATCATCATATCCAAATCCTTCATCTCCGTTATTGTAGTCATCATATTCAGCTTCTTCAGCTCTATAGGTATCATCAAATGTTTTCACCTGCATCACCATCGTATGCGGCTCCTGAGTCAAATGCCTCATTCTTCTCATCTGCATCAAGCTGGTTATCGACATCACCGACATCATTTTCTGATATGGTTTCCTTGGCATTGTCTTGTTCGGACTGTTGAAGAAGCCAAAAGGGCAATATTTATTAGAAAGAAATGGTCAAACATGTCCGCAATTATACATTATTAATTTACTAGATAAGGCCTATTGCCCATGATTTTCACACAAGAACAACAGATAACGAAAAAATACAGACAGAACAATAATGTTAGAGTCGTGGTCTGCACATGCTCCTAATGAGTTCATAGGGAGTGGCATCTATTCAGAAACTAAAAGGCTTACCCGTCGCTAGTTAGTTTGTAGTAGAACTCCATAAAGTACTTCAATTTGCTGTATCTTCCAGCAAACTCCATTGAGAAGTACTTCAAATTGCTGTCTTCCAGTAAAGAATTAGCAAGATCTTTCATAACTTCTAGGAATTGATGAATTTTGAACAACCAATTTAGGAAGAAGACATTTATAACCAATCACTGCAAGCCTAGTTCATGTTTTCTAGTGTTTATCTTGCTTTTGTTCCTCTAAATTGAACAACCCAGTTTAGGAACTGTGAACATGAATTACTTTGTGGGCATTCAATTTATTTTATGAAAACCAAGCTTCTCCTTGTGACAAAGATTTAATCCAGCTAAACTAGTATGGATCCATACAATATCAAACCTTGGTCACGATGTGTTACATGGATCCAAGATACAGAGTAAGGCAGTAACTCTAGTCACATGGTTCAAGACTTTTAAGTTCCTATATTGATCCACTAGTTAAAAAAATAATTCAAGACAAGCAAACACTAGGTATACCATATTCCAATTCTAGTAAGAAAAAAATGGGAAAGGAGAACATTCACCAAGATAAATTATGGAACCAGCAAAGCAAAAAAGTTGAAATTCTAGATAGTAGCTCTCGGTAAAGTTCCAAAAAACAAAACCAAGCATATGTACAAAAAATTATATTGGTTGGACCAGATCAAGGAAGACATTCCAAAAAAAAAAGAAGAACATATTCATGGGTCATTACGACATTGTGATTTAATGTATACAAATAGGAGGAATTTATCATGTCAAACACATAATTTTTGCCACTGATTTGTCAACCACAGTGCCAAAGGTAAGGTTGATGTTCATCACATGCACAAGTACAGGTTTGAGACTTTAACAATGAGAATGCTTATACAAATACATCAGGTTGTGCACAATAAAAGCTGTTGCAGAGGTAGCCTGAACAAAGAGAAACATACCCTGTACAGTGCCTCTAGTGCTTTGTAATTGACTTTGGAACTGAAGGTCTGTAACAAAATATGCTTGGTATAAGGTATCAAGATCAAACAAATGGTTATGCAACCAACGTAGTTTTTAAAGAAGTTTTATTACTAAATTAAATATAATAACTCATTAAAAACCAAACTTCTAATTTCCTCATTTCTGTTGTATAAATAAATTATTAATTATAACATATTATTGGTTTTCATTTGACGTTCACAATTTTATATAGAGTTGTATGTAAAAATCTCTTTTATGTTTTGTTTTTGTCCATAGGATTTAATTTTCTCCTCCGATTATGAAACATTTTCTTTGAGTTTCAATTACATTCTTATTTGACCAGAGCAAAATTAACATCAATCTCCATAGGGCCAACAAACTGATACAAGAGACTTAAGGATGCAGGATGAGGCTATTTTATTATTTCATTTAAAAGTAATAGTAGAAAACACCGTCCAACTGTTAGACATCGTTTGGTTCGAAATCAAAATCAGGATTAAGATTAAAATTAGAAAATCATTTTTGTAAACTAATATCTTTTTATCAAAATTAACCCTTCAATAATTTAAAATTTAAAAAATCATTTAATTTTTTATAATAATTTAATTTAATAATAATATAAAATAAGTAATATTAATTTTATTAGAAAAAATAATTCTAAAATATATTGATCCTGATCTTGATTTCAAATCAACGGAAACCAATCACTTTTTACTGTATGAGTCAAACAAGGGTTTTTTTACAAATATTAACAATAAAAAATGTGGATTTTTTTCCCTAAACTAGTGGTTTTCTGCAAAATTGTGATAACGAGTGGTTTTTTTTGCGCTGAAAACTCAAAAAAAAAATAAAGCAACAGAAATTTGACCCATCATTTATAAGCTAGCACCCTAGTTACAATGATTTCACCATTTTAATGGATGCATCTATTTATTTAAATATAAAATGATTTCACCCAGGTCCGTTTGGGCTGTTCGCCAGGCCCATGTATGACCAACCAACACCGCGGTCACAACAAAAATAAATTCTGGCAAACAAGTAGTTCCTGTTCATACATTAAAAAGAACAGTCATAAGAAAATAATCAACAAGAGCATGTCAGATATTGTGGTTAAGACATCTTATTAAGATCTTCAGAAACAGGAAGCATGTTTGCTATTTCATCCAGGTTTTCCATTGATTCTGCTCTTATGGCTCGACTGGGCAGATATCCTCTAGGCTGCAAGAAAAACAAGAGCTATATAAATAATGAGAGATTAAAAAATTGAAATCATCAGTATGTAGAAGGGTAAGACTAATTTGCCCGATTTGGGGTTTGATTCATGTAATTGTGCGGGATTAATTGCGAAACAAACTCAACACAAATATAAGCCTCAAACAAGTTTTGAACCAAACTTGAACTGAAGCAACTTCCTGGGTTCAAAACTGGTTCAAAAGGAATGGATCATTCATATATAATGCACACATGCAAAAATAAAATTTCATCACGTAGAATTTTTTTCTCCAAAGTTGGTTCAAATATTTTCGGAGTCATATTTTACGATATGGTTGTAATTTCATCCATGAGATGTTCTTTTCAAATGTGCACTATGTATTGAACTGAAAAATCTTTAAATTCAAGTCAAATCAAACTTGAACTTAACCGTTGTAAGTTTGATTTGAACTCAAACCATGCTTCAAGAATTTTGTACTGAACCAAAGGTCATTTTGGTTTATGACCATTTTACAGCAGTACCAATATCAGGTCTGGATAGGTCTCTACCTTTTACCAAGGAACTCAATTATATCCATAGTGAGTGTTGCCCTCTTCTTGTTGCCAAAAGCTAGTGATGCAGATTTCCTTAAAATCACAGAACCTGCTACACACCCAAGGACCATCGGGTTCTCAGAGCTTGACAATGTAACATCAGCAAATAACAGTAAGTCAGTAGAATGAATAATAAAAGCCAAATATGAATGCAAGAGGAGAAGGAATGCAAGTTGATCAGCTATAATACCTGCAACCAGTTGCTTGCTTAGTGGTTGATGCATGCTGGCGAGCCCAAGACGAAAATACTGCAACACTGTGCCACATCAAGGCTCAGTGAGGTAATAAGAAGTACAAAGAATAAGAATCAGCAATTCTGCCATGATTATGAGATGCACACATACAATGTTGAGAGAATACTGGAGTTGAAGTAGATGATCATGTCTTTATATTTGTTAAAATTGCACATGCAGATTATTTCTTTGTCCTTGTTCACATGCATCTCATGTTGGTCTCAACTGACCATCTCTGCTACCTAAACCTCTGGCCATTTAAATTGAAGATTTCCATGCAATGATACTGAGCTAAGCTTGCAGCAGATAACATTTCTAAGAGTACAACATAAGGGAAAGTTCAAGGAAATAGAAACATGTCTTGTTCTATGGCATTTGTCAACACTCCATATTCCATAACTGAATGCCTGTTTGGACACCCCAGCTTTCATAGCAACTGAGGATTTGAAAAAAATTATTTGTAGAAATTTTTTTTCCTATGCAGGTGTTTGGCACCAACTTTGAGAACCTCAATTTCCTTTGGAATCATGAAATTCCATAAGAAAAATAATAGAGGTTCGAACTCTTTCTATTTTTGCTATCTGATGGAGCTTGTAGGCAAGCTCCTCCCTATCATTTATGGCCTCTCCTCATTCCCAATAGCCATAGGAATTTTCATGTGGGTTGTGTGCAACCCAAATCCTATGGAGAAAATTTCCATTGGATTTTTTTTCTCTCCAAAGTATCCAAACAGGCTCTAATTGTTCCCTTTTTCTCAGTGAAGATTGTTCGCTTACTTATGCATAGCTTGGTGCATCAAACATAAGATAAGAACAATCAGGCACTCAAAATGAAGTCATCAACAGACCAGATGCAAATCAGTTCAAATAAAGCAGGTAAAACCACTTCGCAATTAATCATATGAAACAATAAAGATTAAGATTCTGCAAGCACACAAACCTGCCAGAGAGAATATCACCTTGGCCACCACAACGCCGAGGAGAACCAAAAATATTTACACTTTTAACTGTACAAAACATCATAATAAATCAGTCCAACAAAATCACTCAAAAATAATTGGATGTCAATTACTTGCAATAATAAAGACCATTATGAACCAAATCTTTTGTCATACTTATACCTATTTCACCATCACTGACAAGGTCAGACTTGCCTTTCCGAAGGATTGTTACACCTCCAATGCTAACACATCAAGCAAGTTATATGCCATCAAGGGCCAGTTAGGAATGTAAAAATCAAGAAAATGAACATCAATTACCTTCTTGCAAGAGAAACCAATTGCTGGGAAGCATCTTCATCATTCACTTCACATCCTAAAACCTTTTCTACAAGACGCTTGTACTCATTAACATTAGGTGTGAGAACAGCTAGGGGGTATCCTCTAACTAGATCAAGGTTATTTGTCACAAGAAAGAGACCATCCTGCATAACATGTATGAATCAATTAGAAAAAAGAAATGACAGTTCATTTACATATACAAGGTGGCAGCTGACCACTTCTATCTGCCAACTAGCATAGCAATTTTGACTGACTTTTTAGAAGACCTACCCCATCAATGACAGTTGGGATATTTGATCGTCGAGCCTGCCTCAGTATATCACTCACACAATCCTGGACAAAGGAAGCAAACAATTAAGCCACGTCTACTTTGTTCAATCCCACACTCAGTTCCTCATTTGCACACAAGGAAAAAAAGGATTTTTAATTGCAATTCATAAGCATAACCTTACTTTTTATGCTTCTTATTTTGGATCAAGTATTTAAGCTGTCAAAGGGCTATCAAATTGTTAGGCTTACATTCGTAACATAGAAATAACAATAACAAGAGGATATTTATGAAAAAGAAAAAAGCAGATGTGTAGCAGAGGATAACCTCCGGGATGTTTAACATGCATGCGTTTGCATATTAACTCACAGCATCGTAAGCTAGCCTATCACTTTATAATTATTTAATTATTTACTATTCATCAAGTGGGTGAAAGCAAATTGAGTGACTGTGTTGCAACAGGAAACAAGAGAAGGAATCAAACGTAGACACACAAAATGATTCTGAAACTATAAAGTATAAACACAAAGAAACTAAACTCTGAAGCTTTGGAAACACACCAAAAGAAATGGGTCTCTTCCAAGACCTGGGCCAACAACGATGCAATCAAATCTTTCCATCCACTTTCCAACTTCTGCAAGAATCTTGGCAGAAATTGAAGCTTTCTCATCATCCCTGGGAAACTGAAGTCACACAACCAGCACAGGATGATGAACTGAACTGTCAAAATAGAATCACCTTATGCTGTATGATTCTTCCAGAATGGGATGTACAATCAACTCCGGACTGTGACTTTTTATAACTGCTGCAGCATCTTTTGTAGAAAAAACATGTGATATATCTGCACCCTACATGACATGTGTATATTAAGCATCAAATAAAGGCATGTGAATTAGTGGCATATTACAAGTCATAAGTAGGCAGACAAATAGCACAAGAGAATATAAATACTGAATATTGGATAGATGAAAATGAGATATAATGTAAACATTAAAGGAGATAGATAGGGCTGACAATTTTAAGTGCTGATATAGCAGCAAAGTATGGAGCTCCTGTGTATTCACGGCACCCACCAATAACTGCTACCTTCCCTGAAGCACAAACCACAGACATACCAAACTTGTTTACAAGGATGACCAACACAGGTAAAATTATAACGCCACATATATATTGGTCACAAAAACTGAATTTCTAATCTCAGCAAAGATGCCTTGATTACAAATGCCATAAAGGCAAACTGGAATCCAGCCCCACAAGGGTAGCTCACAACTCTAAAGATGTTTGATTTGTTACCTTGGTTTTGAAAATGTTTGCCTTTCAAAGATCCAAAAACTATCTTTTCACAAAGACCAATAAAACCTAGAGTTTCTTACATTCTTACATCCAGGTCAACAAAACCCATCCAAAAGGTAAGTCCTTTCTTTTTTTCTCTCCTTGCAAAAACTGGTATCTGAAAATCTTGCAATCAAGCACTCCCTAAGAAAGCATAACAGAGACTTTTGCACGGCAACAACATCTATCAGTCCAAACAACTACCAACAAAATCAAGATACAAGACCTACTCTACCAAAGCCGCTGTTCTTATTCATCGACAACAAGAACATTTCCAGACCACACTTAAATTTTTACAGATCTTGACATTCGCAATCCTAAAATAGCTCACGCTGACAAAAAGAACATGAATGAAATCACTAAAAAAGATGAAACTTCTACATCCAAATCTGCTTGGCTTTAAGCTACCACCAATAAAACCAAGGGAGAAAAACAACTCCAACAAAAACGCTAATTTCACCAATCAATAACAAGGACATTTTCAAACAAAATTAACTCTTTTCCACAATCCCAAATCGCCAGGATTGAAATAGCGAACTCAAAAAAAACCAAAAAAGATGAATTTTTTGCGGCCATACCTGCTTGGCCTTTATGCTTAGAAGGGTCCAGGGAAGGAGTGATGCTCCTTATAACATGCAGGGCATCAGCTTCCAAAGCCGCCATTGTCGAGCAATTCACTCTCCGAATCCTGCAGTTGCTCCCACGAAAATCAACACCGCCACTCAAGCAGCTGATCAGGAACTGCTGCCTCCTCAACACAGCCGATGACGGCGATAACATGCGATAATTCTGCGACCATTGAACGGATAATTGTGAAATCAAAACCCGATTCACATGAAATCCCGAAAACAAAAGAGACAAATTGGGAGAATTAGGGATTGAGGAAGTAACGGATCTCTGAACTACGGAAAGATTGAGAACAACGCTGAACACCAGGCGGAAACGACGGGGAAAATGGTCCCATGGAGAACCGGGGAGAAGACAAAATAAAAAAAGTAATTCCGTACACTGCTGTAATTAGGGCTGATTAGGTACCCCTAATTTTTTAAATTTCTCTCTTTTTAAAATATTTATTTACAACTATTATTTAATTAATTTTTTTTTAAAAAAATTTCATTCTACCTTCGTGATTTTTATAATTAAACCTCTAAAAACTTATTTTTTCGCCCTCATTCTTTCTCTTAAACTATTTATAAATAGATCTTTGAAATATTTTTATTTATAAAAAAATCCAACTATTTATAAACCAGCGGGGAGCGAGGGCGACAAGCGTGCAGGCACTAATGCACGGGCGCGGACGCCGGCCGGCGAGCGGGCAGCCAGCCAACGGGCCGGCACGGATGCCGGTCGACGAGGGTGCTGGCACGACTGGCAAGGGGTTTATTTGTAAAATTTAGTTTTAAAATAAATAAAATTTAAACTTATTTATAAATAAAAATATTCAAGGGGTCTAATCTTTAAATATATAAATATTAAACTTGTAATTTTAAATTTTAAGTTTTAAAACCTTCAATATCTTTTTTGTAAAATTTTATTTAAAATATGATAAAAATTTAGACTTATTTATAAAAAAAAATATTCAAGGGGTCTATTTGTAAATGTACAATATGAAAGTTGTAATTTTAAATTTTAAGTTTTCAAACCTTCAATGACTTATTCGTAAAATTTAGTTTTAAAATAAATAAAATTTGGACTTATTTATAAATAAAAATATTCAAGGGGTTTATTTTTAAATGTACAAATGTTAAACTTGTAATTTTAAATTTTAAGTTTGAAAACCTTCAATGTCTTTTTTGTAAAATTTTATTTAAAACATGATAAAAAAATTTAGACTTATTTATAAATAAAATATTCAAGGGGTCTATTTATAAATGTACAACATAAAAAGTTGTAATTTTAAATTTTAAGTTTTCAAACCTTCAATGACTTATTCATAAAATTTAGTTTTAAATTAAATAAAATTTGGACTTATTGATAAAAAAAAATATTCAATGGATCTATTTTTAAATATACAAATGTTAAACTCGTAATTTTAAATTTTAAGTTTGAAAACCTTCAATATTTTTTTTATAAAATTTTATTTAAAATATGATAAAAAATTTAGACTTATTTATAAATAAAAATATTCAAGGGATCTACTTGAAAATGTACAAACATGAAACTTGTAATTTTAAATTTTAAGTTTTAAAACTTTCAATGTCTTTTTTTGTAAAATTTTAAAAATGATTAAAATTTAGATTTATTTATAAATAAAAATATTCAAGGGGTCTATTTGTAAATGTATAAATATGAAACTTGTAATTTCAAAATTTACGTTTTAAAATCTTCAATGTCTTCTTTGTAAAATTTTATTTAAAAAATAAAAAAATTTGGACTTATTTATAAATAAATATGTTTTAGGGGTCTATTTATCAATGTACAAATATTAAACTTGTAATTTGAAATTTTAAGTTTTAAAACCTTCAATGTCTTTTTTGTAAAATTTTATTTTAAAGATGATAAATTTTTGAACTTATTTATAAACAAAAATATTCATAGGGTCTATTTGTAAATATACAAATACTAAATTTGTAATTCAAAATTTTAATTTTTAAAACATCAATATTGTAAAAATTTATTAAAAAATTAATAAAAGTTGGGCTTATTTATAAATAAAAAAAATTGAGGGTTCTATTTGTAAATATAGAAAATATTGAACTTGTATTTTAAAATTTTAAATTTTAATACTTTCAACTCTTTTTTGTTAATTTTTTTTAAAACTTATAAAATTTTGACTTATTTATCAATAAAAAAATTCAAGGGACTTATTTGTAAATTCAGAAATATAAGATTTGTAATTAAATTTCTTATGTAGGGTTTATTTGTAAAATATTTAAAATATTTAAGGTCCTTTTTATAAATTTTCATATAGAAAATATTAACATTTAGACTTTTTATAAATAAAAAAATTCGAGGCGCTTATTTGTAAATATACAAATATTAGAGTTTATTTATATAATATTTAAAATATTTCAGCTCCTTTATAAATATTTTTTGAAAAATATTAAAAGTTAGATTTTTTTATAAATAAAGATATTTCAAGGGCTTATTTGTAAATATTTTGGGAGAAAAAATAAGAGAGAGGAAATAAGTTTTTAGAGGTTTAATTGTAAAAATAATGAAGGGTAAAATCAAAATTTTTAGAGAAAATTTTGACTAAATAACAATTGGGGGAGTGTGTAGGTAAATATTTTGAAAAAGGGGGTGGTGTGGGTAATTACGGAAATTAGAGGATGTACGTAATTAGCCCTAATTACATGGGGTGTACGTAATTATCCCAAAAAAACAATAAAAAATTAATTTTTTTACATATACCTTCCCTAAGTTTTGTCTAACCATATAGGTCTCGTTTGGTTTAGGATCGGGATCACGATCAGCTCATTTTAGAATTTTTTTTATAAAATTAATTTTATTTATTTTATATTATTATTAAATTAAATTATTATACAAAATTAAATAATTTTTCAAATTTTAAATTATTGAAGCGTTAATTTTGAAAAAAGATATTAATTTACAAAGATAGTTAACTAGTTTTGATCCTGATCCCGAATCAAACGGTGCCATATATCTCTCTCTTTTTTTTGAATTACATGTTTCTCCTCATATATTTGAATATGTAAAAAAAATTTAATCACCTCGATTTAAATTTCTTTATATTTTTGAAAAGTCGTTCTTACTATTTAGTTATATATTAGTTATATTTAATTTATTAATTTTTTTTACTATCTTAAGTATTTGCCAAATATTGATAATATTTTATATCTTTTATCCTAAAAAATTATTCTCGTGTTGTCTATCAATCTCCTCTCTGCTACTTAGGGTTGAAAGAATTAATGCATTAAATTACTTAATATATAATTAAATAAATAAATAATTGATTTTTTAAGATATAAATATGATTAAAAATTTTATCTCCATGTACCTCCCTAGAAAGGTATATGTAAGGAATATAAGAATTTGAGGAAAAAATATGTAATTTCAAAAAAATATATGAAGGAATATATAATTAGAAAATATTTTAGGGAGGAATATATAAAAAACGTAAGGAAAAATTAAGGAAAAAAGCCTCACAAAAAATTTTCAAATTCTAGAAAGCCCCCTCTTACTTTTGAAACTTTCATTCAATCGTTTTACATGGATCAAATATGTAGTTTATTTTTTTCAGTTAAATCATTTTTACTATTATTTTCTAATCAAAAGCATAAATTAAAAATAAAATGATTAAAATCAATTATATATAACTAACAAGTAAATATTATAATTAAAATTAATTATATATTATTAGAAAATTTATTTTTTATTATAATATTTAATTTTTAGTTATATAATATTATTACATTACGAAACAATATCTCTATATTACCCATGTGGGATGAAACATATCATATGAACTCTTATACTAATGATGGTTAATGAAAGGAGTTATTGAAAATTTCAAAAATTAGACAAGATTTTTAAAAATTTGCAAAATTCTCATGGAGTTTTGGTAAATTTTCCCCAAAATTGAAGGTCATTTTATAAGGACCCGCTGCACCTGATGGTATTTATGGATTGGAAGACAATGATGGAATATTTGCAAAAACACCCCCCTTTTAGTTTCTATGTTAACTTTGTGCCCTCAAATTAAACTTTGCTCGTGGCGAATATAAGTCATGAATGGAAGCATTTATCGTAGAATTGAATTTCAGCCAAGGTTTTAAATCTCAACTGGAATCAAAATATTTCGGCCAAAATATTTCAGTTGATTTGGTTTTGATTTTGCGCTGGCCTCATGCTCTCACCGGCTTTATACTCGTGCTCGTGCCCTCGCCAGCCTCGCACTGCCGCCCGAGCCCTTACCAACCTCACGTCTGCACTTGCGCTCGCACCTTTGCCGACCTCGTGCCCACGCTAGAGCCCTTGCGCCAACCTCACACCCGTACTGGCGCCCGCATTCATGCATTCGTCGGTCTCGCGCCTGCGCTCTCGCCGGCCTGGCCCCAGCGCCCACAAGCTCATGTCGGCCTCATGCCTACCTGGCCCCAGCGCCCGCGAACTCACGTTGGCCTCACGCCTGCACTCGCGCCCTCGCCGACCTGGTCCCAACACTCGCGAGCTCGCGGCGGCCTCGTGCCTGCACCAGCGCCCTCGCCAAGCTGGCTCCGGCGCCTACTCTCCCACCCTTGCTAGCCTAGCCCCCGTGTCGGTGCCCTCGCGCCCTCGCCAGTCTCTGCCAGAGGACTGTTCACGTGCATGAGACTGTTCATGTGCATGAGACTGTTCATGTGCATGACTATTTCAAAATTTTTTTAAATTATTATAATATTTTTAATTTGAAGTTAAAAAATAATTAAAATAAAGTTAATTTTTGGTCAAAATATAATTAATAAATAAAAAAATTTTGGTCGATACCAAAATGAAAATTATTTTGAACAAAACACATTGATTTTTCTAAGTGTCGAATCCGTTTCTAAAATCGAAATTCAAAACCTTGCTTAATACATAGAAGTTGAGCGTCTAAATGTTAGCATTAAAATTTAGAAATAATTATATTTAATACCCTATAATTTTTATTATTTACATACAAGTTATTTTGAATATTTGTTTCTAAGAAATTTATACTGAGTTTCAAGAATTAATACTACTGACCAACTAATATTGGTATACACTCAAAATGCTTAAATACAAATATAAATTATTCAAGAAATTTATATAAACCAAATTACAATCATGTAGGGGTTTATAGGTAAAAAAATCTTTTAGTGAATTAAATATAATTATTATCTCTAAATTTAAAAATTGGTCTACCCACTAAGTGATTAAGTATAAAAATTAATTAAAACTAATTAAAATTATATTTAATATTATGATAAAATTATTAATAATTTTTGAAAATTTTTAAAATTTTTTGAAAATTTTTAAAATTTTTTGAAAATTTTTAAAAAATTTTATCATATTTTTAATTTGAAGTCAAAGTACAGTTAAAATATAATCAAACTCTAGTCAATACGTAATTAATAATTAAAAAAATATTTGTACCGAAACCAAAACGAGAATGGTTTCGGCCAAAACGACTGAAACAGCCAAAATGTATTAATTTCGCTAGGTACCAAAATCAAAACCCAAATCAAAATCGAAATTAAAACCGAAAATTAAAACCTTGATTTCAAGTGCATAGCACTATTATCATTCAAATTCTACATAAACAGAGAAAATTATAGAAAAAGATCCTACGTCATAAAAATCAATTGATTCATGATCTATGGGATCCGTTCAATAAGAAATTGTTAGTGAGATTAAAAAGTCTAAGATGTATAGCCATTCGGACCCATGGTGGCTTTTTGTTTATGGTTTATATGTAAACAGTTGTTGGTGCAGAATATTTGTTAGGGCTTATTTGTTTTCATAGAAATTGAGGTTTTGGAAAATCTTTTTTTGTTCGAGGGATTTAAAAAATTTGGTTTTTTCAAATTTTTTTTGTTTAATTTGAAGGATTTTAAAATTTTAAAATTTAATTTCCTTTGCTTGTTCTCGTGGAAAAATTGAGATACGGTCACATTAAAAATTAGATAATGAATTTATGTAAGGTAAAAAAGATGAGTACGCTCATCAAATTATTGTTTGAGGTGTATATGTACTGTTATATTTTTCGAAGGTCTCCTCTCTGAATTTTTTTTTGCAAAATTCAATTATTTTTTAACAGAAGCAAACTACAGGGATGTATTTGTAAAATCCAGGGATATAATATGTAAATATCGGTTTTTAAGAATTATATATCAACATATACAATTGACTGAATTTAGTAGGGCTATACAATAATATATACATGAAATAATTTCTCTTGGATCAAATTGAAACCCTAGGGGATCTTTCGAGAGTTAGGGCAAGACCCAAAAGCTTGGGCCATATTTGGGCTGGTAGGGATCTCAAATCGGGCACTGCCTATTTTAGCAGGACATCGATATTATTTTGGGTCGTGTCTGACATGGCTGTGAAAATATTTGGATGTTAGGTATGGCTCACAGTTCATAGGTATATGGGTCATGTCGTATCTAACCTTTTTTTTATTAAATATACATAAATTGTAAAAAAAATATTAATGGGTTGTAGTTTAGTTGATTAATTTTTTGGTTTTTATTTAAAGGACTTGAGTTCAAATTTTGGTAAAGAAGATTTAAATAAAAAAAATTTATAAATCCTAAAAAATTTGAAAAAATAAATAAAAATAGAAATAATACTCATAAAAATCAAAAAATATTTAGAATATAAAAAATATTTGAAATAACTAAAAAAAATTTAAAAATATTATTTTATTATTTTATAAATTATATTTAACTAGAAAAGTAATTTAATAATTAAAGTTTCTTAATTTATATATTCTTAATTATTGGCCCCCGAGCTTGTTTCATTGGGTATAGGTGAGAAACCCCCGCATTATTACCATTTACACCCTAAATTTTATATTTAGACTTTTTACCTACAATCCCTCAAATTTTGCCTTATATATCAAAAACTTCCGCGATTTCAGTATTTACCTACGCTTCATTCTTTTGAAATTTATTACTTGCAACCCCCTAATTGTTATTTGATCAAAAATTTCACTTTTACCCTTTGCAATTTTACAACTAAACACCTTTAAAATTTTAATTTCTTACCCTTTACTATTTTTCCCAAATATTTACAAATAAACCCTCAATTAAATTTTAAATCATAATATTCATATTTATACACTTATAAATAGACCATTTGAATATTTTTATTTATAAATAAATCTAAATATTAATATATTTAAATAAAAGATTATAAAAAGCATCTTAAATATTTTAAATATTTTACATATAAACCCTATATTCATCATATACAAATAATCCCCTCGAATATTTTTTTTACAAATTTTAGCATTTTTAGATAAAATTTTATTAAAAAAAATTTAAAGGTATTAAAATTTAAAATTTAAAATTTGTCTATATTTATAAATAAACTCTTTGAATATTTTTATTTATAAATAAGTTTAATTTTATTATTTTAATAAATTTTATTAAAAAAAAGACATTGAAGATTTTAAGACTTAAAATTTTAAATCCAAGTTTAATATTTGTACATTTATAAATAGACACCTTAAATTTTTATTTATAAATAAGTACAAATTTATATTTTTAAATAAAATTTTATAAAAAAGACATTAAATATTTTAAAACTTAAAAATTTAAATTACAACTTTAATATTTGTATATTTACAAATAGGCACCTTAAATATTTTTATTTATAAAAAAGCACAAATTTATAATTTTTTTAATATAATTTTACAAAAAAGACATTGAAGGTTTTTAAAGCCCAAATTTTAAATTACAAGTTTAATATTTATATATTTACAAATTGACCCCTCAAATATTTATATTTATAAATAAATCTAATTTTTTTAAAAAATAAAATTTTACAAAATAGACATGGAAGGTTTTAAAATTATAAATTATAAATTACAAGTTTAATATTTAAACATTTATAAATAGACCCTTCAAATATTTTTATTTATAAATAAGTCCAAATTTTACCATTTTAAGTAAAATTTTATAAAAAAGACATGAAATTTTTTAACATTTAAATTTTAAATTAAATTTTAATATTTGTATATTTATAAATAGACCCCTCAAATATTTTTATTTATAAATAATCTTAATTTTGACATATATTTTCTTGAAAATTAACAAAAAAATTAAGCATTTTCTGGGATAATATCATAAATAACATACACAAATTAAAAGACACACAACCAATTATATAGATATAGCATATTATAATACTAAATATCATAATACATATATTTCAGTGCTTATATTTAAAATAATAGTAATAAATATATAGTAAATTTGCAGATAAGGGTAAAAGTAAATATACAAGTTTACAAAATTAACAAATGCCCACATATCAAGTCATCTGTACATACTTGAATAAAAGTTCAAAAATCACAACATTACAATCTAAAAATCATATAGAAGATATTATCCGACATCTAATGAACTTTGTGCAAAAAAACATAGTGATATTTATTAACGTATTGTTTCAAAATCACATAAATTAAGACCAAAAAATTATCAATATGTTTTTAAAAAAAACTCATATGGCAGATACATACTAAAATCTAGAGTCCTCCCACTAAACCTTTTCCTTCCCCTGCACATCCTCTTATATATGGGCTTTTCATTAATCATTCATTTTCCACTGATTCTTTATTACTGCCAGATCCAGAAGATTCAGTTGATTATTGTGGTCTAAGAGGCTCTTTATATGTCTCCATATTGTGTTTCATTTTACCACATCTACTACAAATATATATCGTTTTACTTAATATCTTCATTGGATTCTTAATTATTTTCTTCCTAAGCCAACCAAGTGGTCTCCTTAAACATGTAGGAAGTACTTACATAGAATTTGGCATAAACATTCAAAGTTGCTTGCTTGGAAGTGAGGTGATAGGGACATTATATATTTTTCTGTATATCTCTAGAGTGTAGTAGTCATCAAAAAATTTAATTAGATCAAACTGAACATTAAGGAGAGCAATAATACCATGAATACAAGGCACTCCTGTCAGCTGTCATTATTTATAGTCACAAATTCTCTATCTTATGTCGACGATCCATCATCCTATATGATCACTAACCTCTGAAATATTATCAGAAGACCTCCAAATGTGGTATGCACTATATACTTGTGAAAGTTTTCTGATAAAAACTTCTATTTTGAGCACTAGCTTTTAAAACCAGTGGAATCCTTCATTTCTCCTTGTGGCAATTTTATCATTATCATCTGTCTGATAGAATTAAGTAATTCAAGTAAGAAAAATTTCATGTCATCCTGAATGAAATTTTTAAATGACTCAAAAATATTATTAATCACATAATAATATTTTACTAAAGGATTAAAACGACTCTTACTCCATGCATAGTTATTTATTTCTTTCATGTATTGTCAAGCTAGTATGGATAGTTATTTAATTCTCTCTATGTACTTAATGAATTCAATTGGTAAAAATATATTTAAAGCCTTAAAAACTAAATTTTTTTATTTTTTTTCCAAGATAGAATTTCTTGAAGTTTGCAATCACATGCCTTATAAAAGATCTATGCTCAACATATGAGAAAATATTCTTCACAACATCAGAAAAACCCTTCTGTCTATTTAAAATAATAGTCAAGTTATCCAAGTTTCCTAATACTTGCTTCAATTTATACAAAAAACATAACCAAAATTGGTATGTTTCTTCTTTTACAACTGCATATACAATTAGAATTAGGTTATTTTTTCCCATCAACTCCATAAGCTGAGAGCAATGTGCCTTCATACTTACCTTTCAGGAAGTATCTATTAATCCCTAATATAAGCCTGTATCCAGTAAGAAAAGTTTTACTATAAATATGTACTGACAGAAAACATCTTTGAAAAGACATATCTGAATCTTAGGTAAAGTGAATAATATTTTCATTGGATTCTTAATTATTTTCTTCTTAAGCCAACCAAGTGGTCTCCTTAAACATGTAGGAAGTACTTACATAGAATTTGGCACAAACATTCAAAGTTGCTTGCTTGGAAGTAAGGTGATAGGGACATTATATATTTTTCTATATATCTCCATAGTGTAGCAGTCATCAAAAAATTTAATTAGATCAAATTGAACATTAAGGAGAGCAATAATACCATGAATACAAGGCACTCCTGTCAGCTGCCATTATTTATAGTTACAAATTCTCTACCTTATGTCCACGATCCATCACCCTATAGGATCACTAACCTCTGAAATATCATCAGAAGACCTCCAAATGTGGTATGCACTATGTACTTGTGAAAATTTTCTAATAAAAACTTCTATTTTGAGTACTAGCTTTTAAAACCAGTGGAATCCTTCATTTCTCCTTGTGGCAATTTTATCATTATCCTCTGTCTGATAGAATTAAGTAGTTCAAGTAAGAAAAACTTCATGTCATCCTGAATGAAATTGTTAAATGACTCAAAAATATTATTAATCACATAATGATACTTCACTAAAGGATTAAAACGACTCTTACTCCATGCATAGTTATTTCTTTCTTTCATGTATTGTCAAGCTAGTATGGATAGTTATTTAATCCTCTCTATGTACTTAATGAATTCAATTGGTAAAAATATATTTAAAGCCTTAAAAACTATATTTTTTATTTTTTTTTCAAGATAGAATTTCTTGAAGTTTGCAATCACATGCCTTATACAAGATCTATGCTCAACATATGAAAAGATATTCTTCACAACATCAGAAAAACCCTTCTGTTTATTTAAAATAATAGTTAAGTTATCCAAGTTTCCTAATACTTGCTTCAATTTATACAAAAAACATAACCAAAATTGGTATGTTTCTTCTTTTGCAACTGCATATACAATTAGAATTAGGTTGTTTTTTCCCATCAACTCCATAAGCTGAGAGCAATCTGCTTTTATACTTACCTTTCAGGAAGTATTTATTAATCCCCAATATAAGATTGTATCTAGTAAGAAAAGTTCTACTATAAGTATGTACTGACAGAAAACATTTTTGAAAAAACATATCTGAATCTTAGGTAAAGTGAATAATATTATTTGGATTCCTCCTCTCCAACTCTGCCTTAAGCGAATGAAATAAATTAAAAGAATTTTCTTCATTGTCATGAATAACCCTGTAAGCATAATTTTTTTCCCTCCATTCTTGCATGTAACTCAGCTGAAAACTGTATCTATCATTCATCAAATTTTGTATTTGCTTTATTATAATTTGCTTACCAAAATTCATCCAATGTAAAATTTGTTTGCTTACCCATTGAGAATTTGCCATTTTATTTTCAGAAATATTGATAGTAATATATGTATGAACCGATTTTACTTTCTTACCTGAAAATCTGAACCATTAGATATCTTTGAAATATGAATCCTCCATGGACAATTCCCAGAAGGACACTTAATTATTACTCTATTCCATTCAATTTTTACAAATAAAAATTGAAACTTGTGCATAATATAATACTGCCTAAAAGTCATTCTGAATACATATACATCCTCAAATATATATCTTTTTTTCATAACATTATTATTCAAATTATTTTCAAGTAAAAGTAGTAGATCATCATCTGCTTTGTCTTTTACTCCTTCTTTACCTTATCTCATCTCCTCTTTCTCTTGCTTTGCATCTAACCCATCATCATCATCCTCTTTTTCCTCATCTTCATCATCATTGAAAGAAAAATTCAAAATGTAAAATCTTGAATTAAAAGGACAAGCATCTAAATCTAAGTCAATGTACTCATATTCTTGCATAATACGATATTCAGAAGATTCTTTTGACATAGATCTTTTTGATTTTACTGCGATATACTAAATGTAAGAGTCATAGGATGTTGAGGAGTCGCAAGAGCGTCAAACCAAATCCATATAGTGAGCCAGACATCAAACCATCCCAAAAGCTCGAGCTCATGGGATATGGGTCTTTTTCATTATATCTATTGGACTCTATCTATCCAATATCCGATGTGGGATTAATTCATCACACCTGACATTATAACAATCTCCCCCTTCAGGTGTGATTTGACCACATCAATTTTAACACTCTTAATCAAGAACTCTTTTATTCGACCACTTCCACCGTGTCACCCATGTTTTCGCACCGGCCTCTAGTGTTCGCTCCCTTGCGTCGGCTTCTGGCGTCCACACTTGTGTGCTCGCCATCTTGGCGCCAACGCATGCGCCCTCTCTCCGGCCTCAAGCCGGCCTCGCACGAGCGCCCGAGCCCTTGGGCCTGCACTCACACCCTTGCCGGCCTCGTGCTCGCGTCCTTTCGCCGATCTTTGCCATGAGACTAACATGTGACTCAATTTAGTCGCATCATCACGGTAATTTTTGGTCTTAAGAGTTTGCACAGTTTCGAACCTGAAGCTCTGATACCACTTATTGAGGAGTCGCAAGAGCGTCAAACCAAATCCATATAGTGAGCCAGATACCAAACCATCCCAAAAGCTCGAGCTCATGGGATATGGGTCTTTTTCACTATATCTATTGGACTCTATCTATCCAATATCCGATGTGGGACTAATTCATCACACCTGACATTATAACAATAGGAGTCAACCTCATTACAGGCATCACTGATAGGGGATCTCCTATGTCTTCGACTGATATATAGATATTATTATATTTTAAGTCTTTTACTATTGTCCATATTGCTAAGCATCGTGTATAAGTATCCAGTAAACACATGGGACCAAAAATATGGCAAAGCTCAGTGGAGTAGAAAATAGGCACAACAACCCTGATTAGCCAATGAATTTCATTCATTTCTATGTTTATTGCATTCATAATGAGGATGCAATCAATTTCTAGCTTACATATCTACTGCTGTGCATTATTGGCATTATATAATATTTGAAATTAGGATTGGGAGAAACTACAAAAGATGTCAAGCTCGTCTAAACTACTTTGCTAGTTTCTCTGCGAACGATATTTTAGCTTGTGGAATCCAGCTGCACTGTGCTTTCTATAGCTCATTATCTGGTGATGGGAGTTCCTCCGTTCTAGCTGTTGCCGAAGGTTTGCAGGTCAGGCTTTTGTTTCACGCCTGTTAAATGGTCATATGCATGGTCATATGCATGGTCATCTATCACGCATGCTAACTATATTGCTTCTTCTGACTTTTGTGGATCATTTCAGCTGACATCGTGGGACTTGAGGACTACCCACAATGGTGGTTGTGTACAATGCATCTGTGGATCCATTGGAGATCTCATATACTGTCTGCTATTCTTTATCTGGAATTGTTGCAGCAGGTGGATCTGATTGGACTGTAACAATCTATGAACCATGCAGGTCTGTGGTTATCTTTACTAATTAATACTTTCATATTTTCTTCCTTATTTCTTGTACAAATTTTATTTACTGTACCAGTTGCGGTGTGATGGATGCAGGCGGTCAGCCATATCAAGATGGGTAAACTGCTCAAAATATGAGGTACGTCCACACCACACTACGTTTGCCATATTTGGCCCTATTTTACTGCATGGTCTCTCTTCTAGTATATTAGCATATTGTTCTAGTCTATTGTTAGTTTCCATCTCTGACGACAAAATTTCACTATTGATTAACGTATAAGTTAGAGGAGCGCTGGTTGAAAGTAAACACTTGATCACAAATAATTTATTTGTTCTTATTTTGACTAGTTTACAGACTTTAATCTATAACTGCAAAAATAAGTATTTATTTGTATCAACTAATAAAGACTTTTGTTTATCAAATACATACTTCGTCATTTGAGTATATCTAATTTTCTTTCAATATCCTCCATAATGAAACATTAATCTTATGAAAATCTCTAAATTGGACATCTGTAAAATATATAATAGTATAAGTAGAATACAAGTAAACAAATAACATCAAAAATTAGTTCAAATTGCAATAACAACAAATTATCAATTTTATCCTTCATTCCAAACACTGAATACAATAAATGCAAGATCTTTCAATTATAGATTTAACCCTAACATTAGTTCTATAACTAGGAAATGTTGCAAACTCAACCAAACTTTAGATCAAGCAATTCTTGAATTAATTACTGAGAAAACACAACAACCTCCAATTCCCAACAAAAAATAAATCATTTATAAGTAAAGAGCACAAGTCCAAAGCTACTACTCACTCCAATGAAGAACCAAATCTTTTTCATTTTCATGAACACTAAATTCTAAACAAACAACACTACAAACAACACAAGTAGAACACAACCGTGGTAGATAAAATTATACCTTAGGACTCAACTCAACACGAGAGCATGGGGCCTAGCAGGAGTGGGCGTGGGTGCGAGGGCATAATGGCTTGGGGGCACAACAGCGCGACCAAGAGGCTGCACAGGGGCACGATGGCATGGGGGAGCGGTGGCGAACGGGCTCGAGCCACAAGCGCGATGGTGCAACTGCGCCAAGGAGCAGCAACGCGGGGAGAGCCAGAGCGGGTGCGGATGCAAGCCGCGAGCGTGAGGGATGGAGGGCGTGGGGGGGCAACGGCGCAAGGGTGCAATGGAGCGGCGGCGCAGTCAAGGGTGCAAGGTTTGGTTGGAGGCCGGAGGAAATGGGGAGTGGTTGTTGGGGAGATAGATTTATAATAAATTTTTTTAAAAAAATATACAACATAAATAATAAAAATGTAAGGAGTTTAGTTATAAAATTAAATAAAGTAAAAATAAAATTTTTAGAAAAAATTTTGATTAAATAACAATCAGAGAGTTGTAGGTAATAAATTTCAAAAAAAAGAGTGTAGGTAAATACTGAAATCGCAGAGGATTTTTGATAAATAAAATAAATTTCAAGAGATTGTAGATAAAAGACTCTTTATATTTTTATTAAAAATTCTTTCGTTTAACTTTCATTATCTTTATAAAAAGGGGAAATTTTCATATACCCCTAGAATTTCCCAAATTCTTAAAAATCTTTTCTGATTTTTCAAATTCCTGATATTACTAAAAAAATTTTAATTTAATAAAAAATCCATCTTATCATATGTTCAATCTAGTTTGCACTCTTTATGTACTTATAGTACTTATCCTTATATTTGTAGAAATAAAATTTTTATATTTAGATAGGTTATATCAAAACTAAATATATATGATTAGTTAGTTTTACTTGTACATGATTAGTTTTGATCATAATTATCTAATTCTAGTTATATATATTTAATTTTGATTATATATACAAATATATATATTATTATAAATATAAAAATAGATATTATAATACTACTATATGTACAGTGACAAATTAAAATTCATGGACATAGACCTATTAGAAATTTTAAAAAATAGGAGGAATTTTCAACAAAATGAGAAATTCTCAGGAGACATAAGAAATTTCCCCTACAAAAAACTTCCATCGTCAAGTCCAGCCAGGGCGATTATCAAACTGCAGCATCATTCTGTAAGCACACATCAAGAATGAAGTGATTATCAATACAAATACATATAAAACAAATACAAAGAGTTCAAAGTGTTTAAGTGAAATGTTAACACTACAATAATTTGATTCAATAGTGGTACTTTTGATTCTACGCTAGTAAATACTGTCAGTACATCATCAATAGCAGCGCTAATTGTTTACCCCTCGTAATTTTGAACTTTGTCGGCGCTAAATGTATAACATGGGCGAAGCTCAAAAATTTGCTGGCATTAATTGCATAAGCCAGCAAAGCTTGGCCTAGCGTCGGTAAATATAACATTATTGGTGCTAATTTAATATTTTCGGTGCTAAATTAGCACTGGCAATTCTGTTTTTTTTTTTTTTTTTTTTTTTTTGCACTAATGTTGTATTTCTGGCGCTAAATTAGCGCCGGCAATGTAATCTTTTCCAGGGCTAATTTTTCATTGTCGATGCTAATTTTCAACATTGTCGGCGCTAATATGCCTTCTGCGGTAATTTTTCGATTGATTAGTGGCGTTAAAATAATTAGCGACGTTAACACGGCTATAAAGCCCAACATGCCTCCCCCAGCCCGACATCCTCCCTCGACCTTTCTGTTCTTCGTGGAGAGCCACCACCGACCGTCGACCGCCGATGCAGTTAGTTCCTGCCCGCCTGCTGGCTCCTTCTCGTCCTCTTCTACCTCTCTGTCCACCTCAAGATCCTAACCCCTCCCCTCCGCTTCGACTTCCTCGGCGCTGTATTTCAAATTATCGCCACCCATTTCTTGGTTGTTGAGGCAGTTCTTTGTTTAGCTTTGAATATATAGGGTTCTAAATTTCCAATTGTTTCTAAGAACAAAACAGAATACAAACTATGAAATGTTAGGGGTTCTTTTGGATTTTATTGGTGAATCGGGTTGCCGACTGTGAACTATTCTTAAAATTATAAAAATTGAAGGATCTGGTGGTGATTCTGGGTAATTTTGTTTCCATATTTGAATCCCTTCACTTTCTTCTCATTTTCTTTATTCAATCTCGAGAACTAGTTACACTAGGTCTTTTTTGTGGTTTGGAATGTTTATTCCTTTATCCTGCTTGTATTGTGAATTGGTGAGCTTTTCGGCCTGTTTCACGTGGATCAATTAATCGTTCCAATTCCATTTATACTGTTCTCTTCTTTGTTTTCAACTATGAGATTATTTGTCATGATATGCTTTCTTTCTCGGATTAGGGTTTTCACAACGTTTGATCCTTAATTGGATTTTAAATGCTTGCTTCCACCTCCTCGCACCTTACGTAAGTGCCTAACTCTTACATTGAATCTCTTTAGCATTTGGTTTTCGCTCTTCTTCTTCCATTTGATGCTGCATCTCGATCATAAACTGTGCTCAAACGTATCAAAATTTGATAAAATATGGGCATCTTTATCATATATGTACATGCATTACAAAGTTTTCAGCAATGACTCATGTTTGATTGTGAGCATTCCTAACTTTAAAGCTTCAAGTAATGGCTTTCGTTATCAAAGAGAGCAGCCCTGCAATTTGTCATTGTTAAAGTGCAGTGTTTGGAGTCAAAGCAAGGTAAGCATTTGAATTCAATCGAGCTTTGATATTGCCTTTTAAAGTAAAGTTTGATCATCTTACAATCGCACCTCAACGACATTTTTGATTTCTACATACTGATACAACGCAAAAGTTGATATGGTCTATATCGATTGTCCAATTGGATATCGAAGTCATATGTTTGTAAAAGTGGCATTGTTTATCCATTTATTTACTAGTAAATAATTCTTGCAAACATTAATTATATTAGTTATCCTGTTGGCAGACTCTGAATTGCTCGCAAAAGATGTTTTTTTTTTAGTTTTATACATGGAGATTGTTCTGAGGATAAAAGAAAAAGAAAAAGTCTAACTAAAGTCTAACAAGGTTCAACAGCAACATTAGAAAGGCAGGGAAGAGATATACACAACCAGATCACTTAGCTGAGGTGAGAGGAGAACATGAAATAAAAAACACAACAAGATATATGGAGTTCTAATATCTATTTTGCCACAATTCTTTGAAAATGAAATTTATTAGCAGCAAGAACACGTGGATGCCATCTTATAGACATAGTTTTTGGTGTCTTGTTGCTTGTCATGGATGCCAATAATTATTTGTTTCTTTCATGTGTTCTGATAGACTTTGAGCTCTCCTTACATGGGCAGTGGATCAACTAGCAGAAGGCCTCAATAGTGTGTAAGTGTTATTTGTAGGTACACCTGTGTAGAAGTTGTATTTGCATGTCCTTATAGCTATCAAAGAAGATGATGATGCTTATTGGATTGTTTGTGATCTCAAGAGATGGAAGAAGATGAGCCAAGGACCTGAGAAGCAGAGGCTGTGTCTTGTTCCTGTGTCCTGCGTGCTTTACGTCGTCGATAGTGGAGCTAGTTGTTTGGCATCGGTTCTATTTCAGCTTCGATTCTAAGTTGAAATATTTCAACATCATCACCCTAAGTTCAAAAATTTCAGCTTCGATTCTATCCAATTTTATCAATGGATTCATTTAATGTTCACGATTATCTTATCATTTTCTGGATTCATTTTAGACGAATAGAGTTCATACCCCCTACAAAATCATTAGTTTGCATGAATACACTCGTAAAATACACGTGCGCATGTATGCATTAGAAATTCCACAGGAAGAGCAATTAGCGGGTTGAGGATTATAATAATATCCCCAAATTTCCCTTTTACAATATATTTCTTTTGCGAGATGTGAAAATTTTTGAACTTTCAAATTTTTACACTTATAAAACTTAGTATTTATTATGCAAAAATTTAAAATTTTAGAATTTTCATATTTCAATAATTTTTAAAATTTACTAATTCTTTAAAATTAGTTGAACTTCAGATTTTTAAATTTTAAAATTTAGTACGTGAGATTACGAATTTGACACTATAATTGAATAAAATACATAATTTATAATTTTAAAAGTTACAAATCTAATAAAATATATATTTAAAAGTATAAATTTGCATATCCTATCAGATAAATATAATCTTAGAATTTTCAAATTTAAAGTAATAAAATTTAAAATATTAAAGTTTTTAGGATTTATGTTTGGTTTGAAATAATTTAGGATAATCTGATTAAAAAATAGTAAAATATTTTTGTAACATATTATTTGTTATTAAAACTAATTAATTTGATGTCGATAAAACTAATTAATTTGTTATATTAATTTAATTTAATGGAAAATTAAAATAATTAATTTTAATTTTTTAGTAAAATGATTTTTAGTCAAAATATTTCTAATTTTAGTATTAAATCAGATGAGATGTAGAAATTTAAAATTTCACAAAACAAACTTGATTTAAAAAATTTTTTGAAAGAAAAAGAAGCTCGCAAGTATTGTCACAAATTTGACATTTGAAAATAATTTGATTTGATTGAAAGGCTCGGAATAAAAAATTATCCAAATTTGAAAATTTTGAGTAAATTGTTAATCAAGTCGTTATCAATTTTAAATAGAAATTGTATTTGCATACAAACCCTCTAGATAATTTTAGGAACACTCCATGCATCACAATTTTTCTAAACAAATAGCAATTGTGAAAAGTATTGTTGATTTATATGTTAAAATATTTATTTGCTAGTCCGACTTGTACAGGATTTGTAAATTTTTTTTATAAAAATAAAAAATAGTTAACAAACAAAAAAATTAAAAAATAATTTAATTTTTTAATAAAAAAAGTCAATTGCGAAATTCGAGAAATCTCTCCTTCCTCCAACTAACCGAATCCCCCACTTTGACCCCCTCGGCCACCTCGGACAACTAAAAATTTACGATAATTGATTGAATATTTCGTCCACACAAAAAGTGAACGGCTGCAGGGCCCGTTTGATTGGATATTTTTTTAAAAATTTTTTTAAAAAATTAATATTAATTATTAATTAATATTATTAATTTAAATTATCATGAAAAATTAGTTGATTTTTTGAATTTGAAAATATTATAAGATTAATTTTGATAAAAAAATATTAATTTATAGAAATGGTCTGTTAACTTTAATTTTAATCTTAATTTTGATCCATCATGATTATCATTAGTTAATTAATATTTTTAATCAAAATAACTAAAATAATATTATTGTAAAATGCGCTCATCAAAAGGTTAGTCCCAATTGCTAAATCGATGCTTGGTGGCGCCAATGTCAGCAGAAAGCAAGCCCACGTTCTTCAAGCTCTCTATGTGCCGGAAAACTAACGGCGCCGGGTCGCCCGGCAAATGTCGGCCACATAATTATTCGGCGACAGCGACCCGCCACGTGGGTCGTTGGCCCGTGCTTGTTCTTTTGCACTCTCCATTAGGATGGGACCCACTTCAGTCCGCACGTGATCTATGTCACATGCATTTCGTCCATCCATCCATGTACATGAATGACAAGCCCATGTCATTTTCGTTGTATTTGTCATCATTTGATTCGGGAAACCAACTTGCCCCATCTCGCGTACGATTTCCATCCCACGTGTGACTTTCATGTCGTGTGATGAGTCTCCGAGAAAAAGTGCATTATTCGGAAAGAAAAAAAAGGATTGTTTTATGGAATTCAAAATTTTCCTTTTTTAATTTTCAAAAATGCGAACAATAAGAAGTTAGAATGAGAGCTACGAAGCAAGATTTTAAATTTTAATTTTAATAATAATTTTAATATTCACCGAAATTAATATATTTTGGTCATTTTCGATCTATTTTAGTTAAAATTAATTTATTTTAATTTTGATCAAATTATTTTTTTATTTTTTAACTAATTTTAAATTTTAAATTATTAAAAAATTAAAAAATTTAAAAATGTATAAAAATATTACGTATAGTGAAAATTAAAAAATTGCTCCGAGTAGAATTCAAAATCGGGTGACATTGATATGAAATTAAATTCTTAATCACTAGGTTAAAAAATGAGTCATATTATAAAAATAATATACAAATATAAATATTATATTTAAAAAATTCGAGATTAACCGTACACATTTGCAACATTTCGATTGAATTTGAAATCGAAAGGTTTCAGCCAAAATTTAAAATACTAATATGAAATATGAACTGTTCCTCCTTTTGGACGCAATCTATTGTGGCACTCACGCAAAGGGGAAAAAAAGCATGGTTTTTATTATAGACAATTTCATTAAAAACAATTTAGTGATGTTGTTCTTATTTGGTAATTATAAGATTTTTTTTTTTCGGCATCGCGTGTTTTTTCAAATATAGTCATATATAAAAATCATGCAATTGAATTCAAGTATATAATAAAATACGAGATCACGGTATAGTCGATGGTGTAATGCAGACGGTATAATTACAGAATTTGTGATTGAATCTATCATTTTTGAAAATAAAAAAATAATGGGGTAAGATATATTTAAAATTTGAAAAGAAAAAAATCATGTTTGTTTCCTGTTAATTTTTTAGTTCGACTCAATCCTGAACACACATTCTTTCTTATTGTACTTTGCAAATGCTAACATATCTTTCAATGATGCCATCAAAATACAATGAGGGAGATAATGATCTAATCTAAGCCGAAATAGAGAAGATAGGACTAGTGCAAGTTTGGCTTTTATTTTATTATGTATATAAAAATAATTACATAATAACATATATATGAATATCATAATCACAAAAAAATTGGCTTACATATAAACAAAACGATGAAAACATAATAGCAAAAATGTATGTTATATACCAGATTAGTAAATTCAATATAAAATAGAGATAACTAAGTTATATATAAAAAATAAACTAACTCGTGAGTACATCTCTAGTATAAATTGACTATATTATAAAAAAATAAATTTCAGGAATAAACATATTATATACTTTAATTTTCCATTGAAGTATATCAAAATATCAACTATTTGACAGCATCCAAATACAAATTTCACCAATCATAATTAGATGTCCAATTATTACAAATCAATCTCAATTAGCAACATGTGGTATTGAGGGATTGAAATGAAACAAGTTTTTAAAAATATGAACTCAAAAAAAATTTTGCCAAAAAGCTATCCGGCTTACGACCAATATGCAAAAAATTACCTATCTTATTAATATGAGTAAAAAATCATTCATCTTATATTATAAATTTACAAAAAAAATCTCAATTAAAATAGTTTAAAATTTTCAATTTTACTAGTTAAATTAATATAAGAATTAAATTAGTTTTATTTATTTTTAGTTTAAATAACTATTAAAATAATTTAAAACTACTTGCATTATCCTAATTTTAGAAAAAATTGGTTGTCCAATAATTATAGGTCGATTGTTTGAATTAAGACCAAATAAGAACAATTCTATTTTTAATATTAATTCAATCAATAAAAATTAAAATAAAATATAGAATTTTTTAGATAATTTAATCAAAAATGATATCTTACAAATTTATAGTATAAAGTAAGTATTTTTTTACAAATAATTTTGGGCAAATTTACTTGGTTTTTTATAAAAACTTAAGAAAAATGGCAATGAGTTGAATGGAATAACAAAAATTGACAAGGACAAATAAGACTTTTCCCTTAAATTTGTTTTTTTTTTCGAAGAGGGTTGAATAATTTGGTTACTAATGTCTAGTGCAGTCCAATACACTGGGACTTGTGTTTCAGAACTTTTTGGCCACGCGCAATACAAAAAAAGATTCTTGCTGCTTGAAAAAGAAGATTCCCGCACCAACTTTGCCTCCAATGATGAATAACTTGCGACTGCTGCCTACAATTTTTTACTAAAACCCAAAGTGTTTTTTTTTTGAAAGAATAAAAAAAATAATAAATCAATATCTATTGTTGACTTTCCGTTGTCCACTACTTATTTTGAGAAAGGCACTAACTGAATTTGGTTTCGGGTCGATAGACTCTACATTCGGTCGAAGTAATTCCTTGTAAGCCATTCAAAAATTTTGTTAAGTTTTCATTAGCCCAAAAAATTTAGGGTCCATTTGGAACGAGATCGGGACTATGATCACCTCGTCTTAACGAGACTATCTTTTAAATACTAAAAATTTGACCAGACTAACATTATTTAATTTAATTTAATTATAAATAAAAAATGACTAAAATGCCCTCGTCTCTCCCAGTGAGCTCGTGGGCGCGCCGGATCTTGTCGAAGAAGATGAAGTCGGCGGCGGCGACGAGGATGACTACTGAGAGCAAATTTGTTTAGAAAAAAATTAAAACACTCGCTAGCCAGATTAGTAACCAAACAAGATTTACTTGACCGCATTATCGTTTTACACTTTATCCTTTTTTTTAACCTTGACTTTGACCTTGATCACGTTCCAGATGGGCCCTTATAGTTCTTTTTTCGCCTTTTGCTTCCCTTTTTTTTTTTTCAAGCTTTTCTCGCCATTAGTAGCGCCACCCTTCCTGTGGTGCACGCCTATCCGCCCGCTCCCGCGTGCGGCTAATAGACTGCAGGACCGCACAGGCCCACTTGCCTGCGCCCCTACACGTGCCCGCCTGCCTCTTCTCACACGCCTGGCCACCCGTGTCCATTTGCTCGCTCCCTGTGTGCTTCTTTCTTGCACTCGCTCGCTTGCTCCCTCTCGCACGCTTGTTTGCCGCTCCTTTCTCGGTAGTAAATTCTATTGTTTTTCCGTATGTGTCCGTTTAACCCATCAGACACTCAAACACCCCATTTTAAACGATCTGATTCCGTACAAAAAACTGATAATTTTTTTATTAAATTGGAAAAAAAAGAAGGTTAAAAATAAAAAATTTCAGATCTAATGTTGGAAAACAACTTCAAATTAGTGTAAAAGAGTTTGGAGTCTCTTACAATTAAATTATATTGAGATCACGAAGAAAAAAGAAAATTAAACGAAATTGGGTGAGAAATTAACTCCCCCGTCCAAAGTCATCGAGATATGTCGCTTATAAAGGTTAAATAAACAATTTAATCCAAACTAATGCTTTCAAATTTCAAAACGATCGACAAGCTAACTTTTTTGATCAAGTAGCGGGGTTTTTTCCAGATCCACATGCTTCGATTGTCCGGTTTTTCGATAAGGCATATTTGGTGGTCACAGTTCTCCCCAGCACAGCTGAATTCGTTGCCAGAAATCTCGAATCATTAATTTCATTCAGAAAATCGATGATGCAGGGGTGTATTCGCAGAATTCTTGCAAATGTTTCCTTCGAATCCTGAAATTCCGAACAATCACGGCACGCGCGGCACGACACGTCGTGTTCCTCGCTGAGCGGCGGAGCCGCTCGAGGAACCACGTGGCAGATTCTTTCCGTCCGAACTATGCCACTCCTTCGTCGACATCTACGTTTCGATCAGCTGCAGCGTGCACAATCTATTCATCGCCCAACCGGATTAATCCCCAGCCGCGCAGTGAAAATCCACTCATCTGATTGGCCATAATGGCGTGCCATTCTTTTCATTCCTATATTTTGCTGTCTGATGTTCTGTAACCTCATGCGTTGTCACCATTTACCAAGCATTCCCATCAGTTTGCATTTTTCTTCCCAAAAAAAAAAGACCTCTCTGCGTCTTTTCGACTAAAACAGCAAAAACAGCAAAAACAGATAAATTTTAAATCTTAGAAAAATGGTTTTCTTCTGCAAATATTTTGAAATTTGAGGGATAACAGTAATTGTACTTTTTGCAGAAAAAACATGTACAATTTCAGAAATGTTTAGGGGTATAAAGCAAAACTCCCAAATACAAATGTAAATAATTACTCTTTACTGACAAGGAGGGATTGTTTTGAAATAACACAAATGCAGGGGTCATTTGCAAAATGTCCTTCTTCCTCGTTTAAATGCTCCACGGCGCCGCGAGCCCGAGCACCGCGAGAAACAAAAATCCCAACTATCATCGCCGGCGATGGAGAGCTCCTCGTCTGAATTCGACCTCCCCTTCAACGTTTCCCCAACCAATAACGCTAACTCTGGCTCCCACGACTCTCCCGATTGTAATAAGAAGAAGAAATTCCTGAACCACCGATCTCCTTTCCCGACACCGGCGGACGAGGAGTGGCGGTGGAGACGCGGTGGGGAGGTGATGCTGGAGGGGTACGTGGATCCGGCGGAGAGGTTTGCCGACGGCGGATCGGAGGGCGACGAGGGATCGGTGGGGAGGACGAAGAGCTTGACGGACGAGGACCTCGAGGAGCTGAAGGGGTGCTTGGATCTAGGGTTTGGATTCAGCTACGAAGAGATCCCGGAGCTCTGCTCTACGCTGCCGGCGCTCGAACTCTGCTACTCGATGAGCCAGAGGTTTCTGGATGAGCAGCAGCAGCAGCAGGATTGCACGCCGGCGCATTCTGTCCCGATTGCGAACTGGAAAATCTCCAGTCCTGGTATGTTTCGGTTTCTGGCCTCTTCTAAGATTAGATTTTGGGGTTTTTGTTGTTTGGGTTCGGAGGTGAATGAAAAAAGTCTCTTATTTTTGTTTTTTTTTGTCTCTCAGTGGATTTGGATGGTTTTTGGAGTTGGAGTTCTGAGTTTTTATGATCTTCGAATTGTTTTGGTTGAAATTATTGAATTTTTTGTTCTGGTTATTGAGATTAATGGCTACAGTTGCAAAATCGTATGGTTGTTTGTGTATTTCGTTGAATGATTAATGGAGATTCTAGTGACGATGGGCTCTCATAATTCCATATGAATGTCAAGTCTTTTAGAAAAAGAAGTATAATAGTTGCCTTGCCCCAATTTGCTGAAGGTCATGGATTTTCGGCCGGAACGGAAACATTTTTATCTATGTGGAAACGTTTTAGATTTTTTTATTTCGATTTTAACTGTTTATATTTAGATATAATATTTATTTTTTATATTAATTTTATATTAAAGTTTTTATTTAACTCAAGGGTTAAATCTTTAAACTTCTTTCAAGAAAATAAGGGTTTTAATTTTTTTAATACAAATCTTATTTTTCCATATTTAAAATATTTTTTTATTTAATAATTTTAAAAAATATATGTATATAAATTAATTGTATTATGTTATAATTAATAAATTATGTATGTGTTAATTATATTTTAATAATAAGTTAAATTTGATTATGTTAATTTTTAATTATATTCATATTATTTTTGGTGTATTTTCTATTATTTAACAGTAATATATAAAAAATAGACTATATATAAGTGATCAACTATTAAAATTAATTTAAATTAATTAAAATAATATTGAATCTTATGGTAAAATTAGTTATAAATTTTTTTGAAAATTTTATTATATTTTTAATTTGAAGTCAAAGTACAGTCAAAATATAGTTAAACTTTAATCAACACATAATTAATAAATAAAAAAATATTTTGGCCAAAATTAAAACGATCGAAACGATCGAAATGGCCGAAATGATCAAAATGACTGAAATGTATCAATTTCTTTAAGTGCCGAAACCGAAACTCAAAACTTTGCTTGGATTGTAAAGAGGATTTGATGTTAAGAGAGTTGTGGGGAATCTTGGATTGGTTGAACTTCACTATTTGTTTAGTGAATTCTCGTGAACAAATGATACTTTTGGCACATCCAAGGCATCCTTTGCTTATGTTCTTTAAATGAAACAATGAAAGGATCTGGTTTTGATGGATAATGGGTTGCATACGAATGTTTCTTCAGAGAGAAGAATTGTTTATCTGCATTCTAGACTTTGTACAAACTTTTATTTAGGATGCAAAATTATGTTATTCCATTTGCATTCTTAGCAGATCTGTATATGTCTTGACAGATGATTAAAAAAAGAACTGTGTACATGCTTTTGACACCTCATGGGTTGCTAGTTTTTTAGCTTCAATTTTGTGTAGTTATGCTTTTTTTTCTAGGAGTAGTTTCTTTTGAGGTTTTTAGTATTTTCCAAGGTCAGAACTTTATTTTCCATGAGCTATTAGACTACATAGTGGGTAGAAAATGTCTGCTAGAACTCATGAAAGCTAACCTGCATTGTTTTTTTTGGCTTGAAATCTAATTTGTTTTCTTTGACGTTTGGCATTTGATTGACAATAGAAATGGATAACATACTCTTGGCATCTATCAGAACCTTTTTTGACTTGATGTTGGCTTGACAGATGATACCATACCATTTGGATAGGTGAGAGCTTGATGAAAAGGGTTATATCATATATGCTGTTAGTTGGCCAGTATGCTAATAAACGTTTCTTTTAGTGTAATTCTTTGTAGTGGGCTAGGAATATGTCCTTGGGAGCCTTTCTTGTAAGACTGTCAAGGAAGTTATGCCTTCTTTTTTATGGAGGTGACCTTATTTATTTTTAAAGCTAATGTGACGGCGTTGTTACCATTGAACTGAGATTGCTTAGACTGTCTTTCAATGATGAAGTTTAGCCAATATAGTTCGATTGATTGCCTAAATGTGGCAGGCAGTAACTTATGGTATGGAGCATGGACTGTATTATTTTCTACCCCATAAAACTTTGGAGGTGATCTATATTCTTCTTATAACCTCCTAGTGAGACTCTATCTGACAGAAGAGAAGTAAGAACAAATAGCAAAGAATCTTAAAATAATACTGAAGTCATTCTACATTGGAGTTAAAGAGTTATGTTTTTCAAATGGATAAGTTTGAATTTGTTGATCATTTGGTTTTTTTTGTTTCTTTCTTTGTTTTCACTTGCAGGAGACCATCCAGACGATGTTAAAGTGAGGCTGAAGTACTGGGCCCAAGCAGTGGCATGCACCGTTAGATTATGCAGCAGCTGATTGTGCAGACAGAATCCTGTTTACAATCAAGACACTCCATGATGATTGACAACTGGGACCTTAATTTCGTTGCGAAAATTTTGAGCTAAGATTGCTTTACCCCCATTTCCGAAGAAACACTACGGTGAGCAATATAAAAGCAGGGACTTGATCTGAGGACGGAGTTTAAGTTGATGACACAAAATGTCTCCTACTTGTACTTATATTTGAACTCATGAATGCTAATCTTAGTAAATTTATGTCAATGGTTTCGTCACCACTTGTTGATATTTTTGCCTACTAAAATAATAGGCTCCGAATCACAAACAGGAGCTGCAATTAGGGACTAATTGGGGGTGTTGGTGAAGTTGTGAATTTGTGAATGGGTCATATTTACAGGTTTATAATATTATCGAGCAATTTGTGAGGTTTGCCATCACTCAAATCTTTTTATTTGTTTGGCCATTTTTTAAACCGAAAAATGTCGGACGGAATATATGCTCTTGCCAGTTTGCGAAAGGTATTTTTCTACATGTCAATTTGTTGTAGAAAAGAAAGAGATTTTAGCAAGCAAAGTCTACATAGGAAATCGCTTTTCTCATTACTGCTAGCAAAAAAAATCTAATATTATAATCAAAATTTATAAAAAACATATTTCATATTTGTTAAAAAAGAATATGTTATGAATTAAATCATTTTTCTTATTACCATTTATGTCTATTATCAACCTTATTGTTCTAATTTCGAGATGAAATAATTGTGAAAAGTTGTTTGACATTTTTAAAATTTTAATCGCCTTTTTCACATCTGGAGTTCCATAAATATCGAAATAGATATCAATGAGTTCATTTATTTTTTTTAGTCCTGATGATCATCAATGCACACATAAAACTAGATCTTGTACAAAATAATTTTCACCAAATTGTATTTCAGCTCACCCGTGTAGAAGTCGGTTCTCAACCTTTCACAAGCCGAAAGATCTATTGTCAAGCATTAAAGTTTGATCATCAACATCATTTGAAAATATTCATATATTTGATGTAATTTAAACTATAATTAATACCTTTTATGGAGCCGACTCCACGAGACCTTGTGACACTTTGTTACAAACTACTTGGATACCAATTTTACTCATTTGACTTTGTAAAATAGTTAGTCAATTATTGTCTATCCCAAATATTCTCGTTCCTTTAGTGTAAAAGTTTGAAGTATCTTCACCAAAAATATTATTCAAATGATATTAATTAATTTTATCTTTGTGAATTAATACAATGTAGGATCTATTTCAGCAATACGAAATAGTGGAGATTCCAAAAGTAATTTCGAATCACAAATTAAAATTTGAAATGCGTTATCAAGTATTGTAGAAACATTGACTTTCAACAAACGTAAGTCCTTATTATTAATTACACAAATAATTATCGGAAATCTCCTAAACTAAAAAACTTATCTAATAAAATAGAGACACAAAAAAAGAAAAAAAAATATTTGATTGATTTTAAGAAGGGATACATGCTTAAGTAAGTATATACTCTTACTTTACAACGGATTTTAACATGAAATTATATAAAACATGAAAGAAATAAAGAAAGAAAAAGAGTAGAAAAAAAGCTTTGATATGTGATATTGCCCTGCTCCTCCTATGTTGGACCACGTGGCGCTTAACCTAGATTGTAGAAGGGAATGAGAGAAGTTTGAAGTATTTTCAATAGCTTTGAGTATTAGTAATAACTTCTTGATTTGAAGTATTTTCGTTAACTTTGAGTTTTTAACAATAACTTCATAATTTGAAGTATTTTCATTAATCAATAAGACATCAACGATAACTTCATAATTTGAAGTATTTTCGTTAGCAAATAATACGTTGGCAATAACTTCGTTGACTTTTGAAATGTTTTTATAGTCGATAAGACGCAAATAATAACTTCTTTGATTTTTTTGAAGTATTTTCACAACTGATAAGACGTAGGCGATAACTTTTTTGATTTTTTGAAGCATTTCCATAGCCTACAGGCATAGGCATAACTTCTTTAGTTTTGAAATATTTCCATAACCGATAAGGCATAGGCGATAACTTCATTATTTGAGTAGCATCACCAACAGCTTATGGGGTTAGGTATGATTTTGAGAATCACATCGATAACTATTTTTGGAGTTAACTAGCTTGAAAGGGCGTATCGTCAATTATTTCTAGGGTTAATTAGCTTAATAGGTGAGTTGTTAATTGCTTGTGGGGTTGAGTAGCCTGTAGGGTGCATCATCAACTACTTTTAAAGTTGACTAGCTTGAAATGTGACCAACGACTTTGAGTATATTATTGGTTGACTTCATTAACTCGATAGCATCACCAATAGCTTAGGGAGTCGGATATAAATGTAGCAGATAACTTAGAGCCTATTGTTGGTTGACTTCATTGACTCGAGAGTATCACTAGTGGCTTAGGGGATTAAATATAGTTTTGAAATATAACCAACAACTTAGAGCGTATTGTCAGTTGACTTTATTGACTTGATAGCATCACCAACAGCTCGGGGGTCAGATATAGCTTTAAAGTGTGGCTGACAATTTACAACGTGTGGTTGGTTGACTTTATTTGAATAAAAAATTATGATTGACTGATTAAGTGAGTTTAAGTTTGCTTTAATTCAGTTTGATTTGAAGTATTGCTAATGCTTTTGGGTTGGCCTATCTTGGAAGATGCATCGTCAATAGCTTTTAGGGATTGACTAGCTTGAAGTGTGATCAATGGTTTTAAGCTTGTTGACAATTAAGTTCTTTAGTTTAATAGTGTCATCAACAACTTATAGAGTTGGATATAGCTTTGAAGTATTGGTGAAGACTTTTGTAGCACACCAAACAAAACTCAATTTGACCTTATTTAGTTCTGTTCGAACTAATTCAAGTTTGAGTCAGGGTGGTAATATTAACCTTTATTCTTAGCCTTGGAGTATTACTGAAGTTTCAGCACTCCCAGTGGGACTCAGTTTAACCCTAATTAGTTCCATCAGGACTAATATGGTTTGGATCTAAGTTTGATTTCATTTAGCTTGAGTCGAGTTTGATATTACATTAGACTTTTATAAAGTCCGAGTATACTAGACTTTGGCTCAAGTTCAAATCAATTTAACTCAACTTGGTTTCAGTTTAGGCATAGCCTAACCTAGTTCTGGTTTGATTTTAAGTTTATCTTTTTTAGTTTGGACTTGATTTAATCCAGTCGGGGCTTGATTTGAGTTTAGTTTAATTCAGACTTGATTTTAGATTTAGATTTTTGGAGTCTAGGGTCTATTTGTTTGATCAATTTATGTCCATTCGAGTTAACATGGCTTTTGTCCATTTATTGTGATTGAGTTCAATTTTAATGTAATTGTGTTACTTTATGTTAAGTAGTTTGATTTGAGGGTCCTTAGTTGTTTATGGTAATTTTAGATGCACCTGTAGGCCAGTCTTAAATATGCAAACCCGAGGGCTGATTTAGTTCGCGAACTTGAAAGCTGACTTAGAGATATAATCCCAAGGATTGACTTGATGCGAACCAGAAGGCTAGTTTAGATGTGAGCTCGAAGGTTGGCTGAGTGTGAGCCCGAAGGCTGGTTGAGACGTGAATATGAAGATTGGCTACGATGTGAGCTCGAATGTTGACTTGGATGCAATCCCAAAGGTTGACCGCTTGCTAGTTCGAAGGTTAGTTGATATGTAAACATGAAGATTGACTTGGATGCAAGTCCGAAAATTGGTTGAGTGCGAGCCTGAAGGCTAGTTAAGTGTGAACCCAAAGACTATTGGATGCGAGCCTTAATACTGGGTAAGTACAAGCCTAAATGTTAGCTTGGTTGCGAATCTAATGACTGGTTAAGTGCAAGCTTGAGAATTAGCTTGAATATGACCCTAAAGGCAGTTTACGTGAGAGCTCAAAGAGTGACTTAGATGTGAGTTTGAAGGCTAATTTGGATGTGAACTCGAATGTTAGCTAAGTGCGAATCCAAAGAATAACTTGGATGTGAGCTCGAAAGATGGCTGAATACGAGCCCAATGTTAGTTAAGTACAAGTTCGAAGGTTGACTTAGATGCGAGCCCAAAGATAGTTTTGGATGCGAGTCCTAAGGGTAGTTTAGTGCTAGTCCAAAGACTGGTTAAGTGCGAATTCGAAAATTGACTTAGATGTGAGCCCGAATGCTGGCTGAGTGTGAGCTTGAAGACTGGCTTGGATGCGAGCCTGAAGGTTGATTGAGGGTGAGTCTAAAGGCTAACTGAGATGTAAGCCTGAAAGTTGGCTGAATGCAAGCCCGAAAACTGGTTAATGCAAGCCTAAAAGTTAACTTGGATGCAAATTTGAAAGTTGGCTTGGTGCGAGCCTGAAGGTTGACTTAGTTAGACGAGCATTCACCATCTTTATTGTCATCTTCGAAGGATCACAGGTGGCTGCGACAAGATCGCAAGTTTGCAGTCTTTATTGCCATTTTTGAGGGGATCATGAATGACCGCAACAAGATCATGAGTCTACCATTTTTATCGCTATTTTTGAGGGACTGCGAATAACTGTGGTGAGATTATGAATCGACATCTTTATCATCGTCTTTACAAAAGCTACGGGTGACTGCACCATTAATCAAATTCATTAAGACGTCAAGAATCACAGGTGGCTGCAAACATAGAGATAAGTGAATTTCGTTTCTCTTTTGAATTTTTCTCCTCCCATCTTCTTTTTGATGTCTTCTTTCTCTCTTTTTTATTTATTAAGCAATAACTTCATTATTATTATTTTTTATATATTTTTTTCACTCTTTTAGCTGCAGCCCCCTTCTTGAACGTGGGCCTCCCCTTTTTTAACATGTTGCAACAACTTCTCGGTCCCATCTTCTCAAACTTGCAGCCTCCTACATGGGCTGCTTTTCAACAATTTTTTTATTCTATTAGCAAACTGGGATTTGATTGCTACATATGTGGTCATGACACCAAATCTCATTCATCGATAATTTTATAGAGTATAATCACGTGATAATTTACTGGTAAAGTAATTATGCCAATTCAAGATCTAGCTTGAGATTTAGCATAATTACATATATAGAGATTGGATTCTAGTTTGACTTGTTTAGTTTTTAGAGAATTGCATAAAAAGTGTTTATGTAGTGAGGCATTCTTACTAATTAAATAATAGTCAAAGATCTTTGAATATGTTCATCTATAATTTTATACTATATTACTAAATAAAATTTAAAACAATAGACTTTTCAATTTTAAAAATCTAAATTAATAAAATTGGTGATTTTTTAGCTAAATAGGATTGATAAAACACTAATATACATAGGACAAGCAATATTAGAGGCAACGAGTTACCAAAAACTCAAAGGAGAGCATATATAAATCAATTTCTTTATTAAATCAAGGTTGTAACAAGCGAGCATTCTTCATTAACCAATTAACCAATTGATTGACTTTCTAAGACATATTTAATAAGATGCTCCTCTTATAGTAATCTTTGACTATACTTAATATATGATTAAATTTGCCATTGTTGACAATAATCTAAAATAATAATATATGAAAAAACCTTAGAGTTATTTTTAATAGTCTTTAGGCTCATTTGATCTAAAATGTATAACCCTTCTAAGAACATTGTTGTTTCTACCTCCAATACAAATATAGTCCATATATTAGATGCAAAAGCAGAAAGAACACATTCATTACTAAAGTGGAGTACACCTACCATTGTGCTTTTATTGGTGCTACTATTAAAAGACCACTTATATTAAGAGTAACTCACCCATTTAGTGAGACATTATTACACTAATTCGGGAGTTGTTGATGTATGATATTGGATACATAAGCTCCATAGTTCACACTTAAGATACTCCTCATTGAAGAAAAAAATTTATATATTGAAGGTGATTCCAAAAATGTGATTGAAGCTTTGAAAAATAGTAATATTTCGCTAAAAGGGGACTCTATGTTCTTATATTATTATATAATAGTTGCATCTCTTTTCTTGACTACTATTTTTCATGAACGCTAAAAAAGAAATGTGTATATAAATCAGATTACTAATTATGAAAGGGTTAAATATTTAGAAAAATAAGTTACTTGGAGAGATGAATTTTCTCTTGATTTGATGGCTCTAGCAAAATATGATATATAAGGGGACTTTAGATTTAAATGTGATATTGACTAAATTTTGTATAAATTTTATATCTATAAAAAAAAAAAGAGAAAATATGATGTTAAATTTTAGATTTTAAAAATTTTGAGAAAATTGGATTGGGGTCTTGGAAGAGTGTGTGTGAGGCATGAGAGGAAATAATAAATATTATATTTTCATATGAAATATAAGATAAATTAGGAAAGTTGAATATTTGGTAGCACTCGAAATCAAAATTCTTATGAATTTTATTCCTTATTTACTACCATTTTATATAGCATGATTTTTTTGGAAAATGATGTCATTAGTTGCATGGTATTGCTTTTGGTTTATAAATAGTATTAAATCCAAAAATGGGGCTGATAAATTCATCCAATGGATAGGTGCTGATATTTTACTATAGGTTTATATTTTTTTCCTTTCCTTCACTTAATAGTTATATTAACCTAAGATAGTGATTTTTTTTACTTTTATTCACTTTATTTTAAATGATCATCACATGCATTATTTTCTTAAAATATTACTTATATTAATATTTTTCTCCACTATAATAACAAAATTATAATCAATTCCAAATGTTTTAAAGCTATAAACAAATCCAAATCAAATTCACATTTTTAAAAACTTTTTGGTCATTTTATACTATGATTTTAATGTGCAATCAATATCTAAATATAATAAAAAAAATATAAAGACAAATATTAGGTGATGTGTATATGAAGATTCGATTTATACAAATTAAACCCTGAGATTCAGACTGCTCAAGTCAAGCTCCACAAGACAACTTTAGTCTCATACCTAAGAATGAATCCCTTGCAGGCCTCCAGGTTACAACATCCCATTCTAAGTCTCAAGAAGGCACATATAGAGGACTAAAATTGTTGTTCAATAGTATAAGGGCCCAGTTGAATACCTAGAGCTCAACTAAGTTTTCAAAACTCAAACTTCCATGTACATTAGTTGTCCCATGAACTCAATAATCCTATCAAGCTCCCAAAACTCGATCAAGACTTCGAATCGCCGATTCCAAGGTACATCGACTTCCTAATAGTTTCATCATTATGTGATCACCACATCAACCAAGCCATGCTCCCGGAGTTCGGTCAAGCCTTTAGAGCTTGGCCAAGCTATTAGAGCTCGGACCGTTGAGCACCTTGGTTGCTTCTACAACCTCGAGATTCTATCCATAGCCTCATGATGTAGCCACTAAAGGGAACCAACTTGATCCTTCTAGAAGATGGTCCCCAGGAGTCGGGATAATGACCTCTCCTCAATCTCCTACTATAAAAAAGGGAGTGCACTCTCAAGTATGAAATCCAAGTATAAAAGAAATGAGGTGAGACCATCACGAGGACTCTTCTTCTATTCTATTCACTCTCTTCAAAGAACTATAGCTCCCTTACTGTAACTCATCTACAATGACCCCCTAATTACTTAGGTATCAGAGTAGTATCCATCAGAGCTCTTTTGATGGGCAGCTCACAATAGTTATTTTGTCATGATCATTCTATTCTCAGAGCTCAAAAGGAATCTTATCTGGCCAGAACCAACTCCATCAAGAAATTCTCGGATCTCATATTTAGATCATTAGGTTTTCAAGTTAACTTATGAATGAAGAATATTTCGATGAAAATACTTAAAACCTGAAAAAGAATATTAGCTTTTTAAAAAAAAATATCATGAAACATTGAACTATGCAAATGTATTTTACCAAAATAATATAGTGTAATGAACGAGTGAAATTGCATGAATTTATCAACCCTTATGAGTGAATTTAATAATATCTTAAATAAATTTGGTCATTTGAATATTTGAAAATATTTTAAAGTTGAGAACTGATATATAGGAATAGAATATATTCTATTTGCTATTGATGAATTTTTAGAGAAAATTGAATAAGAATAATGTGAATTTATTATTGCAAGGATTAACTTATTATTAGGAAAACTTTTTTGATTAGATCAAAGAAAAATTGAGATTATGAGTAGCTCGTTAAGAGATGGGGTCTTGAAGATGTGATTAGGATGATGGCACATAGGGATGGCATCATACAATTGTTGAGAAAGTATTGAAATGCATATTGTTCTAGTAGTTTGATTTGGACATATAATCTTTGAAAATTAAGAGCAATCTAAAAAGAGAATCATTATAATTAGATTATTTACAATAATTTTGGACTAATATAAAATTAGAAAACTATGAAAATATTATTTTGCAAACTTACCTCAAAAAAAAGAAGATAAAAGAGAAAACAGATGGAGAAACCCGAACTCTAACCCTAACTTTGTAGATAATTTTCTCCAGAATAGATCAACAATTTAGTTCTTTACTTTTCATTAGTAAACTTTCATATTTTCATTATTCTATGATTCCAAATTACTATATTTATGGATTTTTGGGACTATATTAATGTAGAATTGGAACTTTGACTAATTATTAACTTTAACCACTAGTGGTCAGAGATGGCCACTAAAACTTAATTTTGATGGTGGACGATTACGAAGATATTGCTCAAGGTGACCTCCAACTTTTAGAATACCTCACAATTTGCAAATCTTTGGTGTTAGCTCCATGAATTTTGCACATGCATGCATGCTTTTTTCAACTAATAAACTAAACCAATTGAAAAATTGAACTTATATATGAGCTTTGGTTTGAAATTGTAGAAACCCATCACTATCCTTGATCGGAACTCCTACTCCTAAATTACTTCTCTTTCCACTTATGCTTCCTAATTTTCTCAATATCTTCTTCTCTTTCTCCTTCTTTTTCTTTGTATCCTTATTCTATTCTTCGACGTTGTCTTTTTCCTTCTCCAATGCTATCACACTTCTTCTAATGTGATCCTCTTTAATGTCATCCCTTCTCTTTTGTTTATCCCTCACCTCTTGACACTATCTACTTTCTCTTTGATATTACCTCTCGTCTTCCATGAGTATTTCACTTTTCTCTAATGTCATTTCTCTCTCTCTCTCCTCTCTATCATTGTTGTCATGTTTTTCCTCTTCAATATTATCATAATTCTCTTTGATATTATTTTCCTTCTTTGACTATGTTCTAATCATCTCTAATGTCTAATATGATCTCCTTCAATAACGAAGTTGGTTTTGAGTTCACTTGGATCTAAATGCTAGTGAATTTTAAATTCACAAAATCAAAATTTCGTTGTTTTTTCTAAAAGCTATTTAAATTTAGTTCAATTTTTTTGTTCCAAACTAGACCAAGATATTTTTTATTTGGTTGGTTTGATTTTATTTATTTAAAATTGAAAAACTTTAGTTTGGTTGGAAAAAAGATTTGGTTCAAATGAACCAACTAAATGCTCAATCCTAATTGGATGGTAGTGGTTACCTAGACTGTTGAAGGTAACTTTCAATCTTGAGATGAACTACTAAGCCATCGGGTAAATAGTTTGGGATTGTTGGGCTAAATTTTTGGCCCAAATAGCATTGATTTTGGAACAAATTAAATATAATTATTTTATATTTGTTTGTTGATTAGAATGTTATTTAACCATAGTGAAAATGATTGTTATATTTTTGAAGCCAAGTTTATTAGAAAGTTTATTAATTTTGGATTACCCTCAAGTCATTTGGGTCAAGTTTAAAATTATTTTTATTGAGGCAAGTGGTGATTTAATGAGCTTCAATTTTGGTTGTGAATTGTGAAATAATTAGATAATAGGTAATTATAATTTTGGGATTTGAATTTTCAATAGAGGCTATGATTTTAAAATACTACTCTAAAATAAGTATTCTTAATAATCTAGTAATTATTTTAGGATTTGGAGTTCCGATATAGGCTATGATTTCGAAAGACTATTCTACATATAAGTACTCTTAACCATTTAGCTATTGAGAGCAAAATTATTTATTCTTTATAAAATATATGTATGATTTATTTAAATTGATTAATCTTTAAATACGGATTAAGCAAGGATTTTCCTACAAAATATATTTGCCTGTGACGTATATAGTTTTGAGCTATATGAATCATTCATCTTATTTTCTTGATTGGTTAATAATATTGTGGCTTTTAGATCGAATTGCAAAGAAATGATGTTGTCTACTTGTATAAATATTTTTTTAAAAATACCGAGTTGATGTTATTTGTAATTAACCTTTTTATGCAGATAAATTAGAATATTAGAATATTTAATAACATTTTGAGTTTGACAAAATTATTTTTTATATTTTATTTAAAAGGACCTTTTATATATAACTCTCAATATTTATTCTATTTATTAAAATTTCTTTTACGATTTTAGTATATATCTACGTTCTTCTTTTAAAATTAATTACCTATAATCTCTTAATTATTATTTAATTAAAATTTTGATCAAAAAATTTATTTTTATCTTTTGCATTTTACAATTAAACCCTCAAAACTATATTATTGATTTTTTAAAATTTTAAAATAATATTTGCTCTTTCTCTTTTTCTTCCTCCTTCTCCGTATGCCCTTGCCGGCTTGTGCCCTTGCCGGTGTGCCCCCCGCTTGTGCTCGCGTGCTCTCGTACCTGTGTTGCCCCGTCCGATGTGCGCCCACGCTACCTCTAGCCTGAGTTGGCACAAGAGCGAGGCAGTGCAGGCTTAGACTGGCATGAGCTAGAGGCGGTGCTGGGGCACGTCGGTGCGATCTGGAGGTGGCGTGGATGCACGCAGGCGCGAGTGCAGGCATGAGCGCACACCGGTGCGAGCGCGGAGGCATACCGGCGAGGGTGAGGTGTGGTGTGGGTGCACGCCAATGCGGGTGCGAATGCAGAGGCATGTTGGCTCATGTTGGCATTGAGCAGGAACAAAAAAAAAAAAGAAAAAAAATTTAAAAGGTTAAAAAAATAAATAACAAAATTTTGAAAGATTTAATTCTAAAAGTACAAAGAATAGAAATAAAATTATTAACCAAAATTTTAATTAAATAACAATTTAAAATTATAAATAATTATTTTTTAAAAAAAGTATAAATAAAATAAATTTTAAAATTTGTACATAAAACATTTTAGAAACTGTGAACCAAAACCGGATTGCAGACACTGGCCGCTCACTCCACGGTCCACCCATGCGGGAATGCTCAGGAAACCGAGACTCTTTCCTCCGACTATCTCCTTCAATGCCTTCTCCTCCAAATCCCCCAAAACCCTAGCCCTAGCTCAACACCAGATTCCTACCCCCACCGGCCCCCCCGCCGAATCCATCCTCTCCCTCCTCTCCTCCGCCGCCGCTTCCTCCGACCGCCCTCGCGACCTAGGCGCCCTTCTCCGCCCCTTCCGCCGCAGCCTCGACTCTAATGTCGTCTTCTCGGTCCTCAAGCACCACAAGCTCTTGGGCCCCTCCGGAACCCTAGATTTCTTCTCCTGGGCCGCGCCCCAGCTCGAGTTCCGGTTCGATGACCCCGTGGTCGAATTTATGGTTGACTTCCTCGGCCGCCGGAAGCTCTTCGATGACCTCAGGATGCTACTCAAGGCAGTGTTTTCGAGCAAGGGCCGGGTTTCCTCGAGGTCGGTGGCGATTGCCATTCGGTATCTTGGACGGCATGGGCGGGTAGTGGAGGCAATGGAGGTGTTTGATACTATGGAGGCCGAGCTGGGTTGCTCGCCTGATAACTTAGTTTTCAATAACGTTCTCTATGTTCTCTGCAGGATTGATTCTTCGGTTGATTCTGTTGATTTGGCTATGGGGATTTTGTGTAGGATTGGAAAGCCAGATGCTTTCGCGTATAGTAATGTTCTTCTTGGTCTTTGTAGGTTTGGCAGGGTGGAGAATGCGCTTGAAGTGTTTGATGAAATGTGCAGAGGGAATTTGGTTCCCATGAAGAGCGCGGCAAATGCGCTTATCAGGGGGTTGTGTGATGTTGGTGGGGGTGAAGAGTTGATTGGGAGAATCAGGGTCAAGAATTGTCGAAGACCGTTTAGTGTTTTGGTGCCGAATTTAGGTGCAAATAGGGTAGTCAAGACTGCCTTGGAGGTTTTCTGGGTAATCTTTAACTCGGGTTTGCTTCCCAGTTTGTATGTTGTAAACCAGCTTGTTTCTGAGCTTTGTAGATTGGGGAATGTAGAAGAAGCGGTTGAGATGGTAAATCTGATTGAGAATAGGAACTTTAAGTGTGGGGAGGAGAGTTACACTATGGTGATTCAAGCGCTTTGTGAGGCTCGTAGGATGGATGAAGCTTGTGATTTATTTGGAAGGATGAGCCTTCAAGGTTTGAAACCAAAAGTTGCTGTCTATAATTCAGTAATATGTGCATTTTGCACGCTAGGAATGGAAGAGCAAGCAGAGAAGTACTATCTCACTATGAACAAGAGGAGGTGTGAACCGGATTGTGTTACGTATACTATGCTTATTCATGCTTATTGCAAAGTTAACAAGTGGGAGAAAGCCTATGAGTTGTTGATAGAGATGATAGGAATGGGACTGCACCCTCATTTTAATACTTATAATTTGGTTGATGGCATTTTGAAGGGAAATGACAAGTGTGACCTTTCAATTAATTTACTAAGGAAAATGGAAGTTCAGAGATTGCAAGCCTATTGCAAAGCGGGACGGTTAGAGGATGCTTATCATAAATTATGTTCAATGCTTGACAAGGGATTTCGGCCACCTATTTATGTAAGAGATACCTTTGAACGAGCATTCCAGAATGCTGGAAAGTGGAAGATAGCTCTGGAATTGCTTGAAAAGATGGATCAAGTTGCCATCCAATGCAATGCTCAAGCCTGAAAGATAAAGGGCAGGAATTTGTTAGAGTGAATAATTTATTCATTTTGAGATCCTTGCTGGAATGGCCAGTTGACCTTGTCTCGAGATGGTTCATGAGAAATACTTGTCCTCTCCACTGGAGTGGGTAACCGTATCAGGGAAGGCTACAATGGCACCTGGAATAGTCTCCCTGCTTTGGAGGAGATGACTTACAAGTACATCATCAGATAAGCTTTAGTGCCATTTATTACTGTTGCATGGTATCAATAAAGGTGCGACTTATTGTTGGTATTCTATTCTATATCAGTATCAACATGATTACTGCAAATTCATGGGTAATTGATCAGAACACAGTCTCTGTTTTGCATAATTTTAGAAAGTGAGTATAATTCCATTCTTTCTGCGTTCTTTAAGCCGTAACAAGCCCGAGCCCGAGATGCTTTGTGCATTTAATAGCCTGATTTTTTTACCAATAGCTTCAAATATCCTTCTTTGAATATAAAATTCTTCAAGAGACAGTTAATTGGCTTGTCATCATTACCTTGCTCATACATAATGATTACTGTATGCATTTCTAACTCTCTTTCGCCTTTTTGACTTTGTTATCATCCTTATTTTAAGGATTCCCAGTTCTATCTCAACCCCTGTTTAGAACATCACCATCAGATTCCTTCCATTTACTGTTTTTATCACTTTTTTTTTTTTTGAGAAATCTGTTTTTGTCACTAATATTCTTTTCCTTTTCAGTTGATCACATTCCTCACCGTTGACACCTTTCGCTGCCGACTACCACTGATTTCTCTTTCCGGTTGTGCTAACATGCATACTGTGAATACAGTTGTTTTCCCACCTTTTATGTACTTCATTCCCACTTTCCCTATCCAATGATGCCATCTTAGCCTTCAGGAACTATTGCTGCTGCTGTTGTTTTCTGTGGTCTTGCGAAATGCACATTATCCTTGGTCTGTGTCATATAAAATCTGATTTAAGCCTTTCTGCTTTGCATTCAATTTAAAAGAACCATTCTGGATATTTTATGGCTATGCAAATCAGATTGTAAGAGGGTCTCCAATAGCCAATTTTATAGCAAAATGGTTTTTAACAAAACCAAGATTGACTGATTTAGACCAGAGGGGCTGAAATGCTACTATTTCTCTTCGCACTAGTTCTCTCTGTACCACTTGTATGCTATAGAACTGAATGGGGAACTCTAATGTGCCAACTAGAGCAATGGGCATTTATATCGCCGGAAGTTTGCCTATCATAACAAAAGAAAATCATGCATGGACATTAGATTAGGTGTGAATGATAAAAAAAATATGAAGTCATTGAAGGACTGATCTGGGAGGTGAAACTCGTGAAGGGCTGTAGAGGAAAAATAATCTCTTGGAGGGGCTGAAATTCTTCTTACAGTTGTTTAATCACATATTTCAAAGTATTTAAGTTAATTAATGAAGTAATCCATAGATTTTATTAAATGTAGCTATTGTCTAAATTCTCTTCATTTTTTTTATCTAAATGAAAGATAATAAATAAAGCAAGAGATCAGACAAAAGACAGTGTTATTGATGGACAAATTCTTTCCCGTCATGTCGGGCTCCTGCAATGACTAAAAATCAAATTTCCGGCGAAATTTACTGGAGATAAAGAACACATGCCGAAAAGGCCTCAGGATCCGTTCTCTCTATCCGCATCTTTCTCTTTTCCCAATATAAAGTCATTGAATCTCAAACCAGGTCGGCTGGTTGCTTCCCGCCAATTAGCCCAACTGTCAGACGCCACTCGCTGAAGGTTATCGAATCGCATTTCAACCCTTAAACCACTCAAAGCGCGCCACGTACCAGCAATAGATCCTCGTGATTCGGTTAGAGAGATTATACGCGAAAGAGGCCGATCAACACCGTCTATTTAATAACCGTAAACTAACATCCATGTATCGGACTCACAACGAGAACCCGGATAAATATACGCACCGCTCCTCAACCTCTTTCTTTCTTTCTCGCAATTAGCTCCGGCGATACCTCCCGGGAGCTCTTGCCGTCGAAGAAGACGATGGATCAGGCGCCCTCCGGCGAGCCCTCGCCGTCGAAGAAGTCAATGAAACGAGATCTCTCCCCCGATCCTTCACCGGCAAAAACGGCGCGGCAAGTTCCCTCCGGCGAGTCCTCCCCGACGAAGAAGATGAAGAAAGATCCCTCCGTCAATCCCTCCGTAGATTCCTCCGTCGATTCCTCGCTGGCGAAGATGAATATGAAGAAAGAGCCCTCCGGCAAGTCCTCGTCGAAGAGGAAGAAGCAATATCCTTCCAGCAAACCCTCGCCGACTAAAAAGATGAAGAAAGAACTCTTCGGCGGTCCGTCTGGAAAGTTCTCTCCGGCGACGAAGACGATGAAGCGAGGCCCCTCTGAGGATCACTTCGGCGAGTCCTCGCCAGCGAAGACTAGGAAGCAAGAGCGCTCCGCCGGTCCCTCCAACAAACCCTCGCCGGCGATGGAGATGATCGAGCAACAGCTTCCCCACGAATCTTCACAAAACCCTATCCCTTCTCAGGCGGCGAAGATCCCGCCCCCGTTGATCAGGTACTACGATGACTGGAACTAGGCCCTAATTTGATCAAGGTTTACGGATTCTGTGCGATTTCTTGATAATTTCTAATTTTGTTTGCAATTTGGGGGAATTTTCGGTTCAGATATGCATCATTGCCATTTCTTTGATAGTAACATCTCACAAGAATTCTTCACTTGCTCTGTTTTCTTTCTTGTTTAGACGCCTTTCCAAAAAAATTGTAGTTTTGATGGGTTTTCTGATTAATTAGGAGAACATTAATGAGTATTTTTTACAAATGAAGTTGTTGGTAGAATCGAGTTTACGTTATTAATGGATTTGATTATGATTCCTGGTAAATGAAGTAAACGGTTCTGTTAATTCTAGAAAGAATGTTATCATGATCAATGAATCAAAAAGATGAATTAATGAACTTCTCTTCTAAGTAGTTATGTTTCCTCTTCAAACAGCCCTGATCCACCATTTACGTATGTGGCTGCTGAGTTTTGTCGTCGAATTGCACAAAGAAGAAGAGAAGCATTGGACCGAAAAAATGCTGAGATGATGGGAGACAACTTAGACGTGGATGAGAATAGCACCTGAGCTTCTTGCCTTTGCTGATATTCAAGGCATTCAAGTACTAGATGAAGTTCTCATTAAGCAGAGCAACACAATCTGGCTTCAGAAGTTGGACCTTGCATGATTCTTCCCATCTTCCAATCCTTGTACCTGTGCTTCAATAGAGAAGGATCCCTCAAACCAGCTCCTGTTGGTGTGGATGCTCCACTTGACTCAGGTTACTTTTCTCTTATCTATGGAGGCAGAGGCTATTCATCTCACAGGGAAGTCCTCCATTTCACAAGGTAAGCGACAATATGGATGACATTTCTTTGGTCTTGAATATATTGACTATGGATGCTACTTGCTTTCTTAAATAATTCCTTGTTGATTTTGACATTAATGGCATGCTTTTCTGGTTATATGATTACAGTTTTGTTCACTGATGATTTTTGTAAATACTTCCTTGTCAAATTTTCCATTAGTTGTAGCACATGTATTTCTTGCTTGTCAATCTCAAATTTTTATACTGCTACTGGTGTTGTTTGACAGAGAACCTTTAAAGATGCCTTTAATCAACTCATTCATTTTCTTTTTACAGTTTTAGAACATAGAGAACAGAAAACATCCATTTTCCACTAGAGAATGATGAGCCGATATCTTTTTATCGTTGTACAATGATTTGGCATAGTATGACAGTATGATTTACTAACTAGAATAACATTTATTTGAACCAGGTTCTCTTCTTGTGCTTTTTTTTCGCGGAGGAACTCTTCAATCTCCTTGTTGCTCTGCTTTTCATAGGGAAGAATGCAACCTCTGTGCTCTGCTCTGCTATCCAGCAAACTGTACCTTCATCTGGGACGCCATATTTGCTGCCTCTATCCCCTTTATTTTTTCTGTGAATGAGATCCATAAACAGATTCTTCTTTCAATAGGGAAAAAACAAGAAAATGAAACTGAGCAACTGCATTATGGTTGTTTAAAACTGCTGTTCTCAATGCACATTTGTAAACAGGATTGAAATTTCTGCACATTTGACTTCATGGCTGTCAGGTGCATAGGGCAACAGGAGGTTTCATGAACTACTTACTTTTGCTTAAATTTTGGATTGAAATTCTGATCCTGGTAGATTGGAAATGGGACTGGCATTTTCCTTTTCACAATTTTTTAAGTTAACAAATGAAGTGCAGCTTTGCGACTCCCAACTTAGTGCAAAGTGGCAGTCATGATATTTGTTGTTTCCAATTTGCTTGTTTTCTCTTGTTTTGGTGTGAACTGTGGTGAATATATGCTTCATTTCGCAAAAATATTAAACATATGCTCGAAGCTCAAATTTTCCCTAATTGGGGCTTTTCTCCAAATATATAAAAGGAATTTTTCGCATGCACATCCTTGAAAAGTTCAAAAAAATTTGTCTGAGATAGTGCGTATTCCTCCTCACTGTGAGAAATATTTAATCAAGGGCATACCTGAAAAAATATTAGAAGTATACTAGCAAACAATATTGCACAAAAATGTTTTCCCTGTATACCTCAAAAATATCATGTTTAACACTCGTGACAGAAAAAGCATGAGAGTTCCCACAAAAGTTCAGTAATTTTGGAGAATACCCGCAAATTCAACTTTTACAGGGGTATTTGGCCAATTTCCCAACGTTCCAGGGGTATATGTACGAAAAAACACTTGAAGAAAAACTGTATCCCATGCACAATGACCTAGCACAACCATAAATATGATACATGAAAAGACCCAAAGACATTTTTCTCAACAAATATTAGCACTTCACACATCAGCAAGATCTAAGAACTATAATCCCTGCAAGCAGATATCTTTTTATGCTGATGGGAATATTCACTGCGATGCTGATGGTCCCCATGGCTAAAATTACCTGTCAGTTGATCTTCTTCTTTGTTTAGAATGTGGCTTCCCCCAATCCTCAGATTTTCTTCACCTGGATGGTGAATGTTTTTGGCCATATCTATCAGTCAGGCTTCTCCGATGAGTCTCCTCTCTATCCTGAGAGCTTAGTTGTTTAACAGGTGAATATTCTTGATGATATCTGTCAGCCGAACTGCTCTGCCAAATCTCATGTCTATCCTCAGATCTTTTTGGCTTGGTGAGCAAGTGTTCCTGATCGTATCTGTCAGTTGAATTTCTTCTCCATTGAGTCTCCTCTGTATCAGCAGATCTTCTTTGACTGAGTGGTGAATCTTTCCTTGCTCTGTGGTTGCTTCTTCTTCTTGAAGGTGATGGAGTCTGTGATCAAAGCCAGACGACTTAATGCAGTTCATTGTTGCATGCTTCTTTGCTGAAATGAAATAAAATTTGATGCAGCTATCCAGGCATCAAGGACTTCAAATAAAACTGAACCCATTTTACTCATGCAGTGTTAATTCAGCCAAAGAGTGTCAATTTCTAATAGAAACCACGCTATTTCCCCACTTTGATGGCTAATGTTTAGGTGTAATGGTGTCTTCTAGATACGCCAGACTATGAAATTGAAATTGTGGTGCTACATGTGAACTAGTTGAGAAGCCCATCTTGAGGATAACTGCAGATAATTTGAAGGGAAATGGAGGAGAAAATGGTACCTGAGAAGTGTGTCATATATTGCCCTTCAGGTGGCAGCAGAATACCTATCCTTTTCAGATCATTACAGGGAATTGGCTTCCTAGTTACCAGGAAAGAAAGATACAAATGGATCATTAGCTTTATTCACATCAAAGATTCTTAACTGAACTCAAAAATCAGAGAAAGCAGTATATTCAAACAAAGGAGCTCTAAATGGCCTATCACGTCCTCCAAATCGAAGTTGACCAGATTCCTTCTTGCTTCCAAGGCCCCTGCCTGAACCAGAGAAGTATAAAGTTCAATAACATTGCTTTAGTTGCAATAAAACAGCTGTCAACTGACCAAACCTCCTTGCTATCCAACCAGGCATCAACTGTTGCCTTTTGGAATCTACTAATATATTCATACAAAGGAGCTCTAAATGGTCTATCACGTCCTCCAAATCGAAGTTGACCAGATTCCTTCTTGCCTCCAAGGCCCCATCCTGAACCACAGAAGCATAAATCTCAATAACGTTGCTTTAGTTGCAATAAAACAGCTGAAGTATTATCAACTGACCAAACCTCCTTGCTATCCAATCAGGCATCAACTGTTGCCTATTGGAATCTACTAATATTCTACTATCATCAATGAAAAAATCGTGTGCATCCAGCAGCAAGAGTCAGAATTGTTAGTACATTCCTTTTTAAGGCTTACAAGGGTTGGTAGTGACTTCACAAGGGTTTTATCTTCTTGAAACAATGAGTACCAGGTTTGTACTGTACGGTGCAAGCAAACATATTATCGCCTCTTTTTCATATTCAATATCATGACCCATTGACAGTTGTATTGGATTGGTCCACTTGGAACGTAAAGACATCCACAGGCTTTTAATCCAATTTACCCAGAGTTGCACCAAGGGCCATTTTCTATTATTTGCTCCAATTAGCATATTCCCAAAGCAACACCAACAGAACCAACTGCTTCAATTTTAACTAAGATTAATGTAGCCATTGACCCTCTCAACTGAGCCTTAAACTAAAAACAACTATCCGTGGAATAACCTCCAATGGGATGGTAACAGACAAACGACCATTATAGTTGGTTCTTGTTAGTTTAATCTCAATAGCAGGTAGAAAGATCATTGTAATTTCATTCATATTTTAGTTTTAGAACATCATAACATTTCCCAAAGCATCATAGTTGCCATGTGTTCATCTACATGTACCAGTATAAGTCTATGAGGCTTGAAAAATCATGTCACAGTATCCTTCACAAGTCAGAAAAGCTTGTACTGACAACTTGTGTTTTCTTCTAATTTTTTTATTATTAATTTGGTACAATTTTGTTATGCCTACAGCATGTACTAGTGTTAGCAAATGGCAAAACATTTGCTAGAAAATATTTTACTTTGCAGCTGTTCTTCAAATACTGCTATTAACGGTGAACAATAAAGATTTATGTCACTATTTCTCTGGCAGGTAATCACTGAACATGTGAGGAGGGATATGTGAGTTGTCACACTGACATACCATATTTTATTTTAAACACAGAACAATGTGTTACGGCAATCAAAATTATGTTGCATGAAAAATAGAAGATATTAGCATGTCCAAAAAATTATTTGCTGAATAAGTGTTTTAAGTCATCAAAGAAGAATCTCATATGCCTGTTTCATTTCTCTTTCAGTTTTGTACTCAACAAAAGCATAACCACATGATGCACCGGTTACTGCAAGGACCATCAACAGAAAACAAACAAGTCGTCAGAAAAATGTCCAAAATAGTTTGGGTAAAGAAAAGGCACATATCAGAATTGATTATAGCAGGAAATACCTGGTTTAGGTCTTAAAAATAAAGTACCGCTATATTTCTTTGATATGTTAAATATGCCTTCCAAATGAGGATGTGAACTATATCATGCAATTGGCAAAAAACATGAGAGGCGCGTACAAATATAAGATGCACAGATGAGAATTTGGTGGGACATTTTCTGACTTATCATTGATGTTTCACAACCTGACAAGCACTACTATCAATGACCAACAATGTGTTATTTTTCTCAGAAGCAATTAGAGATATCAATTGTTAGACATGCTTGAAAAACAAAAAGAAGCAACCGATTTCACAAAGGATGGGTTCAAAGTATGCATATTATTTCCCAAATATAGTTCTTCAAAGAAAAAAATTGTTTTAGGGTATGAACTTTCCTTTTCAACTAACCTTCATAGCTAGAGGGCTGAATATTCATACAGAATAAAAAAGAAGAAATGTTCAAGAAAGACTAGCATAAACAGTTATCTTCATATCTAGGATCTTGCTTGCAAATCATGCACTAGGTCCAAGGTTCTATTTGTTTCTCTTTTGACATACCATTCTAGAACAAGTAAATCATTCTCCATATCTTTAACACGAGGATCTGTACCAAATTGAGAAAACTTGATTGCTTTAATTTAACTCTAACCCAGAAAATCCATACCAACTTTCCAGTGACAAACATAAACTTTTCCAGAGATAAAGAATACCTATTTTTCTCTACTGATCTCAAAAGGATAGGAACATACAACAATAAGCCAGACCACAGAAGCGAAAATTTCCCCCAAGCCATAAGACTAAAGATCATGTGAACTTAAATGCAAAGAATATGCAAATTCACCAAATAATTCATTATTTCAAACAAAAACCACAACAACAGACTAAGTTTCCAGACAAAAATAAATAAATAAATAAATAAAAAGCCAGAGAAATAAAAATGCTACCAATATGGCGTACTAGGCGCAGGTTCTTCGCTCTCCCATACCTGCTCATCGCCTAGCAACAAAAAAGAAGAAAAGAAGGGATTGAATCCATTCCAGCATACAAAATCTCACCTTTCTAAGAAGCTCGAATATCCAATTAATCCAATTAAACAAAAAAACCATACAAAAATCGGAATTTAGTTAAAAAAAATCACCTTCCGGAGAGTCTCCTCAGTAGTCTGGTGCGACAAACGCCCAACGAAAACCGTGCAATAGGGAACCCCGATAACCTTGGGATCTCCATGCGACTCATCCGGGAAACCCAAAACCCACGATCAACAGCAAAAATCAAGATAAAAAAGAAAGAAACCATAGGGAAATGGAGAGCGAGGGAGAGAGAGATCAATACAGAGTCCGGCGCAGGAGCAGAGGGAGGCGCGGTGGACGGCGTTGTCGTGGGGGATGACGTCGACGCCATCGATACTGCCGGCCTGGATTGAGTGGTAAATCTCGGCGTAGAACACTCCGTTGCTGTGTCTCCCGCTCATTGCCGCCGCCGAGCTGCTTTGCCGGTGGTGGTTTGTTTCACGGGTATTTGTTTGTTGTTTTCATGCAGGCCCGTGCGTTGGTCTAATTGCATTTGGTGCTTTGCTGCGGAGACTATCAAATTACATTTGAGTCCTTATAGTTTTGATATTCCATGCAGGCCCGTGCGTCGGTCCTCTTGTTGTCCATGAATTCATGAATTAAACAAAAGACAGGAACTGGGCAAAATGCATTAGTAATAGATAAATCAGAACACTGAATTATTCACGGTAGATAATCCTGAATAACAGTAAATCGATATATTTATAAAAAAATTGTTTCTAAAATAAATTTATTTATTTTAATTTATTCATAAATCAAACAATTTCTCCATATCACTCTGCTCAAATTTTAAGATTTTTATTTGAAAATAGTATCTTTTTCACTAGAAAAAATCAAATCTCAAATTTCTTATTTAGATAGTAGAGTGTCTAAAGACTTTAATCTCAAACTTTTATTTGAATATTAGCATCTTTTAGTGAAAATTTAGAACTCTAAATATCGTTTGGTTCGAAATTAAGATTAGGATCAATATTTTTTAGAATTATTTTTTTTACAAAATTAATATTACTTATTTTATATTATTATTATATTAAATTATTATAAAAAATTAAATAGTTTTTCAAATTTTAAATTATTATAGGATTAATTTTGATAAAAAAATTAATTTACAAAAATAGTTCATTCATTAATTTTGATCTTGATTCTGATCATGATTTCGAACTAAACGATGTCTTAGATTTTTTTTATATGTAAAATATTAATTTCTCATTTGAAAGATAATGTTAGGTTGACTTAAATTTTGGACAATTTATTTTAAAAAATAACTTATTTTTTATTACAGAAAAGGTTAATTTCTTATTTGAAGTTGAGTGACCATCCAAATGAAGAATATTATCTCCCTCGATGGGCTAACAATGGTTTAAAAGCAAAACTGGGAAACGTTCTAGTTTCGATAGTCCCTAAACCCAATTAACCCAAAACCAAACCTCAAACCAGAACCAAAAACAAAACCTTCTGCTCGAAGCTTCCAGCCACCAAAAGGTTCAAAACCACGTCTACCACTCAAATTTCCCACCACATCCATCCAGACCCTCACGAACTCCCGCATAATCTGATCCCAACCAATTTCTCCGATTCAATCTACCAAAATAAAATTCAGGAAAAAAGGCGCAAAATAATTTAAGATGCTCTTGGCGAACGGAGCCGCCCAATCCTTCCTTTCCCTCCACTCCCTCAAGTCCCTCTCCTCCCCTCCCAACCAAACGCTCCTACTCGCGCTCCGACGATCTCCGGCGAGTCGGAGGTCCCGGACAATCGTCGCAAGCTCTTTCGCAGTCCGTGCGATGGCGCAGAGGCTGGAGAGCCCCGAGGAGCTCATCGACTCCGTGGAGACCTTCATCTTCGACTGCGACGGTTTGTTTTTGCTTCTCTCTCTGCTTTAATTCTGCGTTCGATGGATTCTGCGTGGCTTGTTCTGCAGGGGTTGTGTGGAAAGGCGACAGCTTGATCGACGGCGTGCCCGAGACCCTCGACATGCTTCGATCCAAGGTCAATGATTCATTTTGTTTGGCTGTTGTTGATGCTCGGATGTTTGAAATTTGGGATTTTCAGGGGAAAAGATTGGTCTTTGTGACGAATAATTCGACCAAATCGAGGAAGCAGTACGGGAAGAAATTCGAGACATTGGGCTTGAGTGTTAAGGAGGTCTGTTTGGGCTTCTTCTTGGCTCTGGTTTCTTTGTTTTAATTTGGTTCTTCTGGTGAAGGTTGAAACAGATTGTGTTTTGTTTCTGTAGGAAGAGATCTTTGCATCTTCTTTTGCTGCGGCAGCTTACTTGAAATCCATTGACTTCCCCAAAGACAAGAAGGTTGTGAATTTGCCTATTTGAACTTGCATCATTCTTTGTTGTTGATATTGATAGTTTGTGAGTAAATCATTAAGTGTTGATCAATGGAGCTATCCTGTGGTGCACCAGTCTATGCCCTTCCAAGTTGGATTTAATCATTCATGTATTTGGTGCTTCTTATTCTCTTTGATTATCAACTTGCACTACCAATTCTTTAGAGCACATCAATATGCATCTATACTGATATCATGTGTAGATATGTTTTGAGTTATTGCAAGTAAGATATTAACAATGTTTTTCTTTTTGATACTTTATATGTTCACAATCTTTCACAGCAGTCCTTATGTTTATCATCTACGTAGTGTTTGTATTTTGTACATCTCTCTGCAATACTGAGAATTTCAAAATTCATTATTGTCTATATGTTGTTCACAAGTATAGTGCAGTGATTATTGTGCTTATATCCATCTGGTTACCATTAGCAGAGGTAGTAAACATAATGATAAGGTAGGCTAACATGCTTATATAAGGTTTTTGCTGAATTTTCAGGTTTATGTAATAGGTGAGGACGGCATTCTAAAGGAGTTAGAGCTTGCTGGTTTTCAATATCTTGGTGGTCCGGTATTTCTCTTATGTGCCTACTTATCAACAAGAATATTAGTGTCTTCTATTGGATATTTGGTTCTTTTTTCAGAGCCATTTGTCTTGCTTGTTCAGATAATTACAGTTTAGCATATCTCTATGTTAATGTGGTCAAATATTTATATTTCAGGCAGATGGTGACAAAAGGATAGAGCTAAAACCTGGATTCTACATGGAACACGATGAGAGTGTACAATGCTTCCTAGTTCTTTCTTCTGTTTTTTTTCTAGTTTTCTTTCTAAAATGTAGCTCAGGAGAGTTTCTATTTTTATTGAAGAACATCTACTATGAACTTTCAGGTTGGAGCTGTTGTAGTTGGTTTTGATCGCTACTTCAACTACTACAAAGTTCAGTAAGCTCCTTTTGCTTTTGCACTTTGTTTCATATTCATTTCCACAAAGGACCGAGCAATTAATTTAGCACAGGGTGCACCCAAAGTGCATTACAGCAATTTATGCAATGCATAAAAAAATCATTTCCACAAAGATATGCATCAACTTAAAAACTACTAAGTGGTTTCATCATGGTATCTTATATATTCTTTTTATTTTTTTATTAGCTTCCCAAAAAAGTAATGAATAATTTGGCATTGCCCAGGCTCAAACTGGAGACCTTAAGAGTGTTAGACTGACATGATAACCAACTACTCCACAACACATCTGATGGTTGTTATTTTCTTAATTTTAAGCATAGGTATGGAACACTGTGTATACGTGAAAATCCGGGTTGTCTTTTCATTGCAACAAACCGTGATGCTGTAACTCACCTTACAGATGCACAAGAGTGGGCAGGTTCATTTCCAACCTTACCAGTTTTTCATTTGTATTTTTTCATGGCATATCCTTTTGCTGTATATTCTGTTGGGTACGAATCTATGTAGTTCTTCATCACAACTGTTATTCACATGTAAATTCTTATTTTTGACATTGACATAGAAGATAGTACTGTGAATCACATGCATTGCTTATAGGACATGGTACAATAATTATGTTACCATGCCTTTTTCTTTTTTCTCTTCTTCTTCCATGGCAAAAATCCTTTTCTTTGTGCCTTCAGGCTTATTATTCATAACTTATGTTCATTGCTTCAGGTGGTGGTTCAATGGTTGGTGCACTCCGAGGTTCAACCCAACAGGAACCCCTAGTTGTTGGAAAACCTTCGACTTTCATGATGGATTACCTATCAAATAAGTAAGCTTGCAGTAAACCATGTCTCATGCTTTCTACTGTATTTATAGATTCTTCATTAGAGCTGCAGCCAGCTTCTGTAGAAATATATTTTAAAAACTCAAAATTCTATGAACAGGTTAACATACATAACACTCTTACCTTATTCATATGATATTCATTATCTGTCTAAGGTTCGGAATTCTCAAATCCCAAATATGCATGGTGGGGGACCGATTGGATACAGATATCCTGTTTGGGCAAAACGGAGGCTGCAAAACCCTTCTTGTTCTATCAGGTAGCTCAAATGTTCATTATTTCCTTCTATTTACATTACCAAAACTATATCTTCTAACATTTCACTACATCATTATTTATAGGTGTAACGAGTTTGCAAATGCTTCAAAGCCCCAACAACAAAATACAACCAGATTTTTACACGAATAAAGTTTCTGATCTCCTTACTCTCAAAGCTGCAGCAGTCTGATTCAGCAATTCCTTTGTTTGTAGGAACGAGCTGCCAAATTTGCAGCCATTTTTTACATAGTGAATCATGTATGCAAAAATAAGGCCTTCAGGCATCTTATTGCTTCATGCATAGAGCTACTTGGCTAGTACAAAATTTGAATAATTCTTGCTTTCTGGATTTTTATTGGCTGTGTTTTGATTGCATAAAAAAAAAAAGAGAGGATGAAAGCGAAAACAAATTGGAATTGTTGTTTATTGTGTTTGAAAAAATAAAAGGCAAACCATACAGATTAATATTTTAGACTAGTATTTATGCAATATAATAATGAAAGGTGCTTGAGGAGTTTATGTCTGATCTTTTAATCCTCAGGACAAAAATATTATGGGTTCATACCCAAACCCTATTATTTTGTATTTTTAATCAATTTACTTACCATACGTGCAATAATAACTATAAAAAGGCAAATAAACATAAGCAAGAAAATGAATATTGACTAAAATGTGGGATTGAAAATGAAACATAACCATACTGATTTTACAATTTTTAAAATCATAGTTGGATTTCAATTCTTAAAAATATTAAAATTGAAATTGTAACAGTTTGGCCCGAGAATCGGATTGTCAGTTTCGATTCTAAATTGGTTTTAAAGCAATTTTAAAATTGGTATACCAGTTTCTCAAATTATTAATTTTAAAATTTAAATTATATATTATAATACTTTAAAAATTAAATATAATTTACAAAATAATAATTTTATGATATCTTTCAAAATTATAATTTTAGTAAAAATTAAGAAAGAATTTAAAAATTATAAATATGAAATTAAATCTTAATATATATGTAATGTATATATCATACACACATATATAATATGTTGATATACTTATTTAAAACTGGTACAGTTCTGTTTTACCGATTTTTTATAAAATGTAAAGACAAAATTAGAATCGATTTTGCCGTGCTACAAAAATTGAGAACCAACATCGTACCGATTTATTTTGAAAATCAATTTTTTTTATATGGTTCTCAATTGGTATGGTACAATATACAAATTTTTTTCAATTTTTTTCTTCACCCCAACCGCCTTGTTTTTCATTCCTGCTTGTTTAAGTCAAAATATACAGTGTTTTTTTAAAAAATATTATAAACACAAAGAATTTTTCACAAATATTTGGATTGGGCTGGACTTTTAGAAGGTGGAGTTGACTTCTCAAAATAGTAGAAGTACCTCTTTTGAATGAGTCTCAAAATGAATTAGAGCCCATTTGGATCAATTCTGGATCCGGAATTGGGTGAATTGTCAATTCAGTCAATTCCGGAGAATTGGGAGAGTTAATTGAATTAATAAATTCTGGTGTTTAGATGTATTTTTATAGTAAAGAAAAAGAATTGTCAATTCACTCAATTCTGTAAATTCGGTTATTTAGAATATAAATATAAATCAACGAATTCCATCAATTCTTGAAATTCTGGTGTTTGATTGGATTTGAAATTGGAGATATGATCACCCAATTCTTAATGGGTGATATTACCCCCATTTTTTAACTTTATCTATATTTAATTTTAAAATAAATATAAAAAATTAAATTAGTAAATTAATTAGACATATTTTTTTTGTTAAAAATAATAATAATATTAGAATTGCATATTTATAGTATCTAATTTTTTTTAAAAAAAAAGATAATTGATTTAAACAATATTCAATCAATAAAATATTTTTTAAGATAGAAGTAGTTAATTTATATGTATCAAAATTTATAGGCATCAACATATAATATAAAATAGATTCATATGCAACATATAATATATAAACACACAATCGACCTATAAAATACAATACACAATTCAGAAATAAACACATAGTCAGTTTTTAAAAAAAGAATACAACATATGCATATAAAACCATAATATATAGAATATAAAATAAATAGTCATTAGTATATAAAAAGTTACAATATGTCAAAGTCAATAATTAAGCTTCATCATTAGCATAGATAAAGTCAATAAGTTCAAAACATACTTACAATAAAATGTCATATCACAACTGTTGATCGAGAAATTCTTACAACCATTTAACTCTAGCATCGTTGTCCATGCCTTCTATGAAAGTCATGCCATCGACATCATCACAATGTAAGTGCCTATAGACAATCTTCAAAAACAATGCAGGAAACGTCCTTTGAATTGGTTTAGTATGAAGTATAAAGTTTTCATTTACGAATCCCTCGAAGCTGACTTAATGGCGCATGCAACCTTGTGCACACCCTCCAACAACTCTGCAACTAGTTCATCGTTCAATGTATTTCCCTTCCGTTTTCGTTCCTTAGAGCTATCACGAGAACTAGTTGCTTGTACATTACCTTTAGAGTTGGTTACGATATTGTTTTCTGCCCGAACTGTGTATGTGCTTTGCCTATAATCACCAAGAGCATCAGAATTATCATCCCCTGCTATTTATTACTCTTCCACCTCTACATCTCTACTTGGCTCCCCTCCAAAATCATCGTAGCATGATTTTGCCATACTACCAGTAACAGAATCTGTTCCACATATAAGGAGAAATTCATCATATATCGGAATTGGCTTGTTCAGTAATTGATCAGAGTCTTTAACCTTCTACATAATTTATTTTGATCAAATATGTAAATATGTAATATTTCAAAGATAATTTTTTAATTTTGTAAACTAAAATTTTATTTTGACTTACATTTTTGATGTCGAGATATATTTGCCCAGTGGCAGTGATCATCTTATCAATGTCATTCCAGCCAACTCCGCTGTAGTCTCTTAACTTGATGATTATCGTTGCATGTTTTTTCAAGGTTCTATAATGACCATCAATATTGTTAGCAGTAAAATTACTATTGAATTTGGCATTAATATTAGTAACAGCTACCACGAATATGGGCCGCTTGAAATCCTTATCCTGCTTTACCCCGATATGCACTTGCTCGACAAGGAATTTAATGAGAAATTGAGATTTCCTCTTTGACCAAATCTTGTGAGATTTATGTGTCCTTGATGATTTTGCTTTTTCGATTTCTTTTGCATTCTTTTGTGTCTTAACAATAACAAGACTCAAATATTGACTTATTGAGTCAGTCACCAACTGGGAGTCAACATTTTCAAGATTGAAAAACTTCATCCCTTACAAAAAAGATAAACTTTTTAGCAAATAAAGATATATAGAATGATAACAAACAGTAATACCAATTAGAGTCAATAAACAAGTTTCAAACAATTCATTATAGAAAGTTTAAAACACATATAATATAATAAAAACGCATGTTCACACAAGAAAGAAGCCTAATTATTATTGTAATTCTCTCACATCTCAGTGGCTAATTGATCCCTCAACTGAATCAACTTTTGGTTCTCTTTTTGTTACTCCCTGAGGGTGGAACCTGTATACAACGACTCCTCTTCTTTATCAAAACTTTCTTCTTCTTCATCTAATATCAATTCTACAGGTTTCTTGTTCAACAATTCATCATAAGGATCAACTGTAAAGATGTAGTTGTGTAAGACACAACATGCTAAAACCAAATCAACCTGAGCACTGAATAAAAAAAATGGAGTCTCGGCCAGTATACTGAATCGGTTCTTCAATATACCAAAAGTACGTTCAATTTTGGACCTTAATGACGCATATCGGTAATTAAATAACTCCTTTGCATTTTGTGGTGTACGTCCGACATGTTCTTTCATATGGTACCTGACATTTTTATATGGTGCTATCAAACCAGCCATTGTCGTATAGCCGGCATCGACAAGCTAGTATTTGTCTGAAACCAACATAATACGATCAAAATAAAATCTAGTCAAACGCCAAACTATTTATAAATTACAAATCTTACCTTCTATTTGTCTTAGTCCACTGGGCATAGGTCGGCTAATAGCATCTTTCAGAATAGCAAAATCATTCGCCGATCCCTCCCAACCAACTAAGACATAAAGAAACCTAAGTTCAACATCAGTTGTTGCTAGTACATTTTGTGTGATACTCTTACGCTCTCGAAAACATGCAACCATGTAAGATGAAATTTTTGCAGAAATATGTGTTTCATCAATCAAACAAATGCAATCCTACATGGTATAAATAGTAAAAAAAATGAAACATATATTTGATTTATGACATAAACAAACCATTATCAATAACATATCTTGAATCACAGATAGTAATTAGGATTGTTCAGAATTACTGTATTGATCGAGGAAACTACCTGCGATATGAATTTATCTTGAATTCCACATATAGCTTGCAAGTATATGTTAAAATATCGACTAATTGTATCAGCTGAATGCAAAAACACTATCTTCATACTCCTGTTTCTTGAATGAAAACCAATATAATGCAAAATATTATAAGTTGTTCCTCAATAGTTATATATCGTGTGTCACGCAGAAGATTACGGTCCCTTAACATATTGGCCAAATTTAAAAATACCGTAAGATCCATCCTTAAGTACTCCCGATAATTACTTCTTCCGTCACGTAGCATATGCTCAAACACACCTCTCCTAAGCATCCTTTATTGACAATCAGTTCAATACATAAACGAGCTCTTTTTCTTCTCGTTAATAATTAAATTATGATACACACAACTACTATAACAGTAAAGCCACGGGCTTGAATATTTAGCAATTCTAAGTCGTCGTCATCATTCATCGATCGAAATTACTGAACAATAATAAATTTAAGTTCAACATACACATGCTTATTATCAAATTTATATCAAGTAAAAAAAAGACATTATAGATTAGGATCTAAAGACATAATTATAGTTAAAACTAAACATATACGGATTCACAATGCTAAAATGAATTGAATCTAACCATTTTTCATGCACGACTACTTTTCGAAATCATGAACTTACATGAATTGAACCTAACCAATTTTAATACATGAGTATTTTCTAAAGTCACGAACAATTTACTAAAATAAGTCGAATACTCTTGGATCGGCACAGATCAAAGATGGAAAAAACTAAGAAGAATATAGGATTAGTGCTTGGAGCTCGGCACCTACTCTGATCTCCAACGAGGATGGTTGCTACGAGCACGGGGGGAATGCTTGTTGTAGAGGATCGACGCATATCAGAGATTGAAGATTGGAGATGGGAAAAAATGAGAAGAATATAGGATGCAATACCTAGAGCTCGGCGCCTGCTCTGATCTTCGGCGAGGATGGTCGCTGCGATCATGGGGGGAATGTTTGCTGTAGAGGATTAGTGTAGATTAGAGATTAAAGATGGGATATGGGGAAAAAATGAGAAGAATATAGGATGCACAGTAGAGCAGGTCGGGACGGCGAAGACGGAGAAGAAGCTCCGGACAGTGACGTGTGGTGAAGAATGATTGCTGTCAGAGACGATGACGTGCGATGAAGACAACATAGCAGAGTAGCTCGGGATAGAGTGGTGAAAACGATTGCTGTCGAGCACGGTGACACACGGTGAAAACAGCACAACAGAGCAGCTCGGAACGGAGCGGTGAAGACGATCGTTGCTGGGGACAGTGACGTGCGGTGAAGACAGCATAGTAGAGCAGCTTGGGACGGAGTGGTGAAGATGATCGTTGCCGGGAATGGTGACGTGCATTGAAGACAATACAATAGAGCAACTCAAGACAGAATAGTGAAGATGATCGCTGCCGGGGATGGTGACACGTGGTGAAGACAGTACAGTAGAGCAATTCGGGACGAAGACAGAAAAGAAGCTCGAGACAGTGATGGGAACGAAAGCCGAAATTAGGGCACGAATTCTCGATTTCTCGCCAATTTCACGGGAGAATTACTGTTCCCATGTATTGATAGGATCCACCCAATTCTGTCCCGAATTGTGGATTCCAAATTTCACATACTCAAATTCAAACCAATAATTTAAAATTATTGAAATTATAAATTCACCCAATTTTAAATTTTATATTAACTTTTAAATACTAAAATTTAAAAATTGAGGTCCAATTCCTTCGACTCCGACTATTTAGAATGGATCAAACACCCGTCACTCTTTACTTAAGTGACTTTCGCACCGTTGGGTTCGAAAGTTACAATCGCGAAAGAGAAGTGGTTAGGTCCCACCTCTCCCACTTCTCCGACTGCATTAGGGTTGAAGCGGTACTTCTGTGACTTTGAGCAACTTCGTCTTCCCCAGTGTCGCTCCCACGGCAGCTTCCTTGATCTCGGTCTCGCGACTTCAAGCAACTCTGTCTTTCCCGATCTCGCTCCCGCGCAGCAGCTTCCTTGATCTCGGTCCTGCGCAGCAGCTCTGGCCGTCCCTGATCTCGCTCCCGCAACTTCGACAGCTCTATCTTTTCCGATCTCGCTCCCACGCAGCAGTTTCCTCAATCTCGGTCCCGTGTAGTAGCTTAAGTCGTCCCTGATCTTGCTTTCACGCAGAGCCTCCGGCCTTCCTCGATCTCACTCCCATACAGCAGCTCCAACCTTCCCCACTCTCGTTTCTGCGCAGCAACTCCGGCCTTCTTCGATCTCGCTCCCGCGTAGCAGCTCCAACCTTCCTTGCTCTCACTCCCGCACAGCAGCTTCGGCTTTCTCTGATCTTGCTCTTGTGTAGCAGCTCTGGCCTTCTCCGAGCATGCAAGGTAATTTTGTGTTTTTGGTGGTTTTTGATTAGTTTTTAGTGCTGTCTTAAAGAAAATCAGAAAGAAAATGGACAATTCTATTCCTAGATCTAATGCACTTTGATCAATAAGACCTTTCCATGATTGTTTTTTATTTTTTTTTATTTTTCTTGCTGGAGGATTTTCTATGATTTTTTTTGCAAGAAATATAAAAAAGCAACTTTTTCAATCCACTCCAAGATTTGCTTGTTGAAATAATTGGTGAAAATAATCAAGATGAACATGGAGGTTGCTAGTTATGAAAAATACACAAGACTTGCTATTCAGTTTCATTCTTTAAAATCTTGATCTATTTGAATGAAAGACAACTGATTTTAAATCTTTGATAGGTTATCTTTGAATGTTTCTATTTGTATGGAAAATTTTGATCTGCATTGTTCAGTTTTGATGAAAATTTTATGTTATGTTGTGCTACTTTTCTATGTTTATTGGAAGAAAGTGTTAAATGCAATCAAGTTATTGTTCTCTTTTGCATTTTGGTCTACTTTGTACCTACATTATTCTTATCTAAATTTTCTGTGAAATTCTATTGTAACTACTGCACTCTGCATTGTTTCAATTTGAGTCTCCTCTATTTTTGGTTTCAATTGATGCTAAGGAAGTGTCTAAGACAATCAATTTGGTTGGTTTTTTTTTTGATGTATTTGGTTCTATTTTGGACCTGCATTGTTCTTATCCAAATTCCTTTTGAAAAATTGGTTGCTTTTATATTTTTCTCTCTTTTTTTATTTTTTGGAGGATAAAAGCAAATCTTTTTCTATATTCAGTGAAAGAAAGTATTTCATTGTGTATGTGTGTGTGTCAGAAGACAGTGAAAGACAATGCTAAATGCAGTCAATTTATTTGCTCACTTTTGGTTTTTTATCTGCGTTGTTTTAATTCAGTCTCTACGAACTGTTTGGTTAAATTGATGTGCTATTTTTTGAATTCCACTAAAAGAAAGTGCTAAATGCAGCCAACTTAATTGCTTTGTATTTGTATTTTGTTCTGATTTGGATCAACATTATTGTTATCTTAATTTTTTGTGAAAAATCTGTTGGTTTCATTGATATCTTTCTTTTTCTATATTCAGTGAAAAATTGCATTTTGTATGGGATTATAGCAATTGATAGTGTTAAAGGCAGTCAATTTGGTTCAATTATAACTCTTAATTTTCCTTTTCCCTCACAAAAAAAAGTCTTAATTTTCCTTTCTTGACTTGCAGAAGTGCCAAATGTAGCAAATTCATTTTGCTGTACTAAAATTTTGATATAATTATCCAAAAATAGAGAACCACTTTTTATGATGGTTGGAAACAATGAATTTATAGTGTTGTATTTTTAATGCCTTAACCTCTTGAAAAGTGGGGCATTGATACTGATTAGGTAGAAAATAACATAGTGAGAAGAACCAACCACAATGGAATAATCCATATAGATCTCAAATTTTGAAGTTTTGATTTTTCATGAAATTCCATTATGGACAAAGAAAATAACTAGGATAAAATAACTTGGAGTAAAGATAATAAGTGAGTTCAACGACAAACTTTCAATAAAAAATAAAATACCCAAAAAGCTAATAAAGAAGAATGAACAAATGATAATAGTGAAGGGATAAGTTAAAATCAATTCAAGGTGAGTTTGAAAACTACTAACTCATTTGACAATCTAGACTTCATTACTCTACTCTGATCTAGTTGATGTCCTGACCAAAAAAAAAAAAAAAACCTTCAAAGGCGAATTACAATTCTAAGGAATATCTTAATCTAAATGACAATTCACAGTAAGTATATTATTTTATTGCTAGTATAGCTTCTTGCTCATATATTTCTTCTCATTATTTGTTGATGCGTTTCTAAATAGATATGCTTTTATTACATATTGGCAGCATTAGTTTGATGAGCATTTTGTGTTGTTCTATTGGTGATGCTCAATATGATTTGTTGTTTCTCTTAATGATCTGTTGTCCTTGTTCTGGCCTTCAGTCGATTGTGGGTGAAATTAGATGGATGAAAATTGGTGCATTTATATGCAAAAAGTTTAAACTATTAGAATGTTAGTTTTGGTTGTATTTGGGACATTACTTTAGTATTTGTTGAGTAAAAAATCTAAAGTAGTTAGGACACTTAGACATAAGTGGCAATATCTGGAAATAGTTTTTTTCATCGTATGATATATGACATTAGAAAAAATTGTTGATCATACACATGGATGAATCTACATGTATTTTTATAACTCGCAAATATTATATGAGAGAGCCATAATACTCGATATGTAATGGTGGAGGAGTACAAGCTTTTTTATATTTTGGCCAAATTTTTTTTTTACAGCACAAGTTTTTGCACAAGATTTTTTTGTAATTTTTATAATATTTTTTTTGGGGCTTCTTCTTTATCTTTAAGCCAAAACTCCCCATTCCTTTGGCATTCTTCATTAACCTTCATTGGGCCTGAGCAGTCCTAGTCCCCTTGACCAGATCCGATCATTTTCGGCCGAACCCGACCTCTCCTCTGGTGCATGGCAAAGGGGCACGTCTGCCCCTTCTTCTATAGTCAAATCCGGCCAAATCTAACTGGATCGAGCTGAATTTGGCCTCGATTAGCGGCAATCCAAAAGACGGCTTGGCGTGTGGAGGAGGTCGATGAAGCCGATGACAAAGTGCAGCTGCAGTCTAGCGACCTAAGATGATGGTGAAGCAACAGTAGCATTGATTGGAGTGCAGTATTGAGGTTATTGTGGTGACACAAGCTCCGATGATGTGATTAGGGCGCAGATCTAGTGAGACTGAGGCTCAACTAGGTGGTAGGGCACAAGTCCCGTGAGGCCGAGAGTTAGCCAGGAGACTAGGCGGGGATCCCATGAGGCAGCCTAGGGACAATGGGGAGGAAGAGCTACTGGAAGCGGCAAGGTCGTGGGACTACAACAAAGAGATTCGGGTGACTAACAACATGCTAGAGGCGAAAGGTTGTGGCTCGATGGGCGACGTGGAGGAACGAGGTTCTGATTGCACTTGCTAGCGATGGAAGAGAGAAGCAAAAGACAGAGGGCACACGTTGAGGAAAAAAAGATTACAAAGATAATTTTTGAAATTTTACCGATTTGATTTCTTCCCACTTTCTCTCCCTTGTTTCATGGTTCCTATTACGTCAATATACAAGCTCTGATCCTTCCTTTCTCTGGCTCCCTCTAATCTCTTTCTTTGTTTTTTGATTTGTAGGTTTCATAGATTTTTATAGGCTCGTGAAGATCGAATTGATCTTCATTCAAATTTTAAACTTGTGATGATCCATTATTTTGAATTGTTTACGGATGTGGATAAAGTTTGTTTAAATGTGGATTCTATCGTAGTTTGGATGAGGATAAGATTCTCAATCTAGATATTTGAATTATGGATGAGAATCTTGTTTAAATTTTATATTATAGATGAAATTGTATTTTTTTTGCAAAATCATGAAATTCAGGGGGCTATTTACAATTTTTTAAAATTATACTAAATTATAATTTTTTAAATTTTAGGGGAATTTTTTGCAAAAGGGCTTGTTTATAAGGTTTTGAAACTTGCAGGTTTTTTTAAAAATAAAATTTGGACTTGTTTGTAAATAAAAATTTTTAAAGGACTTATTCATAAAAAATTAAAATTCTAGAAGTTTATTTATAAAAAAAAAATTTTGGAGGGATTTGTTTATAAATCCTAAATTTTATAAGGATCAAATTATAATTATCAATTTTTTGAGGGATTTATTTGCAAATTTTGAATTTTGTGGGACTAATTTGTAATATTAGAATTTTATTATATTTTTTTGCAAAATTCTTATTTTAGAGATTTATTTGTAGGAAAAATCCGGTCAAGAACCTATTTATGAGAATTTATTTAATCTAGGAGCTTATTACAAAATTCTTGCATTTTGCATTTTGGCTTGCATTTTAGATGAATTTTGGGTCTAATTCTGGTTCAAAAAATAAAGTTAATTAGTCTATTTGAATTAAGCTTCTGCATTTTTGATCAAATTTGCACACGATTTAAGTTTGACTAAGACCCGCATTTAAAACATAATTTAGTGGCATATAAGTTTTAATTTTAATCATATTTTAATTAAATTTTAATTATGAAAAAAATCACCTCAAATGAATTGTTCTCTTCGCAGTCTCTTTTCGAGTTCTAACGAGACGAGAAGGTGCAAACAAACTTCAAGTACTTGCCCATACATCAATATTTCAAGAGTTGCTATTGCCATACAAGAGTGGATTTGATTTGTGACGTGAAAGTAGTCTTGATTTACTATGTAGAAGTGGACATAAGTTTACCACCTAAAAATGGACTTCGTTTATCATATGAAAATCGACTTGAGTTGTCACGTGAAAGTAAACTTAATATACTATATAAATGTGGGCTTAGTAATCACGCAAGATGGATGAAGTTTTGTATCCATATTTTATCTTGAGAAACATGAAGTGTATGTTTGACCGAACATTCCTTTTTGAGCAAGTTAGACATTTTATCATAGACAAAACATTGATACTTTGGTTGTTATTATTGTTAACCCCGGAGCTTAGGCATAGTATCTTCCTTCAAACATCTTTTTAATGATATAAGGACCTTCTCAATTAGGCTCGAATTTGTTTTTCTTATTTCAATTTGGGATTATGGATTTTCTTTAAATTAAAACCATTTCTTCCTTCTGGAATAACCTAAGACAAATCATCTTATTGTAGGCCGTACCCATCTGTGCTCGATATATTTTCAGGTTTTGTTATGCCGCGAGTCTTGTCTTGTCCAAAGAGTCTAGTTTGTCAAGGCGAAATGAATATTGTCTTTTCTTGTGATTTCTGCTTGCAACTAATCCTTAGAGAGGAGTTTTGTATTTCCAATGGCAAGAGTATCTTAGTCTCGAATACCAATATATATGGCGTTAATTGGGTAGAACTTCGATATATGGTGCAATAGGCTTATAGTGCCTAAGTAAGCTTTTGGTGTTAGTTATTTTTGTTTCTGCTAATAACTTTCTTTAAGATCTTAGAGAGGATCTTGTTGAATATCTCAATGAGCTTGTTGTCTCTTGCGTTGTAAATGGATGAATATCTTCAATTTATTTTGTGATTATGTATGAATCGTCATACTTTGAAGCTTCTAAAGGACGTCTATTATTAGAGATGATCATTTGAAAAATACCGAATCAATACAAAATATTTTCTTGAAAGAAACGAATAATAGCATTTGCTTTTAGCTCTTTTAATAGAATTGCTTCAGCCCGTTGAGAAAGTAATCAGTTGCTGTTAATATGAGGCGATGACCTTTAGAAAAACGTAGTTCAATTGGGCTAATAATGTCTATATCCCATATTTCAAATGATCATGATGACATTGTTGGATGTAGAGAATTGGGTATTGATAGATAGTCTCCGTGAATTTGGCATAGGTGATATTTTCTTGTCTATTTGATACAATCTCCAATTATTGTAGGTCAATAGTACTCATGCACTTAATTTTCATTATCTTTTTTAGGCCTGATTGACGAACTCTACAAACTCCAAAATATACTTCATATATAACCTCTTTAGCTTCTTTGTCTGGTAGATAGCGCAGAAGTAGTTGATCAAAAGATCTTCTGTAAAGAGTGTCATTGATAAACAAAAAGCGTGCGGTCCTTTTTCTGAGTAATATTCGTGCGAATTTATCTTCTGAGTGCTCTTCACTTTTGAGATAGTTGGTGAATAGGATTATCCAATGTATAACCTCTTCTACTAGATTAGATTTAATCCTCTTATGTTAAATGCTAAATACTGAGTTTATCACTTGTTTACTATGAACTATGATTAGAATTTTTCTTGATCAGAGTCAGCCAATGTCTTGGCTAATTTGGCTAAGGAGTCAATTTCTATATTGATGAATTGAGAAACCTTAGTTATTCGAATATGAGATATTTGCCTTATGAGCTTTTGAGCCTTTTTATGGTATTTCAGGAGCTCAAATCTATGGACTTTATGTTTACTTTAGACTTGACTGATAAGTAGTTGTTAATCACTGAAAATATATAGGTGTGATATTTGCATATTGAGAACTATTTCTAGTCCCACAATTATGGTCTTATATTCAACTTCATTATTTGTGCATGATTTTGAGAAAGAATAGAAGTATTATAAAATGCTCCTATTCAGATTAACATAAATGTGCGTAATGCCTATTTTGATTTGTGAAAGCTTTGCTATGATATCTGGTTTGATGGATGACGCTTTATCAAGGTATAGCTTCCAGTAAGGTTTTTCTTTTTCGACCAAAAGGATTTTTTCGTTAAGGAGCTTACAACCCAGAGGAGAATTATTCTGCGAGAAAATAAGCAGGGGTTTGCTCTTTGACCGTCTTTTAAGGAGTTAACTGAATATCATATTGTATGAGAATTAAAGTCTATTTTGTTAGCCTTCCAGTGAGTATAAGTATAGTTATTAAGTACTTTATGGGGTCAATCTTCGATATTAGAATGACTTGATGAGAAAACAAATAATATTTAAGTTTTGGAACCACAAATATTAGTGTCAGATAATAATTTTCGATAGGAGAGTAGTTATTTTCTGCCCAACTAGCATTCTACTCAGATAGTATAGTACATTTTCATTATCCTTTTCATTATCCTACGTAAGAAGTACTTCTAGGTATTCTTCCATTGCTACCGTGTGGAGGATAAGAGGTTTATACAGTAAACGTGTTGCTATGATTAGTGGCTTTAAGGGATGCTAATTGATCTCTTCAAAGGTCTATTGATAGTCTTGATTCAAGATGAATAGAATATCCTTCTTTATCAACTTGAACAAAGACTTGTATTTTCAAGAGATGTTTGAAATGAATCTTCATATGTATGCAAGTTGGCCTTATAATAATCTCAATTGCTTTAAATTATTGGGTGGTGATATATTCAAGATAGCTTTGATATTAGATAAGTCGATTTCAATCCCTTGATGTTTGACAATAAAGCCAAAAATTTTTTCTGATAATACGCTGAAAACACATTTCATAGGATTCATCTTAAGTCATATTTCTTAAGGCAGTTGAATACCACTCTTAGGTTTTAGACGTGTTTGTCTTTGGATTTAGTTTTGATCACCAAGTTATCTGCATAATATTCCACTAAGTGGTGTATGAGGTTATTAAAAATTTGAGTCCTGGTCTTTTAATTAGTGGCTTCGACATTCTTGAGTCAGAAGGGCATCACCTTATAGTAATAGATGTCAATTAATGTCTTAAAGACTGTATATTTCTCATCATTAGGATGTATCTTGATTTGATTATATACTGAGAAACCATCTATGAAGGAGAATATTTTGAAGTCGGCCATGTTGTTAATCATAATTTTCATTATTGGCAATGGAAACTCATCTTTTTGACATATTTTATTCAAGCTTCTATAGTCCACACAAATGCGATTGGCCATTTTTTTTCTTGACTAGTACGATACTTGTCTAATTTGGATATTTTTCTTCTTTGATGAAATTTGCTTCAATTAGTTTCTTTGTTTCTTCTATTATTACCTTCTGTTTTAGGTCGAGTTTCATCTTCTTAAGTGCTTATTTGATATGTGAAAGCTCAAGATTGATGACCAACTTATGAATTGTGACTTCAGGATCCAATCGAGGCATCTCCTTGTAGCTCTATGCAAAACAGTTAATGTACTCTTGAAGTACTGTTTTGAGCTGAGTTTGGTTTTCCTCTGTAAGTTGAGTGTTGATGAAAGTCGGCTTAGGGTCTTTCTTTGCACCTAGGTTAATCTCCATCAATTCATTACTGTGACTTGCCCCTTATTCTCAAGTTCTATTAAAGTTTCTTTTGATTTGAGGATTATTTTTTCACCAAGTAATTCATCATATTGAGTGAGGTTTGACGAAGATTCGTCTGAAGGCATTTCAGATATATCATATCCCTTTTCTTTTGGTTTTTATGAAATCTCACTAAAGATGTCACTTTTTTGTAATGTTAAAAAAGTCGCCGCCATCTGGGTGTACATGTCAAGGGGTATTAATGTTATTTGGTCATCCTTAATATCGGAGAGAGGTCCAATTGTGATTATAAAGTATGTGTGGGTGTTTGGAGTAATATAATCTAGTTTTTGGTGTTTTTATTTTCTCTTCTTGGAATGTAAGCACGTCCTTGGAGTGGATCTCATAGATTTTGAAAAAAACAACTCTATTTTTATTTGTGGACGTCCACAGCTAAATTTATTGATTACCTGATGAAGTTAGTCTGAGAAATATTTAATTATAACTATCGGTTGATGGTCACCATCTTTCGCTAAATCTTTAGTTCCTAGAATTTTGTGTATGCTTAGAGCACAAGAGATTGTTTTGTAAAATAATATTTCCTTTTCTCCTTTCTGCAGTGGAGGAATATAAAAAGTCATTAGTTCTTCGACGATATTGATGTTCAGTTTATTTAACGGCTTAAACAAATCTTTTGGAACTTTCATAATAAGAAGAGTATTTTCCATTTGACCTTTGTTGTCATCTTTGTCAGAAGTATAACCACCTAAGTAGGCTCCTCTTCTTCATCTGAAGAAACTAGGTCAGAATCGCTTCCTAGGTGAGGAGGAATAAAGATTAGACTAGCAATATTTTGCTTTACTTGACTAATGGAAGCAGATTCTTTATTAGTTCAGATCTTTGATAATATTTTGTATCATCATAATGTACCTTATGAATATTAAAAGTACGTACATCTTCGTCAATTCGGTGTTCTTCACCATTTTTGAAGTATTTGAAGTATTGGTGTAGAGTTAATGACACTATGTTTTTACGCAATCACGGTCTCCTTAATAGTGCTTTATATGACGTATTAGTATCGATCACATAAAATTTGACGTCTATTATCAACTTGCGTACTTTCAGAGAGATAGTTATTACTTCTAGAGCTCTTTGACTGTTTTGATTAAACTCTTATATGGGTATAATATCGAATGATAGGTGACACACATCCAAATTTATAACTCATAGAGTTTGGAGAGTTATCAAATTAACGGAGAAAATTGGGTCAATCAGGATGTAATTAATCCTAATTCCATCATTGTTTTCGGTAACATATAATGTTCTATTGTGATCTGTTGTTACAGGCAACATGCCATTATTTGTGAAGGTGATGGCGAGAGTTTGACATGTATATAAAGACTTTCATTTTCTTTTCAGCAAAGTATGTTTGGTAGTTGGTCGGATTTTGCAAGATACACATTAGTGTATCCCTAAGTTCTTGTGACATCATTAAGATATCAAACACACTCAGCATAGTATGGATTTTTTGAGATGAGCTACTATATTGTATTTCACTTTTTTGAGGGCGGGTTTAGTTTGCGAAGGCTTAACACTCTCATTTATTTGAATTTTCTTTTTCTTATTCTTGAAGATATTCTTGTCCCTAGACATTGAGGCTTGTCTCAGAGGTAGGACTTTTTCTCCTTGGAGTTATATCTGATTGACTCTCCTTAGTTGAAACATAACATCATCTTTAAAATCACTCCCCAGGCTAATTATGCAACAAGAAGTAGAGGATTCTTGCCCCTAGTTAGTAGTTTCTTGAGTGTTGTTTGGAGGATGTGATTGGTTAATAATCGTCTCATTCAACATCAGAATTAGACACATGGGACTTTCTTGTAAAAAGGTCTTCAGAAATTCTCTGGATGAATCCTTTATTTTGTTTGCTATTATAACCTTTTTCAGGATTTTGTATTTAGGATGTCTCTTCTGTGGATGTCTAGATTGACTTGACTGTGGATATTCAAATTAAATTGATGCAAGGATGAAATGAATTTTAGCATTAACTCGTTTGATCCTCTCTCGAAATATCTACTTTTTCCTTTGGCGCTTGCTGGTGTAGAACCTTTTGAAGTGGTTATAAAGTTATTCTGAGTTAGACATAGAGTCATATTTATTGTTTGTGCTTTGTATGCATAATTCATTTAAAATCGGCAATGTGTATCCTTTCACATGTTTTAGGACTGAGATTTCACTGAACCTATTAGGTTAAGCATCTATTGTTGAATTGCCTGATGGAGGCTGAAATAGTAATTCATCAGTGTTTACCTCTGATGTATGAGTCAACATGCGACAATACGTCATAGATTTAGCTAACTCTCTTAAATAGTGTCTAGCTTTCTTAATCTGTCTCTAGAGTAAATGGTAAGAGTGATCGTTCTGATCCCAAGAAAGGTCGGTAAGTAGCATCTCACTACCCCTATGAGGTCTTTTACATGACTTTATCTTTTTTCTAAGACCTTTTCCATTTTCTTGACTTCTTCACAAAACATGCTAGTTGTATTTGTCATACTTTCTATGTGGGTCATTATAGTTTGCATGTATTTATTCAACATTTGCATTTGCTCCTGACAAATCTCATGTTAGTTGTAGGTAGTTTTTTGACAGTATCTAACTGTAGTTTGAGCATGTCATAATCGTACTCATAAATGAACTATTTTCTAAGATAGTCATCTCGAGGACAGCTTTCAGGGAGACCCGTGGGATCTCATATTTTATCAATATCATCCCCAGTGAATTTATTTACCTCTTCTTATCTTACATCTTGAATTTCCTCATTATTACAGTGACGGGGTAGGGATCGACTTGGTTGTAAATCTCTAATACTAAATATGTCAGAGTATGCTACCACGAGGGGTTCACTTTTTTCATTTCTTACATCAAGGTTCTCTAGTAAAACTTTAAGTTTTTCAGGGAGGAATTTTTCAAGAATTACTTGGCTCCTTTCTCACTGAACATATTTATTTAGGGTATTGATGTATTCTTGGATAGCTAATTTCTTAGCATCATATTCATCTTACTGAATCAACTTCTTATTTTTGCTTCTGTTCTTTCTCTTCTTAATATCTCGAGCAGATAAGGTGGTTTGTTCTAATGAGACTTTCTTCATCACCATTTTGGACTCCGGGATTTCTAGTCATTTTCTTCATTAATTCTTTTAGCCTTTTTAAAATGTAGACATTTCATAAGTGTCTTTATCTAGGATACATTGTGCTTTTCCCCAAAAAAAAGTTTTAGTAGGTGGTTCGTAATCTTCAAACACAATATGATTGATGTGTTTAGTGGGCTACCTTTGAGAGAGTCAATTTGCTTTCTCGGTATTGATTCTTGATCCAATCCTGAAACACATAGCAGTCTTTGATGGTATATCCCAAGATTCTATGGTAAGAAAAATAGGTTGGGTAAACTATTTTATTAACCTAGCCTAGCCTCTTGGATTCTACTAATTGGAGGTCCAACTTCAGGTCATTTTAGAAGATTTTATCTATTCTTTCTCTTTTAAAAGTGTATTTTTTTTTAAGACTTTTTTAGAGATCATTGGATCATTCTACTTCTCCATTTCCTCCAAGAGCAGGCTTCTAATGATTACCCTTGTTCATGTCGAGTTTGGAGGTTTCTTTTATTCAGTTACCATGAATGCAGTCCTTATATTTTTGGAAAACTCTCCACGCTTTACCTTATCTTTTTCTGGCCTGAAGTTTTGTGTATTAGACAAGATTAGTGGACCAATTCTTTCCAGCTTCTTGACTTGTATGATGAGGTCTTGGAAGGTATGGATAGAAGAGACGCTCAATAGGGTGTCATTCATTCTCCTTTTATGTTATCTAGAACTAGATTCAGTATTTCAAATTGGTTCAAGGGTTGTTCACATCTAATACTGAGATTTTTTTATCGCGTGATGTAATCCAAAATCGTCTAATTGTCACATTTCAGCGTTGAAACAAGATTAGTAATAGTCATATTATTGCCAACTCCGAATCCGATTGAGAAAATGTTTTTCATTTGTACTCAAATTTGTATGAATTTTGGTTGTAAACTAATATACCACTTAAATACTACTTTGTCAAGTTTGCTGAAAATTAGCAGAGTAATATCGAGAGGTTGTTACTTGAATTCCCACATTGAGTCATAAAGTGAGCTGTATGTTGTTTATGTTTGTCCAAGCCATTAAACTATTTGAAATTAGGCACTGTATAGTCTATAAGATATGACACTTGGTTATGATGACTAGGGTAAGGTTTGTCAATATCGTTCATCCTACCTATCTCATTTTCTTGTCTCAATTATGCTATCATCATTCATTATATTTACTATTATATGTATGTTGGAAATTCTATATTGTTAGAGATCCCTAAAATAAGGAATTAGGTATTCCTCACTGGAGGAGATACTTGTGAATGACTTATTTTTTTATGGATCTCATCTACAAGAGATGTGCCTTCTACCGCTTCTACTACTTGAGATAACTATTGAGATCGTTCCAACTGAGCTTCTAACTTATTTGTAGTATTATTTCCATTAATTTGATAAATTTTTTTTGAGGTTCATCTTTCTCTTTACTTTATTATTTCAGCTATTCTTGTAGTGCTTATATGTTCACTTTTTAATTAGAACTTTCAGTTATGATTAAGACTTCTGTCAGAACATGATGGTCTCTATCCTGAGAATCAGATTTAGGATTTGGGTTAAAGCTAACTTCTCTCATCAGTTGAGTCATTTCATTCAAGAGTCTACCATGATGTGAGTTGTCACACCTTTTCTTTGATGTAGTAGCAAAGAATGGTCTCAGGGGTCCTTTCCTCTTAGATTTCTTTATTAATAAATCTCATTCGAACAGTCTTCTTTCGACGTTTAGCTAGCTAGAGTACAAATTCGTGGTCCTTTCCAGAGTCATGATGAGAAATGACTCTGATAGTGTGGGTGATCTCCTTTTGTGAGTCCCTATGCTGGGTTGCAGATTTATGATAACTCTTATATTTTTTATTTGGAGATTCACGATTTTGTCATAGTTTTAAGGTAAGACTGCGCTTCCTATGACTTACTTTTACCTTTTTCTAAACTGTCTAGTGGAGTAAAGAAGTTGGAGGTAGAGATGGTAATGACCGATTTCATTCGTGGAGTAGGCTTCCCAAGTTGGTTAAAGATTTTAGCAGTTTTTTCTTTGCTTGTGACAGTCAAGATGACCTTTTCTTCATCGATGCCTATATCTTGACTTGTTTTTTATTACTCTCTGTGAGGAGCTGGGTGAAGACAACTGAAGACTGAGTTTCGTTTTGATCCTAACCTCTGGAAGACTGACATTCTTATTGGTTGAGGTATGGTTTCTAGCTCTTTAACCGAATAACCCTGCTCATTGGGGATGACAATATTGAGTCTCCTTCCCCTTTGATAGAAGACAAGAAATAAACTGATTTTGCATGTCGACTACTTCAGTTGGTGCAGTAGTAGGTACTCTCTTGAATTGGATAAACTCAGAGATGGTTCTGAACTTAATTTGAACTTTAGCTACCTCTGTAGCAGCATTAATTGAGGTAACTGTACAACTCCAGAATGATGGTGTATCTTAGGGCAGAGATGTTCTTCGTTCTTGTCATTTAATTCTTTTTTCTATAAAGAATATAATTGATTAGTCTTCAATTATAATTTTACCTTATCAGTGTCTCTATCGTATTAATTAGGTTTTTTCACTTGGAAGAGAAATCATATCCCACCGGGCGTGCAGAATTTGTGGGATTGAAGTTGATCATCTAGTGAAGACCCCAAGGAGTAATTTTGAATCACAAATTAAAATTTATTTTAATTTAAAGTGCGTTATCAAGCGTTATGAGAATATGAATTTCAATAGGTACAAGCCCATATTGTTAATTACTTCGACGATTAACATAAATCTTCTAAAATGAAAAACCTAACTAATAAAATAGAGATATAAAAAGGAAAGGAAGAAAATATTCGATTAATTTTGAGAAAGATGGCAAATGAATTAAGGGCATACTCGCTTTATAACAAATTTTGATATAGAATTAGAGAAAACATAAAAGGAAATAGTGGAAAAGAAAGAGTGGAGAACAAGCTCATGTGTGTTGCTATCTCACTCTCTCTGCACTAGACTATGTGGCATCCGACCTAAATCGTGGAAGGAAATGGGAAAAGTTTGAACTGTTTTCAAAAGCTTTAAGCATCGACGATAACTTCTTCAAATTTGTTGAAGTATTTTCATAGTCGATAGACATAACCAATAATTTCTTTATTTTTGAAGTGTTTCCATAATCTATAAGGCATAAGTGATGACTTCATTTAGTTTGATAGTATCACCAACGACTTATAGGATTGGGTATAGATTCAAAAATTGCATCATCAATTACTTTTGAAGTTGATTAGTTTCAAAGGGTGCATCGCTAATTATTTTTGGAGTTGACTATCTTAAAGAGTGCATCACCAATTACTTCTGCGGCTGGCTAGTTTGAAGAGTGCATTACCAATTGCTTCTGGAGTTGGCTAGCTTGAAATGTGCGTCGTTAACTGTTTGTAGAGTTGACTAGCTTCTAGGAGGCATTGTTAACTACTTGTAGGGTTGACTAACTTGTAGGGTGTATCGTCAACTGCTTATGGGGTTTGATGTGTCATCAACGACTTTCAGAGTTAACTAGGTTTGAAGTATAATCAACGACTTTAAATGTATTGACAATTAACTTCTTTGATTTGATAGTGTCATCAATGATTTATGAAGTTAGATATAACTTTGAAATATTATTAAATACTTTTGTAGTATACCTAGCGAGACTCAGTTTGACCTTATTTAGTTCTTATTTGAATTAATTTTGGTTCAGGTCAGGGTGGTAACATCATCTATTGTTCATACCTTTGGATCTACTTATGTTATTTTTTTATAGTCACATGAATGCTCAAAACTACAACTTTATTCTAGACTACGTTATTTTTTAGGTTATGAAATTGAACATAAGGGTTATAAATATTGAAATCCTTTTTTTAAATGTCTTTGTATCTTTCATCATGTTATTTTTTGGGAACATAAGTTTTTTTTGTCTTTCTGAGTTTCAATTGTTTAAAAATAACTTATCTTTCTTTATCAATCTATCTGTTGAGTTATTTTCAAATATATCTTTTTCTAACAATAACAATGAGACTTCTCCATCTTCTCCTACCCTTTTTAATGTAGGACAAACAGATGATCATATTATAGTTAGACTTGAAGTATCTAGCTCGTCTGCACATTCTAAGCCTCCAAATTCTGAGTCTCCACTCAGTTCCTTTTCATCTCTAAATATTACAAGCACTAAAGTACATTAGCCATTATCTTATCTTCATGATTATCATTGCTACTCTGTTATTATTTCTTTGCATGAATCTTTCTCTTATAAGAAAGCTAGGACTAATCTTCTTTGACAACAAGTTATGAAAAAAGAGTTGCAGGCCTTAGCCAAGACTCACACTTGAGACTTAGTTGATTTACCAACTAGTAAAAGTAATGCGGGATGCAAATAGGTTTACAAAATTAAAACCTATGCTGATGGCTCAGTAGATCACTACAAAGCTCGATTAGTGGAAAAGGGCTTTACTCAAGGGTGTGATATTGACTATAAGGAGATTTTTGCTCCAATGGCTCGTCTCACCTCTATTTGTAGACTTATAGCTATTGTAGCTAATAAAAAGTGGCAACTTTTTTAGATGAATGTAAACAATACTTTTTTGAATGGGGATCTGTTTAAAGAAGTCCATATGAAACCTTCACTTTGATATACTCATCCATGTGGTAAGGTTTGTCATTTTCGAGAAGTCTTGTATGAACTTAAGCAAGCTCTACAAGCATGGTTTACCAAATTCAACTCCACCATTAGCTAATTTGGATTCTTTTCTGGCTCTTATGATATGGTCTTTTTATTCGAAAAACTAAGGGGGGATATACTCTTTTGATATTTTATGTAGATGATATGGTCATTACTGGAGATGATTTGCAAGACATTGTAGGGTTGAAATAGTTTCTCAATACATAATTTGAAATGAAGAATTTTAACTATTTGAGTTATTTTTTTGGGTTGAAAGTCTCTTTTGATGGCATAAACTGTTATTTATCTCAAGCCAAATATGCTACTAATTTTTTATCACATGTTAGCTTGACAGATAATAGAAGTGTCAACACTCCATTTAAGACTAATGTCAAACTTTTGTCTACAGAAGGAATCATTCTTGAAGATTCTACTCTTTATAGGCAATTGATTGGAAGTCTTATTTATTTAATTGCTACTCAACCAAATATAGCATATACGATTCATATTGTTAATCAATTCATGCCTTCTCCTCATACTACTCATTTTGTCACAGTGCTTCGTATTCTTCGATATATTAAGAATACCTTATTTCATAGCCTTTATTTCTTTGCTTAGTCCTCACTTATATGCATACTCTGATGTTAATTGGATGTGTGATTCCACATATAGTAATTTCACTGCTGGTTATTATTTCTTTCTAAGAGATTCTCTCATTTCTTTGTACAGTAAAAAACAAATAGTAGTTTCTCGTTCAAGTACAAAAGTAAAATATAGAACACTTACTGACATTATTTTTAAACTTCTTTGATTATGATGGCTATTGCAGGATATAAAATCTCTCAATCCAATGTTATAAATATCTATTATGATAATCAAAATGTCATTCGGATTACCGACAATAATATTTTTTATAAGTGCACTAAATACATTGAGATTGATTATCACTTTATTCATCGTCATCTTGTTGGCGGCACCGTTCATCTCACTTCAATATCCTCTATTGATCAAACAATAGACATTTTTATTAAAGCCCATCCTTTAAGACTGTTTCATGGCTTACATCGTAAATTCAAGTTAGCAAATTTTTTTGCCTTCTTGAGTTTGAAGGGGGATGTTAGAATATTGCTATTGTTTAATTTAGTAATTTTTAACTTTATTAGCTTTTATTTCTATTCTTAAATCTTTCCTATTTGTATAAATAAGACTTTTAAAATGTATAACAATATATGCACGAAATATAAAATTTCTTCCTCTTCTCTTAAGTCAATCTTATTCACTCTTTTTTCTTGTCTTATGGGCCATAGGATTAAATCTAAATCTCCTCAAAAGGTTTTTTAAAATTTAATTATAATTTAGAGGATCAAAGTTGGCAGAAATAAAATGAAATTACTGCATACAATCTTCAAAAATTTATTATATTTATCAGCAATTGTCACGATTTTGGTAATTACCTATAACATTCTATTTTAAAAATAAACTATCAAGAACCCCTTAACCCATCATATGCATTTTCTTTGAATTTGAGTATTTGAAATTTTATTTTTATTTATTAGCGATGATAAAAGATCCTATAAATAAGGTTTATCACCCTTTCCTTGAGATACACTATCTAAATTTATAGGTTTGTCATCTCATTTTTTTTTTATTTGATTTTAAATCTTTAATGATCACAAGATCGTTACACTTAAAATTTTTCATATAGTGAGAACGGTAAGTGATTGGAGAGTTATATTTTAGAAGTAATGGAGCGCTACTCTTATGCACTTTAGAAGAGCTCATCTATCTTAAAAAAAATGTTTGCGTTATTCTTCATTCACCAATTTGTATTATAATTTTATTGAAGTCACGAACATGTGTGGATATTGTAGCCTTCGTTCCAAACAAATTTGTTGACATCTTAATGTAGATCCACTCATTAAAATAACTAATTTATTTTTAAAAAAAACATGCTAAAATGAATTCTTATTCTAAAAATCAAATTAGTATCATTCCTGAAGTTAATTGTTCTTTCATCTTTGTCACTGGATGAATTGGTACTAGGGTGAATGTGTATGTTTACTTTAATCACTCATATTTTTTTTAATTATGTAAATGTTTTGGAGAGTCCTTTACATAATAATGTACTTTTGGGTGATAATTCAGCCACAGACATTATTAGAATGTGATGAGGTAATCTTAAATCTTTTTCAAGTAAGTTGTCCTTTTTCTCTCAAGCTTTACATACCCCTAATATAGGAGGAAACTTGGTAAGTAGTTCTTTATTTGTACAACATAATTACAAATTTATTTTTGAATTTAGTAAAGTTGTTCTAACCAAACATGATTTTTTTTAATTAAAAAATCTTCAAAATGGCTTATTCTAATTTTAATACTAGCTCTCATATGCGTACAACCCTTTTGAATCATCATTTATGCGGCATGGCAGGCTTGGACACCAATTTTCAAACTACTAATAGGATAATGAACTTGAGCTTAATTCTCAAAACTTCTTTAAATTTGAATTCAAAATAATGAAAATTATTCTCAAGCTAAGAAAACTCAAAAATCTTTTAAAACATCAGAAAAGAAAATTTTTGTCATTCTTGATTTTATTCATTCTGATGCATGTGATAATAATGATATTTTGACAAGAGGAGGTAAGTGGTAATTCATTACTTCTATAGATAATAAATAATTATTTTAAGTATTTTCATGTTTATTTTCTCAAATCTAATGATAAGACTTGATATTTTTAAGATTTACAAGATATAGGTGAAAAATCAAATTGGTAAGACTCCAAAATTTTAATATTTGATGGGGAATGAGATCTCCAAATTTTGTGAAGATTGTGGTATAACCAATGAGTTTACTATACCATAATCTACTCTTTCAAATGGTGCTATCGAAAGAAAAAATAGAATACTTTTGGACATGTTAACTTTAATATTTGATGGGGAATGAGATCTCCAAATTTTGTGAAGATTGTGGTATAACCAATGAGTTTACTATACCATAATCTACTCTTTCAAATGCTGCTATCGAAAGAAAAAATAGAATACTTTTGGACATGTTATACTCTATACACATTAATTTTGAATTACCAAATATCATGTGGGATGAAACTCTACTTTCATCTTGTAATATTTTGAATCACAATCTCCCTAAACATAATTCTAGAATAGCATATGATATATGAAAAAGTAGAAAATCTAATATGAGAATTCTTAAAACATGTTTGGCGAAACAATTTGCCTAAAATAGGAAAATTGGAGTCGAACATGTTCATTGTATTTATTATTGGCTATGCTTCTATAGTTCTGCATATCAATTTTTTGTGTTAAAATATGAAGTTAATGATAGTCTAATAATACTCTAATTAAGTCTAAAGATGCAATATTTTTTGAAGATATATTTCCATTGAAAATTAAAGTTACTAGTTCTATTAATTAGAGAAACCTATTTTTGATATACCTTCTTCTAATTTTCATACCATTTATGAAACTCCATCTTCTAATATTCATGTTGAAAATGCATTTGGAAGAGGTAATAGAATTAAAAGCAAAAGAGTTTTGGTGATGATTTTGTATTTCATTTAATTAAAGCCATGCATATTGATAATTAATGATCCTCAACCTTTTTTGGTGTTATCAATTCTTTGAATACACCTTTTTGAAAAGAGGCTATTGAAAATGAAATTCATTCTATTATGTCAAATTAAACATGGATTTTTTGTGATTTAACACATGGTTGTAAGACCATTGATGCAAATATATCACTAAAAAAAGTTAAAATTGGTATAATCAGAACTTTAATTATCTATTTTATTATCTACAAGTTTGTTGTACATCAAATGGATGCAAAAATAATATCTTGAATGGTAAATTAAAAGAAAAAAATATGGCATGTTTGTTTTTTGAATTTTAAAGTTCTAAAAATTTTGTTGTTATGGAAATTCAAAATCTTAAATTTGAAAATTTTAGTAGGATGTTAATTATTTTGTAAAATATAAAAATTCAGAATTTTAAAGTATGATATTTATGTTGTTGGACATATAAATTTTAAACATATAAATTTTGTATTTTGTTAAAATATAAAGTCTAGTATGTGATCTCACAGATTGAAATCTTAAGTCCATAATTTTAAAGTCCAACCAATTTTAGAAAACTAGTAAGTCCTAGATTTTTTGGAATTTGAAAGCTTCAAAATTTCAAAGTTTTATCTAATAAATACCATATTTATAGTTTTCAAAATTTAAAAATTTTAGAATTTTGAAATTTCATAAAACAAACAAACCCTTAAATGAACCAACTCGAGGGATGCTGATTAGCGATACAAAGCATGAAAACTGCTTAAGTCCTTGTATCAACTGAAATAAGCTCCTAAATAATGACAAAAAAAATTTTACAAGGTAATACTTTTTTATGGTCGCTATTAATGATTTAGACAAATGTGTATATAGTAAAGTTGAAATAAAAATTGTGTCATTTTATCTCTTTATATTGATGATAGTTTAATATTTGGTTCTAATTGATATATATTGTCAACGACATCAAAAGTTTTTTTCCAATAATTTTGGTATGAAGGTTTAGGAGAAGCTAATAATATTCTTAGTATTAATCTTATTAAAACTATTGATGGCATAAATATTTCTTAATCTCAATATATTGAAAATCCTTTTAGAAAATTTGTTCATTATAAATCCCCTCATGTTAGTACTCCTTTTGATTCTACTATGCATTTACAAAAAAATATAGGTGTAAGTGTGTCTCAACTTAGATATGCTTAAATATTGAATCTTTGATACATTTACCAAATTATTTTTGACTTGATATTTCATATGTTATTAGTAGACTAAGCAGATATACTAATAATTCTAACTATAATCATTGGAAAGCTATTGTGAGATTGTTTAAATACTTGAAAGGTACTATAAATTATGGCATATATTATACTAATAATTTATCTTGTTTTTCACACTTGTAGGTGGAGCCATACAAAATAATTTTTAATTTCTTGAATTACCATGGAGGCCAAATTAATCACTTTAGATATTATGATTAATTCTTACTTTCTAATTTATCTTTTTTAAATAAACATGTTTCTCTTTTTCTTATTCACTGATAACAAACTATCATATCTAAAGCTAAGAGTTCATCCAAAAAGAATCTTACAGATTCTTTCACTAAGTAAGAAATTATCTATAAAATAAATTCTTGACATTTTCTCTAAGATGGACGTCAATTTCATTATATGATCTATGTTGTACATCATATCATGTATTTATAATTAGCATGCATGTCTTGTGATAGTAGATGACATAAATTAATGCTTTACAAATGTCACATGAGCTATAAAATAATTACTTGAGATATTGTATTTATGATCATGAACATATTTTTATGCTAGCATATTTGTAATTTGGGGAATTGCAGTCCTCAAATAAAGTATAAAAAACATAAAAAAAATCCCGCAAAGTCAGTAAAATAAGGAGAATTAAAGGTTATCGGTAGAATGGAAAAGAAAGTTTATGAGTAATTATCATCAATGACAACCTAATACTCTAATTGGAGGACACCGTGGCCAAGGTTCAATGTGCGTTAACAAGCTAAATGAATAATTAAAGAAAAAATAGTACTAATTTTTTGTTGGTGTGTTATTTGCTAACTGTTCCTCGTGTAATGATTTGATGCTCCAGTACAATGGTTCAGGTTAAGCTCTTGCTCCTGAGAGTCTTGAGGGAAAACTTTTTGAGGAATTAATTTATCAAAATATAACAATAAAAATTATTATTTATTGACATTTCATGTAAATTCTAGAACACTTATGAAGCAAGATAAAAATGAAAATTATCAAATTCGCTATAATAATATTGAGTTTGGAAGTCATATGTCTTATACTACATTTGTTGTTATAATGTTAGGTATAATAAATTAACCTCTAAAAGAATTAAGATGATTTTTTGCAATAAACAAAATGAACACTATAAGAACTCATTTATTCGTATGTCTGTTGTCTTTCTAAGAAAAATTCCCAAAAATTATAAGAACTCGTGCATACAAGCACTTAAAACAAACTCAGAAGTAGGAACCTATAATACAAAGACATGGGTAACATAATCTCCAAATAAACAGATAGATAACAACTCACATAGAGCAAACTCTTCATAAATCAATATATTTTGGATTTGATCAATGGCACATGCTGAATCTTATGCTAATCCTCTCCCTTATTATTAATCTCTGCCATGATTGAACTGTCATTTGCCATCACGGTTAACTCCTGAAGGCTCATCAAATGTTGTAATTCTGGAAGCATTTTCAGCTCGTTGAATCTATAAATGAGGAGATTCTTGGGCTGTGGTCGATCCTCCACTCGAGCATTGGTAAAGTTGCAATCATCATCTGTTTCAGTCGAGGAAATCCGCCGACTGAGCAGACCATCTCCTTTCTGATGTATCACATGTGTCTGAGTTGAAGATACAGCAAGTGTTGTAGTTTCTCCATTGCAGGCATTGGATCCTGCTCTAGTTAGGAATCTCAGAGGATCAGTTTTTTGAGATATGGAGGGAAGCCATGTTCATGTAAGGGCTTTTCAATTGACCACCGTTTGCATAACAATAGTCTCTAGAGGTGCTCAATGCTTGGAATGGCCTCGCTGTTGATCATCACGGGAATATTGTCCCTGTAAATGCTCAAGCTGACGAGGTGATCAATTTCCTCGAGTAGATTTGTCAATTTTTCTTCATGACAAATGTCGACTTTATCGAGCTCCCATTTCCAAAGGTTAGGAAATGTCCAGTTTCTTATTTTTGTACCGACAATCGTCCTAATGTTTGAAGACTTCTTAGCTTGACAATTAATGACAATCTTAATTCCTTGCAGGAAAAAATCATAACATGCCTTAATGTCTCAATCTTGGATAATGACTCTGGTACTTTTGACTCCAAAACTGAAAGTTTTAGATCTATAGTTTGAAGGTTTGGAAGAGGCCCCATGGATGGTGGCAACTCTTCGATTTGAGTACCTCGCAGCCCCAAATACTGCAAATGGATTACGCTAGTGATCTCATTTGGTAGTTTACTGTTGCTTCCCTTAGCTCGACCACTCTCAAGAGCTTGAACGAAGAGAACTACCACATTTTTAGATATTTCGAACGTTACAAGGGTACGCAAATAAAGCAAGTTGTGTATCTGTGCCTTGAGGAAGCCCATGTCACTGTGAAAAGCTACGCCACGGGCTGGTATAGGAAATAGACCATCATCTTTTTCATTACAAACTATGAGAAATCCATTTTTTTCCTAGCTTCAGATTTCACTTAGATCAAGTAAGAGATCATGAATTCAGAACCTCTTGATGTCGTCAGTTGATTCTCGACTAACTTGAATCATGCATGTGTGAATCAACTCCTCTAAGCATGCCTTGGATATATCTTCCATTGTTTTCCTTTCTTGAGGCAAGAAACTCAATGCTAGTATCTTCATGCATTGCTTTCCCTCTGATTGGCAACTTATTGTATTTAAAATTTCTAGCTAAACCTAGTAGGTCTTTTCTTTAATAGAAAGAAGTTTTCCAAGATCAATGAAAGCAAGACGTAACCTGCCGCATTTTCTCACAAGTTGTTGACCAATATCCAGCAAATCTTTTGGACATGTACCAACATCTTGATTTGGAAATACCTTTTGAGGAGGAGCTCGATGCTTTCCGCGTCACTTAGGAGGCAAAGTTCGTAAGGGGCGATACATGGATCCGCTCGTCTTGCAATATTGCGAAATCGAGTTGCAAACAGAACCCTACTCCCATTCTTGACATCTAGAAGGGCTTCTTGCAATTGATTCCAAGTGTTGGTTGGCCACACATCATCCAACACTACAAGATACCTCTCTTCTTTCAAAGAATCCTTAATTTTCTGCATCAAATCATCCTCATCCATTCTCTCCAACTCTTCCTTATCGACATGCTTGATGAGCGCCAACATCTTTTTTAAAAGCTTATCCACGCTTTTGTCTCGAGACACTGTTAGCCAACTGCAAATGTTGAATTTCTTTTATTCAACATTATCATTATATAATTAATTTCCGTGCAAAAGCAGGTTTTCCAAGACCTCTAACCACAACAATGGACAAAACACAACGTCGACTGCTTTGATTATCAGGCAACTTTTCCAGTATAGCTCTCTTGTCGTCCTAAGTCCAACAGTATCTGCATCATCCATATAAATTGGTGATGGCCGATGAATGATTCAGCTTGCATCCCCTCCACCTTCGGCCAAGTTACTAATGCCATAGGCAGCTCTGCTAGTAGAGATCTCATTGATCTTTGCTTTTATCTTGTCAATCTAAATGCCGACATCATGGAATGTGTTCAGTTCCGAAGGCTTGAGAGCATACCACTTGACAAAGTCGATAAATCCCTTTTTTCTCGAACGGTTCTTGGACTTTGAGGAGGAAGGTGCCAATGACATCCTCCGCTTCATAGGCAACTTGGATGATGTCCCTGACGCAGTTCTTCAGTCTCTCGTCCCCCTTTCGCTTGGCATCGGCATCTTTGAGGAAGCAGTGCATCCGCTGGAGCTCTCACCCAATCCATTCAACCTGATCTCCCACTTCATAGAGGAAGATGGCTTCTTGATACAAGAGGTTGGTGAGCTTGGAAACCACGTTTGCGACCACAGCTTGAGCCATCTCCCGTCTCTCCCCCCAAAAGCAATACAACACAAATTGTTGATACTCGTTTCAATTGAGGATTGGCCGAGAAGATTTGATAGAGGAAAGCAAGGGTGGCTTGACCATTGTGTTAATTACTTTAATTAGTCAATCGAGGACAATAATTTCGAGTTGTTTATGTTCCAATTGCAATGGAATATTGTTGTAAGGATAGCTACTGCCGATCGAGCCAAACAAATAAAGTTTTATTTCAATTGTTTATCATAGTTTAAAATCATTCAACAAATGCAATAATGTAGTAATTTATTTTCACTGTAAAATCGACCCATACTTGTTGGAAAATGGTGGGCTCTCACACAATACTCAAACAATGAATAAATTTTTGGAGAGAAACTAGATGAAATATTTTAGTTTATAACTTGAAGATCGGTACTATAAAATATCTAAATATAATATATATTTATACTACTTTAAATTTAGATGGATACATGCATCATTTCAAATTATGAAACTACTTGAAACTATTTTAGTATCCACCTTTTCAAATTCTGAAACTGCTTGATACTATTTCATTCAAATGATAATCACTTCTTCTAGAAAACTCTGATTCATACACTGTTTGTTTCTGCTTTAACTAGACCCTTCAAGCTTTCGAATGAGTCATTACTCTCTTCCATACATGAAGATATGAATAAATTATACTTATCCAAATTCATCCCTTCTACTGTGAACTAGAAAGTCAAGTTTAAGTTATAATATTTCCCTGTAAACTTGACTTTGCTACCATGCCAAGCTGCATTCTCATCTTATTAAAAATATCATACTTCAATGGCTTTGTGAATATATATGCTACTTGATCAAGAGACCTCACATGTATCAACTGTAAGGCCCAGTGGGGCCAGTGTGTCAGTAGGCAGGCAGTGGTCCTGTAACTAGTAGCAGTTGTCTTTAGTCCTATATTAACAAAGTGTTGGAGTTGAGACTGGACTAAATATGATGAATGTCATTGTTCCAACAACGAGACCTTTTCCCGGAGAACTGGGAAAAACAAAATCTAGAGGTCGGGTGGGCCGCAGATCGCAGACCCCCAGGGACAATATCGTGTTGGGTCGGGGGCGTTACATAGTGGTATCAGAGCCACTCCGCCCCTCTTGATCGATGTGGGCTAGCTCAACGAGAACACTGAGCTCTTGAGGAGGGGAGATTGTAAGGCCCGGTGGGGCCAGTGTGCCAGTAGACAAACAGTGGGCCTGTAACTAGCAGCAGTTGTCTTTACTTCCACATCGACAAAATGTTGGAGTTGAAACTGGACTAAATATGATGAATGCCGTTGATCCAACAACGAGACCTTTTCCCGGGAAACTGGAAAAAACAAAATCCTGGGTTCAAGTGGGCCACGGGCCGCAGATACCCAGGGACAATATCGTGTTGGGTCAGGGGCGACCATAAAAGTTGTAACACCCCTGTCGTGTCCGATTGAACCACAACACAAGTGGATAATATACATATAAAAGGTTTACAGAATACATAGAATTAAAATTTATTACATCGATGCAAACATAATCCAAATGATATAACAAAAGTGATCTAATTAGAAATACTCAAGTTCCTCAAAGGATTTCCATACATAAAAATGAAATAACATAAAAATAAAGCAGCTCCAAGTGTGATCGCGCACGTACTCACTGCTACTGTAGCCACCTGTGTCTAGCTGCTACTCTCATGTGGATGGAAACAATCAAAGAGTGAGCCAAGAATACTCAGTAGGGAGTTACCTCCTCCAAACAGTAGGAGAGATCAATATTTAGGAGACAAGAATAAAATTAACAACAGTAGCATCAAAAATAATACAACGACAATGATGATTAGATAAACCAACATCCACAATAAGGAATGAATCAACAAAGATATCACATCCACGATAGTCAATGGTTAGGGACAGTGACTATGGACTCCGCTACAGATATTACGGAGACGGTCGCACCCCCCATCAAGCAGAGTCGAACCAATCTACACGTAAATCAGTATATGTGTGTGGCTGGACCCCCTAGCAAGCATAGTCATACCACGCTACACTCCCAACTGCTGATGGAGTGGTGATCCTGTCTAGTCACACAATGGATTACGTCCTCTACAACTCAAGAGACCAACTACTGTCACGTCTGATAGTCTTGCTAATCTCGTACTGAAGTAGGAAATCACGGACTAGTACCAATCAAATAGAGTCCCACTGCATACGTCTCTCAAGATACCAGAGGTTTAGCTATAATAAATATTGAATCGAGATTACCAAGTGATAGAAATGAGTCGACTCAATCACAAATCAGACTATTCAGCTAGAAGACATCGTCAAAGGAAGGATTTGAGACCACCAATTGGATCAGTATGAAAAACCGAGTCCAACGACTCCTATACCATCAAAATCGGATCTCAAATAAGAAGGTTATGACTGTTCAAATATATATATGCAATTTAGCCCCTATATCATTCCAAATTATAACTCCGTCGTCAAGATAAATAATTTTCATCAATTTTACATTATGAATCTTAAAATTATCAGATTATTATCAACAGTCACTGATCCAACAATTTATCACATAAGTCCTTAATAATTCCAAATTTAATCCTTACAGTATATTTTTCACAAAAGTCCCCAATACAATTTGATTTATACATTAGTCCTTTGAGTTTCTAAGTCGTAACTAATCCAGTCGATTTTCAAACAAATTATAATTTGATTCCATCTTACAAATTCATCATTAATGAGATTTAAGTATCTCAATCAAATTTTAACATAATCATAAATCAATTATCCCAGGCCCAAATCAATTTATCAATCAATTTAATCAATCTTACTAAATCCTTCCAATTTAATCTTCAATCAATTTCAATTCCAATTCGTAATAATCAGACTTAATTCAACGAATCAAATCATGAATCCAGATTACTTAACTTGATCTAAACCATTTACCTCATCATTAATTCAATTAACCCCAAGCCTGACTCAAACCAATTCCAAAATCAGAATCTAAACCAAAACCGATTCTGAACCAAACCTAAACTAAAACCAACTTTAAACTAAATCTAAATCAAAACTAATTTTAAATTAAACCAAAACCAAAATCAGCTTTAAACTAAACCTAATCCAAAACCAACTTTAAATTAAACCAAAACCATAACCAATTTTAAACTAAACCTAATCCAAAACCAACTTTAAATTAAACCAAAACCATAACCAACTCCTCCTTCCTCCTCAAACCCTGAACCTAAATTTGCCGCCGCCATCGCCGCCACGCCGCCACGCCGCCACGCCACCACGCCGTCGCCTTCGCTAGGCCACGGCCGCCCCCTCTGGTCGTCGTCAGATCCGCACTGCCCCACGCGTTGGCGGAACTCCGGCCTGCGCAGTCGTGCGCACGCCACCGGTCGCTCCCGTCGCCGTACCACGCGCCGAGATTGCGCTGGCGCCGGGTCCCGTGCTGGAGCCATGCTGCCGTCGGGTCTCGTGCTGCCTGCGTGTGCGCAGCGGTGCTACACACTGTCGCACCGCACGCCACCGGCGTCAGCCGCCTTCCTCCGACCGCCCTGCTCTCCGCCGGTGAGCAGCTCTCGCTGCTCTGTGGAGAGGGAGATGGAGTTTTTGCGGAATTATCTAATTTTTATCAGTTTTGCTTAAAGCTAGGTTATCATCATCTTCCTAAATATCAGGATGGTCACTAAGTTTATTAATTATTCAACATAAACTTGTCTCAGGAATAGAGGCAAAAAGAGAATGGATGAAAGTAACTCAACCTACCTTGAATCTCGATGACGATTGTCCCAAATCTTCTTGCCACTCTGTGTCTTCACGACGATTGTTTCTTGACTCCCTTCACTCCTAAAAAAGTCCTCGATACATGAAGGTTTAGTGGGTGATTGCTGCCTATAAATAGAGGCGGTTATTGGGTTATGGATTATGGGCTTGAGTAATGGGCCGTTATGGAGTAACGGGTGGTTACATTCCTACCCTCTTAAATAAATTTGGTCCCCAAATTTAAAATGAACTTAATTTAAAAATATGGGGGTATTTGGCCTTGATGTCCTTCTCTCTCTCCCAAATGGCCTCGTCCACAGAGTGATGTTGTCATAATACTTTTACTAAAGGAATCACTTTTCTTCTCAACACATGCTCCCTTCGCTCCAAAATTCGAATTGGCTGTTCCCACATGTCAAGTCCTTCCTCAGCTGTAACCGTTGAAATGATAAAATATGCGTCACATCTGAAATGTATTTTCTTAGCATTGACAAGTGAAAGACGTTATGCACATTAGCCAATGCTGGAGGTAAGGCGGGTTTATAAGCAACTGCTCCAATTCTCTCTAAGATTTCAAAGGGGCCAATATAACGAGGTGCTAGTTTGTCCCTCACCCCAAATCTCATCATACCCTTTATTGGAGAGATCTTTAGGAAAGCATGGTCGCTCACGGGAAACTCTAGATCCTGCCTTCTAGTATTAGTATAACTCCTTTGTCTACTTTGTGCTATGAGCAACCTTTTTCGAATCACCTCAATCTTCTTGGTAGCTAACTGAACCAACTATGGTCCCAAAATCTGCCTCTCACCAATATCTGTCCAACACACAGGGGATCTACATTTTCTCCCATATAAAGCCTCATAAGGTGCCATTTGAATACTAGCATGATAACTATTGTTGTAGGTGAACTCAGCTAGACACAAATGAGAGTCCCAGCTCCCCTTGAAATCCAGAGCACACGCTCTCAGCAAATCCTCTAGAGTTTGGATTGTCCTCTCTAATTGACCATCAGTTTGAAAATGATATACAGTACTAAAACGCAGCTGTGTTCCCAAAGCTTTCTGAAAACTACCCTAAAATCGTGAAGTGAATCTAGGATCTCTATCTGAGATGATGGTAACGATTACTCCATGAAGCTTCACTATCTCCTTCGCATATAATTCAGCAAGCTTGTCCAAAGAGTAGATCATCTTGATAGGAAATGAGTTGATTTAGTTAACCAATCCACCACAACCCAAATAGCATCCAATCGTGTCCTTGTCCTTGGTAACCCGACCACAAGGTCCATGGTTACATATTCCCATTTCCATTCAGGGATAGGAAGTGACTTGTAACCTTCCTGCTGGTTTTTGGTATTCAAATTTGACATGTTGACACACTAGACATTTTGAAATAAATTCTGCAATATTTATCTTCATGTCATGCCATCAATAATCTTGCTTCATATTTCGGTCCATCTTTGTGCTACCTGGGTGTATTGAGAAGCGAGAGCGATGAGACCCACTTAACAATTTCTGCTTCAATTGAACATCCTTTGGGACACATAGCCGACCCTGATATCGAACCACACCATCAGTAGTCATATCAAACCCTTGCTTGGGACTCTGAGTTAACTCCAATTTTAAAGTCTATAACATAGGATCTTTCAACTGACACTCTTTAAGTTTTAGCACCAATTCTGACTCTAGGCGCCCTCGTTGAGTTTTCTGATATCATAATTAATTTCATGTCTCTCAGAGTCTCTAAAGTCTTCCATTTTCTTACCAATAAATGGGCCGAATATCCTGCTGATTTCCTACTAAGAGCATCTACGACAACATTAGCTTTGCCTGGAAGGTAATTGATCGAACAATCATAATCTTTTAGAAAATCTAGTGATCTCCTCTATCTTATATTGAGTTCCTTCTAGATGAAGAGATATTTCAAATTCTTATGATTTGTAAAGATTTCAAATGTCTATCTATACAGATAATGCCTCCAGATTTTCAGTGCAAAAATGATGGCCGCTAACTCAAGGTCACGAATGGGATAATTTTTCTCGTGGGCCTTTTCCAGTCCAACATAGTTTCTATTTTCTTGGGATCCATCGATATGCCAGCACCAGAAATCACATGACCCAAGAAAATTACCTCTGACAACCAGAAGCTACACTTACTAAGTTTGGCATACAATTTCTCTTGTCTTAAGGTTTCTAACACAATTCTGAGATGTTGCTCATGCTCCTTATGACTCTTGGAATATATTAGGATATCATATATAAAGGCAATGACAAACTGATCTAAATACTACATGAATATTTTATTCATCAAATCCATAAAGACAGTCAATGCATTGGTCAAGCCAAATGGCATGACAACAAATTCGTAATGTCCATAGAGTCCTAAAGGCATCTTCGAGATGTCCTCTTCCTTGACCTTTAATTGATGATAGTCAGAAATTAGGTCAATCTTCGAGTACACTAGAGTACCTTGTAACCGAATCAAAGAGATCGTCAATCCGAGAGAGGTGATATTTATTTTTTACTATGATTTGATTTAACTGACGGTAATCAATGCATAATCTCATAGTTCTGTCTTTCTTCTTCACAAAAAGGACTGGTGCACCCCAAGGAAATGCAATGGGGCGTATGTGATCGTTGTCCAAAAGTTCTTACACTTGTTTCTTCAACTCTACTAACTTCACTGGTGCAATTCTATAAGGGGGTTTCGAGATCGAAGTTGCACTGGGTCTAAGGTCTATGCCAAACTCCACCTCTCTGTCAGGAGACAATCCTAATAACTTCTCAGGAACAACCTATGGATACATTTAGACAATAGGAATGTCCTCTAATCGAGGTGCACTGAATAGCTCCTCAGAGATAAAAGCTATACACCCCTTGCAACCCTTCATCAGTAGTTGTTGGGCTTGAAAAAAAGAAATGATAGGAGGAAAGTTTTCTTACATACCGGAGAAAGTAAAAGCGTCTTTTCTAAGTGGTCTGAAAGTTATTACCTTAATGAAACAATCAACATTGGCATGATAAGCTGCTAACCAATCCATGCCTAAGATGACATCAAAGTCATTAAAATTTAATAGCACTAGATCCACGGCGAATTCTTAGTTTCAATATACAGTGCTTGAATACCTGATCAATAATCATTCTATTGCCAGTACGCATTCCAACTATCAAAATTATCTTTAGAGGTTCAGCCTTTCTAGTCAGCTTGATAGCAAAGTGAGGGGCAATAAAAGAATGTGTAGATCCAGAATCGATCAATATAGAGGCAATCCAATTATCGATAAGAATTGTACCTTATACCACATGAAATAAATCTTAAAACTATGTTATTCTTAAACCTTATACTCTGATACCATAAAAGTTGTAACACCCCTGTCGTGTCCAATTGAACCACAGCACAAGTGGACAACAAATGTATAAAAGGTTTACAGAATACATAGAATTAAAATTTATTACATCGATGCAAACATAATCCAAATAATATAACGAAAAGTGATCTAATCCAAATAATAATACTCAAGTTCCTCAAAGGATTCCCATACATAAAAATGAAATAACATATAAATAAAGCATCTCCAAGTGTGATTGCGCATGTACTCACTGCTACTGTAGCCACCTGTGCCTAGCTGCTACTCTCTTATAGATGGGAACAATCAAAGAGTGAGTCAAGAATGCTCAGTAGTGAGTTACCTCCTCCAAACAGTAGGAGAGATCAATATTTAGAAGACAAGAATAAAATTAACAACAGTAGCATCAAAAATAATACAACGACAATGATGATTAGATAAACCAACATCCACAACAAGGAATGAATCAACAAAGATATCACATCCACGATAGCCAATGGTTAGGGACAGTGACTATGGACTCCGCTACAGATATTACGGAGACGGTCGCACCCCCCATCAAGCAGAGTCGAACCAATCTACACGTAAATCAGTATATGGGTGTGGCTGGACCCCCTAGCAAGCATAGTCATACCACGCTACACTCCCAACTGCTGATGGAGTGGTGATCCTGTCTAGTCACACAACGGATTACGTCCTCTACAACTCAAGAGACCAATTACTGTCACGTCTGACAGTCTTGCTAATCTCGTACTGAAGTAGGAAATCACGGACTGGTACCAATCAAATAGAGTCCTACTGCATACGTCTCTCAAGATACAAGAGGTTCAGCCACAATAAATATTGAATCAAGATTACCAAGTGATAGAAATGAGTCGACTCAATCACAAATCAGACTATTCAGATAGAAGACATCGTCAAAGGAAGGATTTGAGACCACCAATAGGATCAGTATGAAAAATCGAGTCCAACGACTCCTATACCATCAAAATCGGATCTCAAATAAGAAGGTTATGACTGTTCAAATATATATATGCAATTTAGCCCCTATATCATTCCAAATTATAATTCCGTCATCAAGATAAATAATTTTCATCAATTTTACATTATGAATCTTAAAATTATCAGATTATTATCAACAGTCACTTGTCCAGCAATTTATCACACAAGTCCTTAATAATTCCAAATTTAATCCTTACAGTATATTTTTCACAAAAGTCCCCAATACAATTTGATTCATAGATTAGTCCTTTGAGTTTCTAAGTCATAACTAATCCAGTCGATTTTCAAACAAATTAAAATTTGATTCCATCTTACAAATTCATCATTAATGAGATTTAAGTATCCCAATCAAATTTCAACACAATCATAAATCAATTATCCCAGACCCAAATCAATTTATCAATCAATTTAATCAATCTTACTAAATCCTTCCAATTTAATCTTCAATCAATTTCAATTCCAATTCGTAATAATCAGACTCAATTCAATGAATCAAATCATGAATCCAAATTACTTAACTTGATCTAAATAATTTACCTTATCATTAATTCAATTAACTGATTCAAACCAATTCCAAAACTAGAATCTAAACCAAAACTAATTCTGAACCAAACCTAAACCAAAACCAACTTTAAACTAAACCTAAACCTAAACTAACTTTAAATTAAACCAAAACCAAAACCAACTTTAAACTAAACCTAATCCAAAACCAACTTTAAATTAAACCAAAACCATAACCAACTTTAAACTAAACCTAATCTAAAACCAACTTTAAATTAAACCAAAACCATAACCAACTCTTTCTTCCTCCTCAAACCCTAAACCTAAATTTGCTGCCGCCGTCGCTGTCAGGCTGGCATGCCGCCACGTCGCCACGCCGCCACCTTCGCTGGGCCACGGTCGCCCCCTCCGGTCGTCGTCAGATCTGCGCTGCCCCACGCACTGGCGGAACTCCGGCCCGCGCAATCGTGCGTACGCCACCGACTGCTCCCGTCGCCGTACCACGCGCCGGGATTGCGCCGGCGCCGGGTCCCGTGCTGGAGCCGTGCTACCGCCGGGTCTCCTACTGCCTGCACATGATGCCTGCACACAGCGGCGCCGCACGCTGCCGCACCGCACACCGCCGGCGTCAGCCGCCTTCCTCCGGCCGCCCTGCTCTCCGCCAGTGAGCAGCTCTCGCTGCTCTATGGAGAGGGAGATGGACTTTTTGCAGAATTATTTAATTTTTATCAGTTTTGCTTAAATCTAGGTTATCATCATCTTCCCAGATATCACGAGGGTCACTAAGTTTACCAATTATTCAATATAAACTTGTCTCAGGAATAGAGGCAAAGAGAGAACGGATGAAAGTAACTCAACTTATCTCGAATTTCGATGACGATTGTCCCGAATCTTTTTGCCACTCTGTGTCTTCACGACGATTGTTTCTTGACTCTTTTCACTTCTAAAAAAGTCCTCAATCCGTGAAGGTTTAGTGGGTGATTGCTGCTTATAAATAGAGACGGTTATTGGGTTGTGGGTTGTGAGCTCGAGTAATGGACCATTATGGAGTAACTGATGGTTACATCAACACAATTTGCTTCTTTTCAATACATTCACGAAGGAAATGAAACATTATATCAATGTGCTTACCTCAATCATGGAAAACTAGATTTCTTGCAAGTGCTAGAGCTGCCTTGTTATCAACTATGATCTCTATAGGTTCCTCTTGTGTCAAGTGAAGTTTTTTTAATAATTTCCTCAGCCAAATAGCATGACATGCACCTGATGTTCTAGCAACATACTCTAACTCATATGGAGAGAGTATCACTATAAGTTGCTTCTTAGAACACCAGAAAATTGGATGATCTCCCAAGAAAAAAACCAGTAGTATTTTTTTTATCATCAACATCTCCAGCAAAGTCACTATCAGAATATCCTTTGAGTTTAAAATTTTTTGATAAGGAATAAAATAATCCATAATCAAGAGTACCTTTAAGATACCTCAAGATTCTCTTAGCTTGAAAAAAGTGAGAATGTGAAGGGCTTTCCATAAATTGGCTTACAATTCCAACAACAAAAGAGAATGTCCGGTTTAGTGCAAGTCAAGTACCTTAAACTTCCCACTAGACTCTGGAACAATGTTGGATTCACTTTCCCCATGGAGTGATCTTTCTTTGAAAGTTTTTTACGATATTCCATAGGAGTACACATTGGATTATAATACATCATGTTGAACTTCTTCAACACCTTCCTTGTATAGCTTTCTTGAGAGATGAAAATTTTGTCTTTCATTTGCTTGACTTCTATGCCCAAATAATAGGATATAAGTCCCATATCAGTCATCTCAAACTCTTTTGTCATAGCTTTCTTGAAATCTTTAAACATCCTTGGAGAATTGCCAGTGAAGATAAGATCATCAACATAAATACAAATATAGAATAATTCTTCATTTTACTTCTTCACATAAAGTGTATATTCATTCATACACTTAGTGAAGTGATTTTTTTTGAAAGTACTTATCGATTCGATCATACTATGCATGGGGAGCTTGCTTTAAGCCATACAAGGCTTTCTTCAATCTCAACACTTTATCTTCATGCCCTTTGATAACATATCCCATCGATTGTTCAATGTATACTTCCTCTTCAAGCATGCCCTTGAGGAAGGATAATTTAACATCCATTTGATTGATCCTCCGATGATTGTGTGATGCAAGAGAGATAAGCAAATGAACCATTTCCAAGCGGGCAACTGGAGCAAACACTTCTTCATAGTCAATACCTTATTTCTGCTTGTATCCTTTTGCTACAAGTCGTGCTTTGTACTTCTCCATTGGCATTCTACTTAGATTTGAATACCCATTTGACTTCAATTAGCTTGTGATCTTTTGGAAGTGTTGCTAACTCCCAAGTTTCATTTTTCTTGATGGCTTGAATCTCTTCGTTCATAGCTTGGATCCATTTTTTCTCCTTTCTTGCTTCTTCAAAAGGCAAAGGCTCATCGTTAGCAAGAAAATAAAATAAAGCAATATGATCTAACCTCTCAGTATCTTTATAAAGATTAGCAAGACTTTGGTATCTTTGTGGTCCTTCACTTAGGTTTGTATAAGGTGATGATGAAGATGAAACTTGAGAGGTTACAAATGGTGATGCTAGTGGAGTGACTTGATCATTCTCTTCAAGATTTGTGTCTTCTTTATCTTCTTTAGAGTAAGGAAAAAAATCATAAGATCTTTCCTCTTGAGCCGTCCAATCCCAACTTGCTTCTTCATCAAACTTCACATCTCTATTGATCACAATCTTTCCTGTACTTGGGTTGAATAACTTGTATCCTTTGGAGTTTTAATCATAGCCAATGAAAAGAAATTTCTCATTCCTACCACCAAGCTTGGATCTTCCTTGGCTGTGTACATGTGTATAAGTAATTGATCTAAAGACTCTTAAGTGAGAAACGGTTGGCTTCAATCCACTCCATGCTTCATGTGGTGTCATGTGCTTTAAACCTTTGTAGGAAAACGATTAACAAGATAAATTGCCCATGCAACTACTTTAACCCAAAACTCCTTTGACAACTTCTTACTCTTCAATATGGATCTTGTCATATTCAATATGGTCTAGTTCTTTCTCTCGGCAACGCCATTTTATTGCAGAGATTTGAAATTATTAAGGGACATCGAATCCCATGAGCTTCACAATAAGCCTTGAATTCATTGGAGATGAACTTGTCACCTCTATTTGTCCTCAAAGCTTGAATGTGATAGCCGCTTTCTTTTTCCACACGTGCTTTGAATTTCTTGAATGATTCAGAAGCTTCAAAATTGTTCTTTAAAAAATGCACTTATGTTTTCCTGCTATAGTCATCAATAAATGGCAAGAAGTGAGAATTTTTACCATACGTTGGAAGCTTGATTGGACCACATACATCCGCATGAATAAGTTGGAGTGGACGGGAGGCCCTTGAAGAAGATTGTTTAGAAAAACTTTTCCTTGGATGCTTGCCAAGTAAGCATGCTTTACATAATTGATCTGGATGATCAATCTTTGATATGTCCAACACCATCTTCTTTTGATATAACTCCTTGAGTCCTCCAAAATTCAAATGATCAAGTCACATATGCCATCTTCAAGTTGGATATTTTATGCAGCTCTTCAAACATATGACTTCCACAGTTTGAAGATTTAATAAGAATATCCGATTCTTTGTCATTTCTACCTTAGCAATGAGATGATCATTCTAATCTTGCAACCATAGAGTATGCCCCTCCATATAGATCTTACAACTACTAACCTCCAGGAGTTGTCTCAAACTCAAAATATTGCTCTTTAACTTTGGAATATAATAAACATCAAGAAGCATTTTATGATTCCCATTTTTTAGTTGTAATAAAATCGTATCTTTGTCTTTGATCTCCGCCTTAGAATTGTCACCAAATATCACATGACCACTAACATTGGTGTCAAGCTTCACAAACTTGCTTTGATCACCAGTCATAAGGTTGCTAGCACCATTATCAAGATACCATGTGTGGTCTCTTGATCATTAGCACCTTCTTTATAAGCAAGCAACAATGCTGCATCTCCTTCATGGCATTCAACAAGATTTGTTTCTTCTTCTACTTTCTTATTTCTGCACTCCCAAGAGAAATGACCAAGTTTGCCACAAGCATAGCATTATACATTTTGCTTGTCATATATTCTCTCATAATGACCTCTACCTCTTCCTCTTCCACGAATTTTGCTCACCTTCTTTGGAGAATTTTGCTCACCTTCCCTACTTCTTTGACCAACACCTCGTTCTCAGCTACAAGCTCTTCCACGTGTTGGATTTCTTTCACCTCTAGCATCTCCCTTGTTCTTAAAGGAGACCTTTGCTTGCAAAACTTCATTTTTTTTTTTTTTTGTTTGCTTCTATTCAACCTTTCTTCATAAGCACTTAGAGAACCATTCAATTGATCAATGGCCATAGTCTCCAAGTTCTTTGACTCCTCAATAGCCACCACCACATGCTCAGATTTGAAGTTGAGTGATAGTAAGATTTTCTCCACCATATGAACATCTTGAAGATTTTCACCAAGTCTTTTCATTTAATTGACAACCACCAACACTCGTGAGAAGTAATATGAGATAGACTCATTATCTTTCCTGAAAAGCTTTTCAAACTCAACCCTTAGAGTTTGAAGACGTAACTTCTTCACTTTGTCAACTCCTTTGAAGGAGTTTTCAAAATCTCCCATGCTTATCTGGCATTTGTTGCAGCAGCAACCTTTTCGAGCATATCATCATCAAAACCTTGATGGATGATTGTGAAAGTACATTGATCTCTCTTTCTTTCCTTCTCCAAAGCTTCTTTTTTATTTTGATTTAAGGTAGTCTCATCGGAGGCTCTTTATATCATTTGCTCACAATATCCCATACGCCTTAAGAACTAAGGATGGCTTTCATCCGAATTGCCCAATTATCAAAGTTTTTCTTTGGTGAGTGTGAGTATTGGAAGGAAAGTGAAGCACCCTTTGAAGGCATTATGGCTCTGATACCACTTGTTGAAAGATGATGGGCTCTCACACAACACTCAAACAATGAATAAATTTTTGGAAAGGAACTAAATGAAATATTTCAATTTATAACTTGAAGATTAGTACTACAAAATATTTAAATACAACATATATTTATACTACTTATAAATCTAAATGGATACATACACCATTTCAGATTCTGAAACTACTTGAAATTGTTTCAGTATTCATCTTTTCAGATTCTGAAACTATTTGATACTGTTTCATTCAACTAGTAATAATTTCTTCTACAAGACTGATTCATGCACCGTTTATTTTTGCGGAAACTAGACCCTTCAAGCTTTTGAATGAGTCATTACTCTCTTCAATCTATAAAAAAATAAATGAATTATACTTATCCAAATTCATCCCTTTTGCATTAAACTGAAAAGTCAAGTTTAAATTCTAACATACCAATCACAAAATCTTTTTATTTAATTTTTTTCGAGGGTCTACGTGGCTCAGAAGTTTGCATGAACGTGAAGGGCTTCGCGGGGGTTCTTCAGAGGACAGAGCGTAGGAGGAGGAACTCATCATGTATTTCAGAAATGGATCCGTATCAACATAGATCTAACTTGGCTGAAATGCCAGTAAAGGGACTGATTTTGGTTACTTCGGGTAAAAATGAAGCCTTGAGAGATCAAATCAAGTTACGGCGTCGGACACACGGAAGAGTTTTACGAAGATAACTAATTCAATATTATTATGTATAAACAATAGGTTAACTTAGATCTTATTAACTTAAAAGTTTTGATATGGTATAACTTGTTATGATAATTCAGTTAGGTGTTATTGGGCTCGCCCAATACAAACGAACCGAACTTAAGGAGGCAAGAGTTGAACCAAAGATTTGCGCGAGACTTTTCTGTCAGCATAAGCATTTTGGTCGCATAAATAATTCATTCAATTTTGCCATACTCGGAGCCTATTTGGATGCCTAGAAATTTCCACAGAAGAAAAATTCCTACGAAAAAAAAAATTTAGTCAAAATTTCTATGAAAATATTTGACACCATGTTTTAACAAAGCCCAACTTTCTATAAAATTATGAGATGTTTTTATTATCTGATAGGAAAAATAAAGACGTTCAATTTCTTTTTTATTTATGTCATAAAATGAATCTTACATATACTCCATCTTCTGGAAAATTTTCAATGGATTTTTTTAAAAAAAATCCAAACTACTCTTAAGGAAAAACCATCAAAAACACCCTAATAATAATAATAATAATAATAATAATAGACTTGGATTTTTTTTTTTTGTTGATGCCCTGTACTCAATATTTCTGGCTTTTTAAGAATCCAAAGATCAGTACATGAGGAAAGTAGTTATTGTTAAAAAATTCAACTTCTTTTCAAATTGGATAAAGAGAGAAATTCTGGAGATTGGAATCACTACCGATTCATGAAACGATTTCCGAAGCATGAAAGCCCAAGTTCTTGTGCTCACAGGTACAAATTTTCAAGCCATTTTGTTATCAGTAAAAAAGAACAAACCAATCAGAGCTTTCATGAATATCAGTACTTTCAAGAGGCCCTCAATGAATCATGGATATGCCCAAAAACATATACAAGTTTCCCTGACGAGAAGACAGTAAAAAAAAAGGGTACGAGTGAGGCCTTTTTATGTGTTATTAATGAACCAGAAGCACTCCGCACAACAGGAACCAAGCCAAGGATTCAGCCCAAACATATCCAATATTCCCGGATTTTATCTGAAGAAAATAAAGAACTATCAAGGCTGTCGTGATGTATACTCGATGCTACCCTTACAATGGAGGAGTAGCAGGATCGGCAGCAGGTGCAGGCACAGGCCTGGGTTGTGAGAGAAGAGGCGAGAGTGCCTTGACAACAATGCTCATATTAGGCCGGAACTCCGCTTCATATTGGACGCAGAGGGCTGCTACTGCTGCAAGCTGTGGGAGCAGTAGGATAAAATGAGGATCAAAGATGATCTCTATCTACTTGATGTAGTGGCGAACAAGAAGAGAAAGGAACCTTAGCAACTCCCTTTGGAGGATATTCTCCATTCAATCTTGCATCCACACATTGTTTGACTTTGTCCTCGCTCAATCTTGGCGTTGCCTATTTGAAGCAGATCCCACATGGAAAATGTCAGTGCATACACCTTATACATTGGCCATAATGACAACACTAGGAAATGCATGAGTGCAAACTTGCAGGAGGTACCAACCATACCATTAACATTGCTTTTTTGGCAAATCATCATGGTCATACAGGTTTGCATTTGCATATAATTTCTATTTCTTTCCATTACCATCATGCATTTTAAGAGGTTGAATCAAAAGGACTCGTCTTTGCCGAACCTTTTGAGTTATAAAATTCAGAAAAATGCTAGTTTGAAGATTACTATGCCCACTTAAATGCAATCATTTTAAAATAAGAGCATGATTTGCCAGCCAACAAAATTCCATAAAATTCTAAGTAATCATCTTGCAGAAATTTTAACATGATCATCATAGAGTGGAGTCCATTGAGAAGGTCCCATTGGAGCAGGGTTAGATGGACAAGGACCCCATCTAGAAATCTTAATGTTGAGGTTATCTTGTAGAAACTCAAGACTCAAGACCTCTCTGGAGAGAGGTCAATGTAGTATCAATAGTCTGATAAGATTGAGAATTTCATGTTATGCTGTGCAGTGATGTGGAAACAACTTTCTGCACATGAGCCTATAATCCTTTTTTCATGCCCAAGAAAAATGACTATTAATAAATTATCAGGAACATCTGCTGTAATTGCTTACCCAAGTAACAAGACTTTGCTGTCCTCTAGGCATGGTATGATCCACAGGTTTCCTGCCTGTAAGAAGCTCCAAAAGAACAACGCCAAAACTATATACATCACTTTTCTGTGTCAGTTGACCTGTCATAGCATACCTGCATTCAAGTTCGGCACATTACTATTCTACTCAGTTTGGCAAATCACTACACATAAAGATGCTATCAATAAAAAGAATTCATGCTGCACTGGTTAAGGCAAAGCAAAAATAAAAATCTGACTCACATTAGATCTTACCATTTTCAATAATGGTTTATTTCTATTTATAAGAGGTATTGTGGCTCACGTCCTTCTTCTACATGATGCATTCTACAAGATGGTTCAATGGTGGCACTGAGAGCTCTATAGGCTCTGTAGGAAGCATCTACTTTGACAGAATTAACTTGGACAAGATTGCAAACAGCACATAAAATTAGCCCATAGTTTCTGAGAGGGAGTATTAATTTTAGTAAGATAGTTTATTTTCAATAGGACAATGATAGTAAAAAAAACAGAGAATATTTGTTAGCAGTCAGTCATGTATGTGTCTGAGATATCAAAAATAAACTGCATAGCATAGCTTTACTAACAACAAAAAATGTAACTGTACTTGCTTTCTCTCAAATAAACAAATAAATAAATGCAATTGGAATCTTGAGGTTTTGCATACTCCGGGGCATGATAGCCAAAAGTTCCCAAGACACGAGTAGAATGGAGACGAGCAGCACTATCAGGAGCCTGATTTGAAAGATTAAAGTCTGCAATCTTTGCTCGGAAGTCCTCAAATAAAAGAACATTGCTTGATCTGATATCCCGATGTATTACTGAGGGCTGAACCTTTTCGTGAAGATATTCTAGCCCCTTTGCTGCATCAACAGCAATTCTAACTCTCTGCATCCAGTTGAGTGCAGGTCCAGGTTGTGCATCTTGTACTCCTTTTCGACCTACAGTTTCAAAAAAGAAAGAAAGCTTCTGCTTACTTGCAACAAAACCAAATGGTCCATAATATTCATTATGGAAAGGAGTGTGAAGGAAATATGTCATACCATGCAGAACATCATGCAATGAGCCCATAGTTGCAAACTCATAAGCCAACAGACGAAGATCTCCTTCAACTGAGTATCCAAGCAGTTCAACAAAATTTTCATGCTTTAATTTTGATACAGTAGACACCTAACATGAGATGCAATGATGGTCAATTCTCAGTAGTAGCTATAAGCCATGCAAACTTAATCAAGTAGCAGCATAACAGAAGTAGAGCTACAAATGTAACTTATAATACCTGATTTAGAAACTCAGAAGTAGGCTCTGGTTCTGATGATGCATCAAGCTTTTTAATGGCAGCTTGGTTTCCACCTTCTAAAATTGCAAAATATACTCTCCCATATGACCCTTCACCAACCAAGGAATTAGTGCTGAAATCATATGTCTTCTCCCTCAACTCTTCTAAGGATAGTACAGGCACTTCAATAGTAGGTGGTGGCTTTGAAGGTTCATTTTTGGCAACAGAAGAAAGCTTTGAACCTCTTTGGCCAGCTGTTTGGTGTAGAACAAAAAGGAGGATCAGTAGGAACAAAACAAAAGGACAGAAAGAAACTGATACGAGGCATTGGGTTTCAGAAAGTAAATCAAAATAAGAATTATAGAATTACACAAAAACAATCCAATAATCATTTATAAATAAAAGGCAAGGTTTGAAATGCTTATAGCTAAGCACAGGCTAGGCCCAGAACTAACTTATGTATATTTTTTCTCTTGTCTATTCCATTTTTAAGAATTTCCAGGCTCCAGGTGGCCCTGCCTGAAAATCCATGACAAGCCTTTCATTTTTGACCAAACCCCACTGGCCTTTTTTAGACAGCTCTAACAGCAATTGATAACCTCCCAGTGCAAAAAAATTTTCAGAAAAATGTCACTACAAAAGAGACAATTACTTGTCCAAATTACAGATTCAATCAACAAAATGCCAAGTCACTATTGGGTAAAATGCTGGTAAAAAAAGTAAAAAACAAAAGCTAAACTCTTCCATAGAAGTTCTTCATTAAGTTTGTGTACTATAATGGACCCCATTTTATAAGTAAAAAGATAACTTGAAAATCATGATAATGATGATGATAAAAAATGTTCACAAGCAATCATTTAATACAAGTTAAAACTCTTCTGGATGAGGCAAACTTAGCATAGCTTTGACCAGAGATTCATACACTTCAAGTGTGTAAAGTGCTTATGTTATTTTCAAAGGCTTCAAATTTAGCAATCATATTTCAGAAAATCAATTGCAAACCATGAAAGGTTCTGTAAGTAGGACCACTTTATAAATTCAAACTTGTTAGAGATCTACATCAAACAAGTGCAAGGTGGTGCATGACATGCGAACTTCAAATCAAAGTGTAAATGGAAGCATTTACAACTCAAGATGAAGAATCTCAGAACTTCACTATGGGTATGTTGCAAAAGACCATAGGCATAATCATCTAGAAACGCCAGTCCACAAAACAGATATGTAGAAGATAAATCAAGCATAAGCTATACTTTTATAGTTGTGGACCAAACAATGGTTGGATTTTCCTGAATGAATTTATATGCTCAAAAGTATTGAATTTGGGCCAAAATTGCACTACCACTATAGAACAGATTAGGTTTCCAAGGCTACCCTGGCATAATCCCAACTTAAGCCTTCAGAGTTTATCACAACAGAAAGCAAAATGGATATTCATAAAATGGATTTTATTCATGAAAAACAGAATAGCTAAACAACAAGGTTAGATAATTCTACCAAGTGGTAGAATAACTAGACCAAATTTATTCTGGTTTAGAACCCAATGAGAAGTTCAGTGATCCACTGGTTATCAAAAGAAAAATCCATTTGTTGGCTAAAAAAATCAAAACAGGATAAGTCATTGTATACCAAATTTAGGCACAGGCAAATGCAAATCATGCCCCCCTACTAGTTTTGTTTAAGAAAATTTAAACATGACCAATAACATCAGCTTGTTGTTGATTAGTGTGTGTGCATGCACCACTAGTATACATGTCAAAATAAATTTTGCTTCAATTAATTATAACATAAATTTGGAGTTAGAAATTAAGTTCAAACTAAGAAGTATGCCCTAAATTATTCCTGTCTTTGTCTCAATTTTAACTATTGATCATTGATTATAACATCAATCCTTAATGTTTAAGAACCTTGATCACAACAAAGGAAACATGTTGCAGACTATGAAATGAAAGAGAAGAAATATCATACCCTCTGTTGCATATTTTGCTTCATTGTTAAGGGAGTGGGACTCATCCTCTCGACCAGCACAACATAACCACCGACGCATCTTTTCTGCCTTCAAAAAATTAGCTAAATGCGTTGCACTGAGTCCCAAATGCAAAGAGACCACAAAAAGATGCAGCACCTGCAGATCCAAAACGGCTCATTACATAATTGTCAAGAGAATAATTCAAGCAGTTTAGGAAGACACAATACAATGCATCCAGTCAAGAGGAGCGACAATCAGAGTGTCGATGTTATCAATCAAAATCACACATGACATATCTCAAAGATGATCCCAAGAATTATTTTTTATCACATCAACCGGAATAAAAGGAGGCCTATAAGAATATGCCAATAATAATGCATCTCAAAATCTCACATTCAGCAAATGCGTCTCAAGTTAATGAATTTCATCGCATCAGATTTAAACAACTTGCATGAATTAGGAAAATTATCAATATCTCATCAATGAATCAAGCTATCGCAGATCTCCTGAACTAACAAGAATAAAAAAACCAAAAAAAAAAAAAACAAAAGGAAAATTCATTTATTTTGTTAGAAACGCACCCCGATCGTTTCCATTCACATCAAATTCCATCAATCCGAATAGACGCAAACTTGAACCCGGAGTGGGAATCAAGGAGCACGCAGAAAGAGAAAAGAACCCAAGTCCAGCCGGATCAATGCGATTCCAATCCGAAAATCATTTTCCGCATCAAATTTCACAAATGGATGATAGAACACGCCAAAAATCAAGGAAGAAAGCAAATTTTAACTGGAATCCACAATGGAATAACGGAAAGAAGGGAATTTGGGAAAGGAGAGGGAGGGGAGGGATCACCTAGGGATCGGAGGGCAAAATGGAGGTGCTTAGGGCTCGGTGGAGGGGAACCCGAACGATTCCACCCGGGAACGACACTGAAATGCGGGAATATAAGTACAGGGAAAGAAGACGATGCGGGCAAAACTGGAGCGTGAGGGGGGGGGTTTTCGGGCTATAAACGGTCCAAACGGCCCGAGGCCCGGCCTGTGGGATGACCAGGTCAAAGACTATGGGCAGACGACCGCTAAATTGTATTTATTCTACAATTTTTAGAACCGAAACTTGGGTTTATTTGGATTGAAAATAGAATTATCTTCTAAACTGATTTTAAAGTGATTTTAAAATTAATATATTTGATTTCTGAAACTATTAATTTTAAAATTCACATTTTACATTTTAAAATTAATATATTTGATTTCTGAAACTATTAATATATTTGATTCATAAATAATATTTTTATAATATTTTTTGAAACTATAATTGTAATGAAAATTAGGAAAGATATTTAAAAAATTATAAACATGAAATTAAGTTTTAATATATATGTAATATATCCATTACACATATATATATATATTATTTATTTACAAATTTATTTAAAACCTACGCGATTTTGGTTCACTGAGTTTTAAAGAAGTGTAAAACCGAAACCACTTTTATGGTTAGGGTTTTGGCTAAACTTTTGGATAAACCATCTCTCGCTCATGTCTCAAACCTAATGAAATAAATAAACGAGAGTAATTTGATAGATTTGGTGCAGGATCATGAGTGAATTTATTAATCACGATAGTAACGAGAAACACACCGCCACGTAGAGCGCAGTGTCAGAAAAGCTGAGAGGTTCTTAAAGAATGGCAATTCATTATATACAAGGTCAAAAATCAAGTGGGCAATCGAGCTTCCCAACTTTGACAACCTTTTTCTAAGTATTATTCAACGCTAATCAATCTGGTAGAAAACTAAATGATCCTCTAACCCGCTTAACCAACGAATGACCTTTTTTTTAACTATTTTTTTAGCTATGTAATTGTCGTTTTTCCTTGGAATAATTTCTCAATTTTCTAAATAATATTTTTATAATTAATATTTAAATTAAGATTTTAAATTTTGACTAAAACTACAGGCATTCTTTGATGAAAATATTAATTTTGTTGGATATCCAATCAATTCTGAAATCAAAAACTGGAGATCTTAGCCGTAAACTTTATTTTTAAAAAACTAAAATTTCACTTCACTTGGGATGCCCAGACGACCCACCCGTACAGACTTTAAATAGAGGGTTACCGACCGCCTCTAGTGATGCGGCGCACCATGTAAGCCTTGGGACTACCTTTGAGTCTGGCCATCTCAGTATCCTCTAGCCATTGTCGGACCGACATATATTGGCTATGGAACTTATATATGATCTGAAAGCTCATAAAAAATATGGCCATGCAGTTCAACGTAGCGTCTTTCCCTAAAAATATGGAGGAGGCCACTTAGTAAGCGATTAAAGCCATCTGCAGCCTATGCTTCAGCTAGAAATGGTTAATAATCTTCGTCCTGAAGTTCACTAATTGCAAATCAATCTCGCCCTGTCGGGCACAGATAATCAGATAGCCAATGCTATAAAATGAAAGTTGGAACTTTCCTAACACTAAGTATACTATTTCACCATAAACATTGTCATCATTAAGCAGGCATAGACAGTGCTCCAAATCTCACGAAAAATTAAAGCCTATATTGAAGAGCCGCGTCTGAACGAAAAAAGCATTAGGGTTTTCTTGGGCCGACATAAAAATATACCACAAGGGCATAATCACCTACTAAATCGCCTTTCCTGCAACAATTGCGCCTACAGAGAATGGTACCTGATACTTTAATCACCTGCACCATGAACAAAAAACCAATGAAATCAAATCTAGTGCATGAACTTAAGAGAAGGCTCATATACCTTGTGTCACCCATAAACTTCCGAGTCAAGAATCTCTCACCATTTCTTTGATTCTGGTCACATGCAAGGAGGGGCCAATTTTATCCCACAATACCTAAGTTAAGAAAGAGAGAGTCAAATTTCAAAAGAGAAATGCCAACTTTAGATAGCATTCATCAAGGGTTTCAAAGATCTCGAGAATATGAGATTGAAAGAAGCACAGATATTATTCACCTAGGGGGCTAAAAGGGCTCCATCCGAGTTCAACCCAAACATTATATAACTAGGCACAGGCTCAACCAGAATCTATACTACATTTTTCTGTTTTAACTTAGGTTTCGGACCATTCCTAGTTATATTTTCAAGACTCCAAGGCATGTAAACATCACTGGAACGTTTCAGTGTCTGCCCCAGTCAAAAACACAAAAGGAAAATACCTTACTGGTTTTGAAAGAATGGCTTTTCTTCAAATCATCCTAAAATTTTTTTGATATGACCCGAAAGTTTGACCCACCTGAAAATCTTGTGAAAATATTTCGATCGTGGCCTGTTTAGAGCCACCGGTGCAAAATGTATACGCATAGCCCTTGAAGGCTCCAAGGGTTATGAAGGTTCTCAGATTTCCAGTGCTATGATAGCTACAAGAACTCTTTCTCTTCTGAGAAAAAGGAAGTATTCCAATTCCAATTCCTCCTAGGAAAATTTCTTACATATTGAGAGTAAGGGCTGCCGGCGGGTTGGCCCGAACCAGGTCAACAACAAAAGTCATCCAAAACATTTTGTACAAATGCTTAGTATCATGGCCTCAGGCTCAGGAGAAGGCTGGCCCGAGCATGGCCCGTCTTATTTAAAGCCCTCCATAGAGTGCATGCATGGACATCCCCTTCTATGCTCTATATATAGCTTCCCCATCTCTTAATCTTAGCGATCAAAATCAAGGTCCCTTTCAAATTGTTTCTTAGGGTTATAGCGCAACACTAGCATTCAGAAACATTATGTGGAGAAGCATAGAAAGAGACCCTCTGATTGTGGGTGGTGTGATTGGTGATGTGCTAGATCCCTTCCTCAAGTCGGCATCAATGGCAGTGGTCTACAATAACAGGGAGGTAACCAATGGGTCTGAGCTCCGCCCATCAGCGATTGAGAACCAGCCAAGGGTCGAGGTCGGAGGCAATGACATGAGGAAGCTCTACACTCTTGTAAGTACCTAGTCATAGTGGCTAAATCTCAGTTGCAATACGAACCAGTTTCACCTAGGGACAACACAATGCCCGAACTTGGACCATATTCTTAGCTAGTAGGTCCAGGCCCAACCCAACCCATTGGGCCCATCGACATGTCATCCACTATAAGCAGCTCCCAATGACTGTACTGATAAAAATACTGAGCTATTGCTTTAGCTATTAGAACAATAAATGTAATCTAATTCATTGTGCAAGGTTATGGTGGACCCTGATGCACCAAGCCCAAGTCATCCAGATCAGAGAGAGTACCTCCACTGGTGAGTCCCTTTGTTCCATTCTTTCTTTTCTGCATCTTCAATGAAGTGTCTGCCAAATGGAAATCAATCTGTCAGAAGTAACACAAAGAAATCATACTGAATGCAAAAAGATATTAGGCACAAATTTTTTACATGCACTACTGAAAGAAACATCATCTGCAAATATCTGGACAACTAAAACAGGTACTTGACTAAAAGCCACATAACTTGTTGTTTTTCTGGTTTTTCTATTTTTATTTTTATAATTTTGAGGCGCTCAGTTGATTAAACATGCCTATGGATGCATGTTGAAAAGGACTTACAGTACTCCAATGGCATTATAGGTTGGTGACGGACATCCCAGAATCAACAAACACAAGGTTTGGTAAGTAATGCAATAAACCATGTTTTATCCCTTTCTACAGCTTCCCAATAATAAACAAAAATATCCAACTATCTAATCTGCAACCTATCCTTTCCTTGGTTCAGCTGTAATATCCAAATCAAATTTTCTTCCATACAGTATGTGCCAACGCCTAATTATTCTTCTGATCTCTAGACCATAAAAAAATCACAAAAATATCTTTGTCAGCACAACATTGTTTTGAATATTTTATTAAACCAAAGATCAGTCATGCATGCCACCTACATGCATACGCATTACATAGCAAATATTCACATCACAATTACCCTAAAAATATTAATAAACACATATTTGTATCACATACTGTTATTGTCATTTGATTGATTGGCATTTTCAGGAAATGAAGTGGTCGGCTATGAGAACCCACGACCAATAGCTGGGATTCATCGTATTGTCTTTGTGCTCTTTCGACAACAGACGCGACAAACAATCTATAAGCCAGGATGGCGACAGAACTTCAACACCAGAGATTTTGCAGCATTTTACGAGCTTGGATCACCTGCTGCTGCAATCTATTTCAACTGCCAAAGGGAGAGTGGCTGTGGTGGCAGAAGGTGAAGTCATATTTGGGTATTGCTATTACCATTTTAATCTCTTCATCCTTCATGGCAACAAAATTATGGGTGCCAGCATGGAAACATGTATCCACTTATCAATGTAAGACTTTAGAAAACAGAGAAGTCAATTAGGGTTCCTAAAGTGGAGTTAGAATCATTTGATCCTGATATTTTTGTCCCATGATAATCTGATCACACAATGAATGCCCTTCCCTGTATTAGTAGTAGGATATGTAGTCAACCCAAATGCATACTAGAAGATGCTTATACATCATGCAACATGGGAAAGAACTGTGTATTCGTGATGATAAAAATTGAGACAGGAAAGATGGCAAAAGGGTTTTGATCAACTGCTGGTAGATGATCTAGTAATTAGCACTGTCTGGTGAAACACACCATGATCTAAGCGGATGTCCTTCATGATAGTGTAAGCCATCGAAAGTTTCTCCATAACAGATCTTTCTGATGTGCACGATGCTTTCAGTTGTGAGTAGTCATATGGCTTTCTCTGCTTCTACAAGTTTGCTAGATTATGATACAACTAGGTAATCCCAGCCACATTAAGCTTCGCGCTTCACTTTCCAATCCACAAAAAGCTATACTGAAAAATAGAAGTCACGTGTTACTGTAGTAGTCATAACGATGCTGGTTTTTAGACCTGAGATGAAATGAAGAAAAGAACCCAGTAAAGTAAAACAGTAACCTTTCGGAAGGAATAGCCAACAAAAAAGTCCTATGAATATCTGTACCTTTTCCAAACTTCGACTATCATGATCTACTATTTTCTGCACCGCTTCAATGCATTGCAGCTCTGCACAAACACGAAAAAGATGAAAAGTTGACACTTGCAATTAGCATATAATATTCCAAGATCAGCATATGACACTATCTTGAGAATTTTTACCAAAAAAGGAAGCAGATTACATAAAAAAGCAGTAAACAATAGATTGCATAATGATGTACGACACAGATCTTTGAGCTGAACTGAAAAGGATGTATTCAAAATACAACATTGTGTCTGCAGTCTGTGAACCAACCACTTTAAACTTCAGGTCTCAACATATTAACAACCATATCTGCAACGGACAATAATGAACCAAAGTCCGATAGTGAATCATAACTCATGAAGACCCTGCTAATACTTTAGCCTTATTAAGGTCTTAAGACCAATAAATTTCAAGTCCTTAGCAATGAAGAGCTGGACGTTATTCATAGGGAAGGCTCAAGCAAATTTTGAACAGTACATAAAACTAACAAATGAAGCATGTATTACCTTTTACACTGGATTTTGTCAAGTCCGATAACCATATGGAGAATTATCTCTTCTGTCTTGAAGGAAGAGAATACTATCTTTGCTTTTCAAAGTAGTGCCAGTACACCAGTTAGGAAGCTCTCACAGCAAGGCCATTACACAATTATCATTGGAACAACATACAATTTGAAAGTGCCTCCACCTAACAGGAGAAAGGGCAAAAGATGGCAAGAAGGGATACATTTTATTCTATTACCAATAAATTGAGCCCAAAGAATGAATAAATCAGCAAGTCTGAGAGAATAGTGTTAATAGTAGGTCCAGATCAATCTTGCCCAGCCAGTTGCATTTGCTTTGAAATAATAAACAATAAAAGCAATATCTCCTCCTTCTGGGGATGGTCACACTCTCCAACCAAGAATTCATGGGCCTTACCATTCACTTCAATCACACTAGAACCTGGTTCCTTCTTGATACCCATTTCCATCATCAGCTTCCTCATCCTTGTCACATCCCCCCACCTATCATTGGTGGCAAATATATTGGATAGAAGTACATATACCCCACTATCACTTGGTTCTAGCTCCAGAAGTTGCCCTAAGATCTGTTGGGAGAGTTCAATATTCCCACGATCCCTACAAGCACTCAGCATAGCTCCCCAAATAAGCACATCTGCTCTCATAGGCATAGCTCTGATTAGTTCATAAGCTTCTGTCAAGAGCCCAGCTTTGCAAAGCAAATCAACCATGCATCCATAGTGTTCTATCTTTGGTGTGAGATTGTAAAGCTTGCTCATCGAGTTGAAATGGTGACGACCCTCATCCACTAAACCACTGTGTGAACAACCACTTAGTACAGCCACAAATGTAACTGCATTGGGTTTCATACCTGATCTAACTAATGATTTGAAGTAACAAAGTGTATCTCTTCCATGTCCATTCAACGCTAGACCCCCTATCAATGCATTCCATGAGGAAATGTTCTTGTGAGGCATCTGCTGGAAGGTGTGCAATGCCAAGTTCAAGCACCCACACTTTGCATACATGTCGACCATGGAGGTTCCTATATGAACATCCCACTCAATTCTCTTGCATTCGATATACTCATGAACCCACCTTCCTGTATCCAATGCTCCCAAGCTTGCACAAGCAGATAGAATGCTAGACAGAGTGACCTTATCAGGCTCCAATCCAGACTCCTGCATGGCATGGAAAACCTCCAGAGCATCCTTTGGGCGCTTGCATTGTGCCAATCCACTTATAATATTAGTCCAAGAAATGACATCTCTCTGAGAAAGCTCATCAAAAACCTGCTTTGCTTCATCCAAACACTCACATTTCACATACATATCCATAACCGCATTGCCAGCAACAACACCAATCTCGGCCTCCTGCTTCAAACTCAATGCATGAACTTTCCTACCCAACCTCACATCCCCTTCCCGCCCGCATGCAACAAGCACACTCACCAATGTCGCAGTATTTGGCTCAACATCCATTATCCCAAAAATATCCAACGCTTCCTGCCAAAACCCCGCCTTCACATACCCTGAAATCAACCCAGTCCAGGACACCACATCTCTAACCGGCATTTCATCAAACATGTTACGTGCACTGCCACACGCCCCACACAACCCATAAATATGAACCAAAGCATTCTGGGCATGGATATGCCATCCAAATCCCATCTTAACAACAACTCCGTGGATCTGCTTCGCTTCTCCGAGGCCCGAGAACTTCATACAAGCTTTCAAAACCACAGGGAAAGTATACTTGTCGGGCCGAATCCAGTCAGTCGCCAGGTGTTTGTATACGACAACGGCGAACCACGGAGCCCGGGTTCTCCCATAGCCGGAGATGAGTGAGTTGAAAAGGAAAGGAGTAGTAGAGTGGTGGTGGATTATTTGCTTGAGGGCGTACAAGGAGAAGGATGGAGGGGAGGAGACGGCGAGGTGGTCAACAAGCTTGACGGCAACGGAGAAGTCGCCGGCGAGGCCGGAGCTGAGAACAAGAGCATGAATTTGCTCGAAGTTTCTGGTGGTTGTGCGGGGTTGCTGGAGAAGGTTCAACAGAGTGGGTTTTAGAAGGCCTTTGGAGGAGGTGCTCATAGTCTTTCGAGACGGAGAAGCAGTTAAGGTGGTTATTATTGTTGCCGAGTCGTCCTAGAAGCTTTTATTTGCATTTATACCCTTTAAAAAAATGCTTCTTTTTTAAACACCAAGGTTTTGTTTGGTTGGAAGTAAAATTAGGATTAAGCCCTAATTTTCATTTTGCTCTCAAAACGGCCTAAAAATTAGAGTGATTTTACTCTCAATAATTTTAATTATTCGGCTACTCCTCAAAAATTCTTGGAGTAACTATTATAAGTAAGGTTTTAAGTTTTGATTTTGAGATCGATTTCGACACCCACCGAAATTAATTCGTTTGGATTATTTTGGTCCCGTTTCGATTGTTTCGGTCTTGTTTCGATTTAGATCAAATTATTTTTTAAATTTTTTGACTAAACTTTGACTTTTAATTTAAAAAAATTAAAAAAATAAAATTATATATATATATATATATATATATATTAAATAAATTTTTTTTTATAAAAAATGTAAAATATGCAAGAAAATGAAAATGGATATCCATAGGATTAGAACTCGGGTCTTAACCACCAAAGTAATAGTAATTTATGGTATAAGTATAATATATAAATATAAATACTATATTTTTTTAATTTGAAACCAAAACTTAGATCGAAATATTTCGACTGAAACTAAGAACCATGATTATAACCCAAAATATTAATAGCTAATCCTAATACAACGATACAACAACATTGTAAAAATTTTATTTACTCCGAATTATTCCAAGAGATGAATCCGATACGCATGATATTAAAAATTACTCTATTTCATGTTATTTCTTTTACTTTTGTTTATATTTTTCATAAAATTTCAAATTACTCTGCTTACTCTACTCCCCAATCAAATAGACCTCAAGCGCTAAGTTGGTGACCATGTTAAACTCTTCTTCCATGACATTCCAAGCGTTAAGTGAATTGAACCTAATTGGATCTTGCTCTCTTTGTTGTGGATAACTGAAACTAGACGGAATTAAAGCTTTGTTATTATCAAAGAAAAACAAACTCGAGTGAATTGCATTTGTTCCACGAAAAGTATTTTGACGAATTTTACCAACCAATGGTAATCCACTTAACAAATATTGACCTTGAATTGAGGGTAGGGCCATGTCCACCCTTTTAGTTCCCTGTCCTAAAGAGCAAATATGCAAAAAGGCAAAGCTACAGAAATGCACTGCAGCATTGAACAGCACCAATAAAATTCCTGCAGCATTGAACAGCACCAATAAAATTCCTGAATACCTTAAAAATGCTTAGCAAAGCAGCACTTGGCGCAAAGAAAGAAGTGAAATAGAAACATCAGTCAATCTGCAGCCATAATTAAATAGTTATATAAACAAGCTTAAATATCGTGATGAAGCCAGATCTAGGGTTTCACAAACAGAAATTAGGGTACAAATTCAATACAATACTACTGTTCACTAAAGAGGAGCAGAAATTAGGGTTTCATATAACAATAGGAACCAAAGCATCCAAAATGAGCTAATATGCATTAAGGTTTCTGAGTGTCAACACTACTGCTTCATTCATCCATTTGGACCCCAACATCTTTGACATCGATGGTGAAAGAGTATTCCTGGTCACAGCCCAGGTAGGAATCACACATAAAGTAGATGGTCAAGTTCTTCTCTCCTGGTTCTGAAGGAGCAGTGAAGACCAGCTTCACCTTCGCTCGCCGCTGAAGGGGTACTCTCTTGATGGCAAGCAGTTGATTGGTGTCAGTATCACCGACCACGAGCCACCACCCTTCCTCTTTGGCCTTGGGAAATCTCGGGGCATCAACTGGTCCCACCTCAGAGCGGCCCTCGAGCTCACGCTCCAATGTTACTTGCAGAGTTACATTGTCCTTGGGCCTAATATCATCACTATCCAACACCTCATAGGCCATGTCAATGTTGGGGAAGCGGTTGCAGAAGCGGGCGATGTCAAGCAACTTGGAATCATCCATCTGCAGCAGATCCCGCCTTTCATCGTCCTCCATCTCCACCAAATCAAAGATTGTCTCAATCCGCTTTCCCTGGTTGTCCTGACATCTTTTTGCCAAATCCTTGTCAAAATGTGGAAGTTGCAACAGCATGGAGTCTCGCTCCCACATGCCCTGGGTCACCATTTGACTCACTTCCATTGCTGAGATAGCAAGGCTAAGCCACCCATTGCTGGAAATAACATCAACCATGGCCTGAAGCAACCTGTGAGCTGAAAGAAGCACCTCATGCTGGTCGGCTGCTAGATTTCCAACCACCTTGTGCCTAGAAAAGTAAGCTTGTAGCAGAGCATTTGCCTTAACATGTGGATCTGAGTATTTAGGGTTCTCAAAGGAAAACCTTTGGTGGTTGATGAGCTTTCTTATCAATTCTTCCTCACCAGGCCTTACAGGCAAGTGCTCAAACTCTGCAGCTGATGCTAGAATTTCGAGAAGGCCTTTAAGCTTTGTTTTTGGTGTCAAAGAAGAGCTGAAACGCTCTATGGTGGTGTAACTGATGTAGTAGTAAGATGCAATCAGGCCAAGATTTGAAGGTTTCAGATACATATCATCTTCTATAGTCACACAATTGCTTGACGCCAAGTCACTCAATGTATTCTCTACTAGCTCAGAAAGGTGATCAGAAAGATGTCTATGGCTAACACCTTGTAAGTTGTAGTAGTTCGGATTCTTTGTCAGTCGCCGATACATGAAAGTCCAGGTGAGATAGTCCACAGCATCTTGCTTGTTGTCAACAACACCAACAACAACTTCAGCATTGAGATGGTCATGGAGAAAATGGTGGAGATGACTCTCAACTGGAAATGCTTCGTAGAGAAATTTCTTGTAGTACTCCTTTCGTGGAGCATGACAAAGGATTACACATTTACCTGAATTATCTCTCAGAGGCCTACTTGCATGACCCATCATCTGCAGCAAGTCGGTAATTGGATAGTCTGCATTCTCTCGCCGATCATAATACTGGGTTCCCATGACAACAACCAAGTGAGCAGGCAATAACACTCCCCAGCACATTGAGCTACTTGCAACACACACTTGAATCCTTCCACTGATGAACAATTGCAGAACCACTTCTCGATCAAGCTCACTGAGCCCCTCATGTAAGAAGCCAACACCATGTGACAGTGTATTCTTCAAAACATTGTCCTTAACACCATCGATGAAAGTTTCCATTTCTTCCATAGAACCAAGAAGAAATGCAGGCTTCTCCCCACTGTCAGCAATTGAATAAGCCACCAAATCAATTGCAGTCAGCCTTGCATGCTTCCTCGTGGGGACAAAAACTAGGGCAGGTTTGCCATTCTTTGCATGCTGGACAATTGCTGCATATGTTGGCTTTGTCATTGCTTGCATCCTGGCCTCAAAATTTGCTATATCTACACCTTGAATATGTATTTCAAGAGGTACAGGCCGTACACCAGGGGGAAAGTTGAAAAGACCATGGGAAGTTGCACCAATCCATTCTCCAAGATCCTTGGCATTTGCAAGAGAAGCTGATAGTGCTACAATCCGGATATTGCTTTCAGTCTGACTCGCAATCCGCCTCATTCGTGAGACAATTATCTCCAGTACAGGACCCATCTGACCCCCAATCAAATGAAGCTCATCAACAATGAAAAGGCTTACCTGCTGAACATGCTTCCTCTGCTTCCATCTTCTAGAAAGTGCATCCCATTTCTCAGGAGTGCTGATAATAACTTGTCCCCTTTCAAGCAGCTTTAAGTCAGTAGCAGTTTCACCAGTCAACTCCACCACATTCATTCCAAGGCCCTTTCCAAACTTCTCCTTCCAGTCATGGTATCTTTCCTTTGCAACAGCTTCAATAGGAGCAATATACACAACACGCAAGACACTCTGTGGCCCCTTTTGATGATTTCTTAACAGCGCAAACTCAGCACAAATGGTCTTTCCACTGCCTGTGGGAGCTGCTACCAAGACATTATCATCTGTGTTGTATAAGACAGTAAATACTTGTGTTTGTATAGGATTGAAGTGCTTGAAATTGTCATATAGAGCCTCATACGAAGTGTTTCTCAATGCTGTCACTGGGAGAGGTTGCAAATCCAGCAGCTCGGTTGGTGGTGGATATTTCTCAGGTAAAATCAGATGTCTGAAACAGATAGGCAAAACAGTTTGAGAGCCCAGCCACCGATCAGACACCACACGGATGAAATATTGTGGAGGCAATGGCTCATATATTGAGACAGTAAAGTTCAATGTGTGGTCTTCATCAATATATTGCTTCTTCAGAATATAATACTCATGATGGAGAATGAATTCACCATCATTGTCCTCAACAATAACCCAAAAAGGTTCCACATACCCATGAATTTTATCATCCCATTGGAAGTCTGGTGTGATTGTCAGCTCGAAACCCAGAACTGTTCGCGTGATTGGTTGAACATGAGCTGCAAGGTTGAGCTTTGGCAACTGGTGGATATGTTTATGGAGCGTTCTCCCCATCTTTTGATAACGAATCAGCTCTCCAATCTCCTGTGAAGACAAATCATAGTACCTTTCCCAGGCCAAATCCTTCTTTTCTAATTTCATCAGAATCTCATTTGGTATACCAGCAAACTGCCGGAGTGGTGTTTGGACGCTCCACATGCGTTTATCAACCATTTTGCAGAGATTCAGAGCTCTTTCAGCTAATTGAGCCCACCCCCGTTTCAACACAATCTCAAACAATGCTCTTAGGAGACGCCCAGCACTCTGCAAAATGAGACATGAACCAAAAGAAAATTAATCATGGACTTATTTAAAAATGATAGCTGCGGACCAGAAAGATGGAGAAGATAACATGCACAGCATGATTGGAAAAGCTCATGCATAAAAATAAGTAATACCTGTCGGATGAAAACCATATCAGATGTCAATGAAAGCCCTTCCAGCTTCAACCTTGATATGTATGCCTGTAGCAGAACATTAATCTTTGCACTAGACTCTTCCACGCTTTCTTTGACAGGAATTGGAACCCGATCCAAGAGCTTTGCTAGTTCCATCTTCTCATCCTGTCTCACTGTAACGTATTTAAATTCTTCACTGAGAGAGAACAGTCTGCAAAGCTCAATATCACCCATTGTTGACTTGAGGTATTCATTATAAGTAGAGACTGTCCCATGAGTTATATAATAATAACTAGCAATTCTACCCAGGTCAGTGACCTGAAAATAGCCACTTTTCCTGTCATATTTGACCAGATTATTCTTATCCAAGATATTTGCAGCAGAATGGATCTGCACAGAAAATAAACAAGGAAAAGGAATTATTGATTAATTGTCATAAGAGAAACAAATTTATTTGAGCACCGTTTGGTTCGAAATCAAGATCAAGAGTAAAGTACAAAAAGATAATCTGGTCAAATTTTTGGTGTTTGAATACTAGTCTGGATAGTTAATGATTTTTTTTTTTACCTTTATGCCCTTGCATATATTACTTATTAAAGTTTAAATGAATAAATGTATAGGTAATATGGTAATTTACTTTTTAAAGCAACGTAAAGATAATCTGGCTATCTTTTTGATATTTGGATGATAGACTGGTCAGAACAGAATGATTCTGATCCTGATCCCGAACCAAATGCACCCTTGTTGTTGTTGTTGACAAATCAATTACACCATCAGTACAGCTTCAGCCCAATCATAGTAAAAATGCAAATGAAATCAATATAGGCCAATGACCATGAATAGCTTCGAATTCAAAAGTAGATAAAAGGGTGGTTCAATTTAATTGCTAATTGGAGAGGAAAAAAGAAGTCCCAAGGGAATGTATTGCACAGGTGAGAGATTCTGCCTGGTCTTACTCTAAGTTATAAGTTACACCATCATGAGCTGAAGGTAAAGTTTCAAAATAGAATAATATTCCCCAAAGCCTTGTGTTACAGGAAGTGTTAAATGATGACTGGATATATCAAGAATCATATCAAAACTCACAAAACCATTAGAGAACAGCAAAATGGCATTAATTATTCTGACCTACAACAATTATGACAGTTTTAATTTTGAGGTGTTCACTATGTGACATGAATGCTCTTTAGAAAAAGAGAAGTAACAAATATCTGTTTTCTCTTCAGGCTTTTGGGACTTTGTATGCACATAAAAAAAAAAAAATCAAATGTGAATGAAACATGAAGATAACATAATAATAGAATGGCACTATTTGGCCCATCCCTAGCAACAAAAGTATGTGCTAAGTTGAATCAAATGAATTGGTCTGCAGCCTAAAATCATGAGATTCCCTTTAACAGAGACTATATTTCCCAGTATTGATACCATTGTTCTTAGTTTGTACATGTGAATCTATCTACACGTAAATCAAACACCAAAAGTAGAAGGGTAAAATGACAAATATGTGGCATAATAGTAAGCCGGAAAAGCACAAAATATACAAAAGTAAAATATGCTAAAATGGAACATTAGAAATTAAACAAAAAACAAGAATGCGTATTCTATCAGGTAGACAAAAATAGATGCATATTGAAAGTCGGGAGATAGACACAAGCAAGGGTAAGCAAAGATGTATAAAAACCTGAACACACAAATAAAATGCACAAAGTGAGCAACAAAATCACCGTATTCAGTTCAACAAACCCAGGACATGCAAAGACAGATGGGAATGATAACATGCAACAGGTAATGAATACAATAGTCATAAAAAGAATTTTGGTCAGGCACTTACAAGATCAGCCCTTCTTTCCTCCAATAATTTGTCTCTATCCAGGATATCAGCTGGTAAACCATACAGAGTCGGATTCCTCAGCATCCGTATGTACAAGTATGTGTACCCAATCCAAGCGCATGCTTCTCTAGCATTTTGAACAGTTCCAAGAACAATCTCAGCATTTAACTGGTCAGCCAATTTGGAAACAAACTGGCTCTCAATAGGAAGCTGTTGATTCATGAGGGAGAGATAGTATTGCAACTCACTATGACCCGTCAAGATTATTCCCTCCCCATAAGAGTCATACTGAGGCCTTCCTGCACGACCAAGCATCTGCATGACATCCAGAGGACTCAACTCAGTCCATGCTCCTTTCTCTGGATTATAAACCTGAGTGCCTTTAATGATCACTGTATGTGCTGGCAAGTTAACACCCCATGCAAGAGTAGCAGTTGAAACCAACACCTGCACATGCCCATCAGCAAAAAGGTCCTCAACAAGAGATCGATCAGGCCTTGTCATCCCTGCATGGTGAATTGCAAAACCATATGGCAGCAGATCTTTAAGATCGTTGCTCTTAACCAACTCTGTCTGACTCTGAAGAATCTCACGGCTTACGCTGTCATCTTTCAAAAACCGACTTAATGTATCATTAGCCAGTGCAGTGTCTCGTATTGCACGAGCAGTTTTCGCAGTTTCTTTCCTTGAATGGACAAAAATAAGAACTTGATGCTTACCAGCAACATCCAGAACCTTCTCATAACAGATCTCATTCATCAGTTGAAACCTCTGCAGGGGTTTTTTAACAGTAATCCCAATGTACTGCTGTGCAAGCGGACAAGGCCTGTAGCTATTATCAAAATGAAAAAGTCCTTTCTTGGGATCCACACGTAGAAACAAAGCTACATCTTCATAGTTTGGAAGAGTAGCGGATAAACCAACAAGGCGAATGAGCTCCTTCGTTGTTTCAGTCTGTCTAACTGTTCTAGCAACTATACTTTCAAGGACAGGTCCTCGGTTATCATGAAGAAGATGAATCTCATCAATAATAAGAAGCCTCACAAGCTGCGTATAAGTTCTGTCTCCAGATTTTCTGGTCACAATATCCCACTTCTCTGGTGTTGTAACAATTATATGAGTCTCCTCAATCTGCTGCCGTGTAAGAGTTTGATCCCCACTAAGTTCCTTCACAACAATACCATAAGATTTCAAGCGATTAGACAGGTTGCCAACCACCTCAGCAACCAAAGCCTTCATTGGTGCCACATATACAATCTTCTTACTAAATGGCTCATCTGGATTCTCAGACCGATGTACACCAATCTCATGGAGTATGGTCAACATGGCAACATTAGTTTTTCCAGCACCAGTTGGAGCACAAAGAAGTATATTGTCAGGTTTAAAGAGGGCAGTTTCATAGACTTTGCTCTGCACTCTGTTCAGTTGCTTCATGCCTTCAAAAGCAGGCTGTGCCCACTCAGGAATCTTTGATATCATGATCAGCTCCTCTCCGTCAGCAAATGGCTTCTGTTTCAATGCAGGCACATGGACTTCCTCGTAACCCTTGTGAGGAGTTCTGTACGATCCCGGAGGAAGCTCACACTTCTTGTTCGCCATCAAAAGACCACCTTGATGAAAGGCAAGGCTATCAAGGTCAAGCAATTGCCGCTGGCCCTTCAACCACCCATTCTCAGCATCCCTATCGACAACCAGCCGATCCCTATCTCCATCACCACCACCCCTCTCATCCTTCAACCGCCTCGCCTCCTCCCTAATGCTCTTCTCCAAGTTCTTCTGTCGCTCCTTTGCAGATGCTCTGGTAGCATGCAGTTGCTCAAGGATGGCAGCAAGGCTCGGGCCCATTGTCATCATCTCTTCCTCAATCTGCTTCCGCTGTTCTTGGTCCTCAGCTCGGGCCAACCTAGTACACCAGACTATTTTGAGCCGGTTCCTCAGGAGCAACTTAATAAGACCAAACTTATCATAATCCAGAAGCATAACAAGCTTGTTCTCGACCTCTCTGTCATCTCCTTCAGCAATTATCTTGAGCACTTTTTCAGCATGATCCTGGCTTTGCTGCGGATCAATCTCCTCATACGCCTGAGTGATCTTCCTTTGAAGCCAGTAAGCATCAATGTCTTGAACATTCACCGATAAGCCCTCATTGGCCTCCTCCATTTCATCATCATCAATTCCACCCATTTGCATAGCACCAGCACCATTTTGCTCCTGGACATCCCCGTCATCCTCTTCCAATTCTTCCTGGACCTGCTCATACACTTAGCATGTAAGCTTTAAATTGATTTTTTCCCCCACAATCAAACAAATAAATTAAACAAGCACGAACAACATTATAAGTACCTGATCATAGTCGCTCTCTTCCTCCTCTTCATCCTCCTCAAACTCCACTGCGACTCCAATGTCATCATCCAACGCCTCCTCATTCCCATCCGCTGGAGACGCCACTGCGGCTGCCTCGCTCCCATCCTGGTAATCCGTAATCAGCCGACCAATCGACACAAGTTGATCAAACATCTGGTTTGTAATCGGATTCAAGAGCTTCTCAATCTCTTTCTTCTTGTCCGGATTCTTGATCTTCTCATTCTTCAGCACGGCCAGCACCTCATCCGCTGCGCCGCTAAGCACGTCCTGCGGCTGCCCACCGAACTGCTGTTGTATCACACTCAGCATCGCCTCATACGCCGCCCGCGTCTCCTTCGTTTTGGGCTGGTAAACTGCATCATCGGCGAGGGAGAGAACGCTCTCTTCTTGCACAACTCGGCGGCGCTTGCTCTCCTTCCGGGGCAGCTCGTCGGTGGCGGCATCGCGTTCCTTCTTTTTCTTGGACTTCTTGAGCTTCTCGTCAAGGTCGGGGGGCTTACCGCGGGCGGCGCGGTCGCCGAAGGACTTGGGGTCGATCTTGCCCCAGAGGGTCTCCGGCTCGCCGGTGGGCTCGTGGGTGTCGCGGGGGCGGGAGTCGGTGGTGAGGACGAGGCTGGAGTTGGCGCGGTACTCGTACTGCTTGAACCGCGCGTGCGCCTCGGCGCCCCCGCCGAGATGTGCCATGGGAGCGGACTATCGAGCTCGGAGAGGACGGAATATTGGCGGACTTAGGGTTTCGAGAGGGTTTCGTCTTCTCCAAGCAGCGGTCGCCGCCGGGTGTTTTTGGGGCCCTTAGAGCCTAGACGTAAGGCGGCGCAACGCAGGGTTGAGGCGGTAGAGAAGCGGATCGGGTTTGCTTAGCGTGAACTGATCCGACCCGTTAGTTCTCAGCGGCAAGTGGCTAGTGGTAAAAGTGTGGCAAGAAACGGATACATTTTGTTAAAATCATTTCCGTTTTGATTTGGATCAAAATATTATTTTTTTAAAAAAAAGTTATATTTAAAATTAAAAATATTTTTTAAAAAATTGTATATATATATTTAAAATTATTAAATAAAAATTTTTTTTTGTAAAAAATAACTTATAAATTGAAAAAAAAAAGAATAAAAGTAGAATTTAACTTGAATTAGCTTTAACTCGAAAGCAAGTTCTTAATTACTAAGGCAAATATGGTTAATGATATAAATATAAATTATAGATTTAAAAAAATCAAAATCAAAACATTTCAATTTTGATCAAAATTAAAAATTATGGGTAAAATTAGAATTATAAAATAATATTTGCTAGACCATTTTGAAATTCTATGTTTTTTAAATTCTCTATCATTTTTTGTGAATTATATCGTTTTGAAATTCTCTGTCTTTTAATTTTTTTTATCATTTTTGGTAATTTCAACCATTTTTTAATGCAAATATTTTAAGGGATCGTTTGTCTCCTGCAAAGCCAAAGTTGAATTATGAAAAAAAAAATTTTGAGTAGACAGAGTTGTAGTGATTTTTAAAAAATTATAAAATCTTTTATCTTTCGTAGTCAAAATGTAATAAAATTAATATTTTATAAACTAACAAACAAAATAATATTATAAAATTGATAAATAGTATTAATTTAAATTACAAAATCAGTATAAATATAATAAGAAAGATTAAAAAAAACAGCAAATTAACAACTATAATCAATAAAATAATGTTTCTTATGTTTAAGACATAGACTGTCATGTGGTATAAAAGATGACATACGCCGCAACCAATTGCTTCATAATGCATTGCAGATTTTTTTTTCACAAAATAGAATTAAAATTTAATATTTAAAATCCACACATCATTATTAACCGAATCAAAGAGAGGTATTTAAATTGTAAAAACAGATATTTTGTATGGAGAGATGTACATGATTAGAATTTTAAAAAATTTAAAAAATTAGTATGTTTGCCAAAAAATTAAATAACTTGGCTCTTTACAAACGCATTTTAAGTTTCGAATTTAAAATTGATTTTAACGTTCACTAAAATCAATATATTTTAGTTGAATTTAATCCATTTTGACTTCGGTTAAATTATATTTTAATTTTTTTATTATACTTTAATAAAAAATATAAAATTTTAAAAAATGTGAAAAAAAATTACATATCATATTCTTCAAAAATTATTAAAGACATAAATTTTATGAACCGAAAATTCAAACCCCAGTCACCATTAATAAGGTTGAAAACTTAACCATCTAATCTAATTTAAAATATTAAAATAATATATATATATAATTAAATAAAATATATTTTTAAGTTTGGAATCAAATTTTAAATTAAAATATTATAGTTTCAACCGAAACTTAAAACCTGAGCATTTTTAATAAATATGCATATGTTAAAATAATCATCAAATATAAATGGTTAAGAAAGTATGTCGTGTCCATATATACATCATGAAATATTAAAACTAACAGTAGTAACATGCAGCAACATTCAGATACTAATTTGTACAGCAATCAAGCTAAATATTAAACTGCTCTATTATGGAAATATCATCTTACAAAAAAATTGAATATAGATATTAACATGCACTAGAATTGTGAACAAGAACGAACCCTAATTTACATGCAAATTAATCCTAGTAATTTCAGTTCCTAAGCACATGAATACACCAGAGTTAACTCAAACAAATACTCAAAATATCAGAAGAATTCTCCGATAATAATGCAGAAGTCTTTCAAATCATTTAAAAACCATTCAAAATACACAGAAAATCAAAAAAATAATTCATGGAAACACCATAGAAATCTCTAAAAAAGCACATCAAAACTTCTCAAAATCATATGAAATTATAAAGCATCGCATAAATTCACAGTAAATCAGTATTCGCTTCTTCACCATCCACAGCAGAATTAGTTCTCGGATGCTACAATTTCAAAATAATTCAATTCAAAGCATTTCACGTTCAGGGAACAAAACCTCTTTAAAAATCATTGCAAACAAATGCATACTGCTCATAGGTGATGGTGTAGCGGTGGTCGGTAATTCGATCTGGGATATGATCTCCAGACAATGGTGGACGGGTTCTCAGAACTTATTGCTCATGTGCTTCGGATCTTTGGGTTGATTGCTCACTGAAACAGAGGTATCATGCTTTGATTGTTTGGCTTTGCATCGCTACAATGCATGGTCGCTCTATAAAGTTCTCTTACATTTCTGTATGTAAAACATAATTTTTTTGATTATAACGATGAAACAATACATAAAGTTTGTTCTCTTACAATTCAACCATGACTAGCTATTATTGTTTGATTTATTTTCTTCAGAGATTAGAGAGAGAAATCATTTCAAGACAAAATAATGATAAAGTGTTCTACAAACTATTTGACTCGTATCTATGTACACTTCTCTGCAAGGACAGATAAATAAGGTTGTGATTCTTATACAAATGATTTACACCGGCAATAATTTTTATATGACAACATCTTACGAGAGCAACATTTTGAAGATGGCAAAGTCTTCTTGTTCATTAATGCCTTAGCTCTATTTGAAGAAGAAAAACCTAGAATCCAGATATACTCTTTTGTAACTAGTGCCCAAGCTCAATGTCGTATTGTATTTGTTTTCTTTGATTGTCAGCTTGAAATATCAAACAAAATGTTGGAACTTTTATTGCACGAGAAAAAAAATCAGATATTACTCAAATGGAGTCCAAGGCAGTCTGTGCCAATGTGTTCTACTCACTACATAAGTATTTAAGCCAGCAATTTATAAACACTAAAGCTTGTAATGACCTAGTTTTCAGAAATAGACCATGGATTACGAGTTGCGAGTTTCAGTTTTTTGATTAAAAATAACTCAAAAATTGAAATAATGAGACGGTAGGTTATTGTTTAGGAACAAAACTTTTGTAATGTACCTGTGTTACCTGGCCAATGTATTGTTCCTTCCACGGTCAATCCCATTCATCTTTTCGATCCCATCTCACACACGAAGAGTAAATAGAAAACCATAGAATTCCAGAAAGAACGTCTAACTAGCCGTGTACTCATTAGAAGAGTGAAAATGAGTAGAGTCATGGGACCTAATGAAACAAACAAGGAGGCAAGGAAAGAAGGAGAAAGAATGGGCTAAAGAGAACGGCATCAGCATCTTCGATGGATGATTACTGGACAAGAACCAAATAACAAATTTATAGGGCTCTATTTCATGGCAAGTTAGGAAATGAATTTGGAGAACAAGATCGATCGATTTGCTCTGCCACCCTACTCTGAGAAGTATCAGAAACAAGACATCAATCCTTAAAGGCAGATGAATCGAATTTTCATCATGTATATATAGGTCCAGAATTCACTCACTCATGCAGACAAAATTTATCGTATTTAAATCATTTTGGGGGTGGCATTTTCCAAAGAGATGAATTTGGAGCAAACCATTTTAAAAACTCCGTCGCACTTCGGTGGTAAAACATATTACTGAAGCTTAATTTCTGAAATTCACCAAAACAATTTTATGCGACAATTAATTTCTTCGAATAATGAGCAGATGGTCTAAGCCTCTAAACTCTGAATTAGGCAATGAAGGTACAAGTAATATGCTTGGAATTTGAGATGCACGCCGATAGCATCACAGAGTTCTGCATTTGGAGTAAGGGTTTGAAGCTTATTTATCTCTCCAGGGTTTGAATCCAGTAGAAAGCATAAAAAACAAGGTGTTGATGGACATGGACGATGAACAGGCGAGATTAATTGGTTTTCGATGGAAAATCACGGTGTTCTGATGCTCAAAATGATGATTGACAAGGTTTATGGTACTCACTCTTATTACGTTCTTCACATTCATGCACAGAGAAGCCGGGCTTTGAGAAGGTGACTCCATAGAGATCGAGCTATTTAAAGTGCTTTTCATGGTTCAACCTCCTCTAAATCAGCTTCAAGATGGAAAAAAAGGATCGTGAACTATTCACGAAATTGTTTGGTCTCTGTTTCAGCAAGAAACGACTACGCTGTAAATATAGCCATGCAATACAAATGTATAATGCTCCGGTTAGGATTAGTGAAACCCTAATTAATTTGTAGTGGGTTTCAAAATCTCACTTCAAATCAAATTCTAATTTGAATTTTCACGCCCGCTCCAAAACTAAATTCTTGATTTTATCTTTCTTTAAAGTGCTAAACAAAACATGGGATAAAATCCCAATTTTATCAGAACTCGCCTTCTGAGTTTGGGGTCACTTTTGGGCCGAGCCAGCCCTAATCCGATTAGGTATGGTATTATTTTATTTTATTAATAAATAAATTGGCTGTGACCTAAAATAAGTTTGGCCCAATTAATTCTCATCAAATATTTTAACGTGGTTCAACCACATTAATTCCCTCTATCAAAAATCTCTCAAGCTATTTAGTAGCCTGGTCTTAAATTTAGTTTGACTAAATATCAACTGTCAAATTTAAATTAGATTCATCTAATCATAAGCCACATAAACCGTCCGAGTAGGCTGAGTTTGGGATTAACGAGCAAGGCTATTAATCACGTTGTCGATCAATAATTAACATAATTTACATAGCTTGAATCAAATATAACATAACATAATTAAAATATCAATGACCTGAGAATATAGTGTGATATCCAGTAACTCTCCATAATATGAAATTGCCAATGGTCAACCCCTCAATAAATGTGCATCATGCTCTTTGGTGTAACCATATCTTTGTACCAATAGTAGAGAAATAAAATACTATCAAACTTATCATTAGCACAACTACATCAAATGGTAATTCTTGTTAAGTGACTGGAGTAATAAACTTGCTCCAAGACATGATCGCCTAGATTTAAGTCTCAATAAAATCATCAATTTGATTTAAATATTCTCTATTATCAAGTAATAAATGCCTTATTGATGATTCGATATGACCTTATTACTAATACAAACACCCAAGGAAGAACTTAATATAACTCATCACTTGAACCACACAGTCAATCATTAAAATATTTGATATTGATAATAGGAATATTTGTACATCTCAAAATGAGCAAATACACAAGAAGAACCATGTCAACAATTTAATAATGTATTTTTTTTTGACATGTTCTTCTACTTAGCCTGTCAATATATACCACACACCCAAATACTAGATGGTATCATTATATCACCACTAAGAAATATTATTGTCATCATATGATGCTCCAATCTTAGTGACAACTATGTTAGTGAGTTATCCAAATTCATTTTAAGTTGTGACTAATTTTAAGTATCAGGAACTAGTATCTTACAAAAACACCTAAGAATATCTAATATTAGACATCATATGCTAATACGAAATATAAAATTTTGAAAGTACATAATAAATCACGTTCATATATGTGCCTCAAAAATAATAATTTCATAAATTTGCCTTGCATAAGCACCTATTTCAACACATTTTGTATTTTTTTAACCAATAAAAAATGTAATTTTATCCATATTTTTATGGTTATATTTGAATTTTTTTTTTTGACATCCTAATGTTAATATTTGAAAATTTAATATTGAAATATTTGTGCCACAATATTATGACTATCACTTTTAGCTAGGAGTTCGATCAGGAATGCCTCTAAAGTTCTTTTTGAAACTATGATAATCAATCTTTTACATGATAACATCTTGTAACGGCAAGATATCTTTTAATATTTATTCCTTTAGCGATATGAACCTAGTTCCAACTTCATTAAACAAGAAGAAACCAAGGAAAAATATTTTTATGTTTCCATATCCAATTTGTGATGGAATTAAAGTACTTGTGAATCCCTTCATTCAATTAGAAGCAATAATCCAAATATTTTATTGAGTTTTGGGTGTCTCGAACTCGAATTAGAGTTTGAGTTAAAGTAGAAATTTAAAGTTGGATTTAGACTTATGATTGATTTGTAATATTATGAGTTGTAATTAGAGTAAAAGTCATATTCAATAAGGATTTATAAATATACTATAATATATAGAGCTCAGTCATGGTGTAGTATTGAGGTTGAACTAGAGAAAAATAGAAATAGAAAAATAGAAAAAATATAAAGAAGAAAAAAAGAGAGAGTATCGGCTATTGTGTGTGGGTCTTTCTAGTACTTCTCGGTGGTCTCTAGTAGTGATTCCTCGTGGTATTCTCTTAGATATTTTCTTTAAAAGTGGAGGTGTTGTCGAGACTTGGTAAAAAATTTAGTTGAGTAAAAAAAAGTATAGTCTTTTTTGTAAACTCTTGTAAAGCCTTCTTTTGATAGTAGATCCCTCGCTATTTTATTTTATTATTATTTCAGAAAATATCGATGTCCACCTCAATTTACGATATAGAGGAAGAATAGAAAAGAGGAAAAGATAGTACATAAGAGATATATGTGGGAAAGATGACTCAGAGAATATTGTATTGATGAGAAGAGGAAGAGAAGATTACAACGATGGAGACGAAACTTCAATATCACCAACTCTCACAAAAAACTAAATAGCCTAACCGTCACAAGACGTATTGAGAGTATTAATCTATATATCTCTCTCTCACTTTATATTGAAACCCTTACATCAATGGTGTATTTATAAATGTGACCTAATGATGTTTGAGTCAAAGTAGAAGACTGACTCAAATAAGACTTCTACTAATTTAAGTCTTCTAGTAGAAGATAAATCTAAATAAAGATTAGGCCCACTAAATAACTTCCTAATATAATTAAGACTATCCGGAAAATCCGGATTCGAGACACCATAAAGCCAACAATCTCCACCTTGGCTCGAATCATCTTATTCTCTGAATTTGAATCTTCAATAGATGTCTTTACCATTACCTCCTGGAATAGGATCAACGATCTTGAATATTGATCAAGTCCAAACTGAGCTTGAACTTGTCAATCGAAATCACCTTTGTCAACATATCTGCAGGATTTCTTGAAGTATGAATCTTTTGTAGAGAAATCTCGCCGTCTTCAATAATGTCCCGAATAAAATGAAATCGGACATCTATATGCTTTGATCTGGTGTGGTACATTTGGTTTTTCGCAAGGTTTATGGCGCTCTGACTGTCGCAAAAAATAGGAAGAACATGTTGAGAAAAACCAATTTCACTTGCCAAACCTTTTAGTCATAGAGCTTCTTTGACGGCTTCTGTAGCTGCCATATACTCAGACTCTGTTGTAGATAATACTACAGTTGACTGTAAGGTACACCTCCAACTAATAGGTTCTCTACAAAGAGTGAAAAGATAACCAGTGAGGGATTGGCGTCGATCAAGGTCTCCAGCATAGTCTAAATCGACGTAGCCAATAATTTTGACCTCTTGCACTGTGTTCCTGTCGAAACATAAACCAATATTAAGAGTACCTTTGATATATCTTAATAGCCATTTCACTGCCAGCCAATGCTCTTTTCCCAGATTTGTCATGTAACGACTAACAACGCTGACTGCTTGTGCAATATCAGGTCTTGTGCATACCATAGTATACATTAGACTTCCAACAGCACTTGAAAATGGGATGTTCTCCATATATGCATGCTCTTCATCTGTAAAAGAACATTGTTGAGCTGAAAGCTTGAAGTGAGATGCCAAAGGAGTACTGACGGGTTTTGAATTCTGCATGTGAAAACAAGAAATAATCTTCTCGAGATACTTGCTCTGTTTGAGCCATAATTTTCCATGCTTTCGATCTCGATCAATCTCCATACCGAGAATCTTCCTTGCAACACCTAAATCTTTCATCTCAAATTCCTTTTTCATTTTAAACTTTAAATCATTCAGTAGAGATATGTCTTGAGTAGCGATAAACATATCATCAACATAAAGAAGTAATATAATAAATGAGTTATTGGCATGCATCTTAAAATAAACACAGCAATCATGTTTGCAGTGAATGAAATCTTGTCCCAGCATAAAAATGTCAAACCTTTTATTCAATTGCCTTGGAGACTGTTTCAAACCATAAAGTGATTTGTTCAACTTGCAGACAAAATTTTCCTTGCCTTCTTGGATGAACCCTTCAGGCTATTGCATAAAAATTTGTTCTTCTAATTCTCCATGCAGAAAGGCAGTTTTGACATCAAGCTGTTCTAACTCAAGATTATGAAAAGCAACTAAAGCAAGTAGAAAACGAATAGATGTGTGTTTAACCACAGGAGAGAAAATTTCATTAAAGTCAATACCCTCCTTTTGTGAATACCCTTTTGCAACTAAACGAGTCTTGAATTTAACATCATCTATTTCAGAGAAATCCTCTTTCTTTCGAAATACCCACTTGCAACCAATTGCTCTTTTACCTTTTGGTAATTTCACCAGATCCCAAGTATGGTTCTTTTGAAAGGAATCCATCTCTTCATTCATAGCAGCTTGTCACTGAGAAGAATTCTTATTCTGCACTGCTTCTTTATAGGAAGAAGGATCACCACTGTCAGTAACTAAAGCAAAAGCTACCATATCTTCAAAATCATACCTCTCGGGTGGCTTTATTTTTCTTTGAGATCTTCGAAGTGGAGACTTTTCAGAAACTTGATTTTTAGAATTTTCTTGAGAGTTGGGCATATCCTGAATATCTTCTTCTGAAGGAACTACATGCTCCACCTCCACTTGCATTATATCATTGGGATCTTTCTTGAGAGATTTTAGCATAACACTTTCATCAAATACTATGTCTCTCTCAATAATTACATTTAAAATAGTAGGATCCCACAAACGATAGCCTTTGACGCCTTTGGCATAACCCAGGAAAATACACTTTTTGGAACGTGCATCTAACTTATCCTTGACAACATGCACATAAGCAGGGCAACCAAAAATCTTTAAAGAATAATAATTTACAGGATGACCAGTCCATACCTCTTCAGGAGTCTTACAATTAATAGCTGTTTGAGGAGAGCGATTCACAATGAAGCATACTGTATTGATTGCTTCTACCCAAAAATCTTTATCAAGATTTGCTGTACTGAGCATACTACGTGCTTTCTCCAACAAGGTTCTGTTCATCCTTTCAGCCACACCATTTTGTTGAGATTTTCCTGAGATGGTAAAGTGGCGTTTAATGCCTTCATCTTCACAGAATTTGAGAAATTTTGTTGATTTGTACTCTCCACCATTATCACTTCTGAGATATTTGATTTTTCTACCAGTCCTTTTTTCAACTGAAGTTTTTCACCGTTTGAAAATAGAAAACACTTCGGCTTTGTGATGCAAAAAATAAATCCACACTTTTCTGGAAAAGTCATCAATAAAACTGACACAATAACAAGCACCAGATTTTGATGGAATAGGAGAGCACCACACATCAGAATAAATATAATCAATTAAGCCTTTAGTGTAATGAATACCGGTGTTAAACTTTACCTTGGACTATTTACCATAGAGACAATGCTCGCAGAAATCCAATTTGTATGAGTTGAGGCCTTTTAGTAATTTTCTTTTGTTGAGCTCACTTAAACCTTACTCACTCATATGACCGAGACGCATATGCCATAAGTGGGTCATATCAGAAGAAGAGGTCTGAGAAATTGCTGCTCCACCTGCAACAGTTTTTTTTATTAACTCATATAAATTTCCATGCTTTAGGCCCTTCATCACTATCAATGAGCCTTTAGCAACCTTAAGAACTCTACCTTCAGCAGAATACTTATAACCAGCAGAATCCAAAGCACCCAAAGAGATCAAATTCTTTTTCAAATCAGGAACATGTCTAACATCAGTAAGAGTTCTAATAATATTATCAAACATCTTAATTTTGATTGTTCCAATTCCAACAATTTTGCATGGATTGTTATTACCCATCAAACCAAACCACCATCATAGGACTTGTAGTCTTTAAACCAATCCTTATTAGGACACATGTGGTAAGAACAACCAGAATCAAGAATCCAAATATCATGGTAACGATCAAAATTAGAACTAATAGAGAGAACGTTACCCAAATTTTCATCAAAACTTCCTTCAACAACTGACACTTATTTTTTGGTTTGCTCTTTAAATTGAGATTCTTTCTTTCTTTGCTTTGAGCTTCCAACAATCTTTAATTGCATGTCCCATCTTTTTACAATACCTGTAATTTATTTTTTTGGATTTGGATCTAGAATGACCTGTCCTTGATCTTTCTTTGGTATGACCTCTGATAATTAATGCTTCTGAGTATGACACATCCCCTCCAATCTTTTTCAAATATTCATTAGATAGAAGGGCAGCAGAAATATCGTCAAATTTCAAATCCTTCTCATACATGAGAGTAGTTTTAAGATTCTCAAGAGAAGGAGATAAGGACGATAATAAAATAGTCTTGTCTTCATCTTCAATTTTAACATCAATGCTTAGCAATTGAGAGACAAGTTTATTGAAAGCATTAAGATGATCAACTATATTCGTACCTTCTGCCATTCGAAAATTGAAGAGCTTCTGCTTTAAATAAACATTATTTGAGATAGACTTACTCATATATTGTTTTTCCAACTTTTTCCATAACTCTGAAGGTGATGTTTCATCAAGAAACAGATAAAGTACCTCATCGGTAAGACTGAGGATGATTGTGTTATGTGCGCTAGCCTTCTGGTTTTTTCAGACACTTTCAATGACATCTTCAGACTTGACGTCCTCCAATGTGTGTCTCAACCCTTGTTGAGTAAGAATTGCACGAACTCTTGCTTGCCAAATAGGAAATCCTTGCTTTCCATTAAATTTTTCTATATCGAACTTCGTAGTAGACATGTTGAACCTAGCTCTGATGCCACTTGTTTCGGAAAATATCGATGTCCACCTCAATTCACGATATAGAGGAAGAATAGAAAAGAGGAAAAAATAGCACACAAGAGATATATGTGAGGAAGACGACTCAGAGAATATTGTATTGATGAAAAGAGGAAGAGAAAATTACAACGATGGAGACGAAACTCCAATATCACCAACTCTCACAAAAAACTAAGTAGCCTAACCGTCACAAGACGTATTGAGAGTATTAATCTATATATATCTCTCTCACTCTATATTGAAACCCTTACATCAATGGTGTATTTATAGATGTGGCCTAATGATGTTTGAGTCAAAGTAGAAGACTGACTAAAATAAGACTTCTACTAATTTAAGTCTTATAGTAGAAGATAAATCTAGATAAAGATTAGGCCCACTAAATAACTTCCTAATATAATTAAGACTATCCGAAAAATCCGGATTTGAGACATCATAAAGCCAACAATTATTTTCTTTTATTTTACATTACTTCTAATTTTTTGTGTTGTTTGAGAACAAAATGATTTATGAATCTTCCGCTGTGAATTCCAATAATACGTGACTCAAGCAAAGAGTTGAATTTTAAAGCAAAAATCCTGGTCAAATCACATTTTGATCACAACTCTTATGTTACCGAGTCCTCTTACAATTGAACCATGAGACGCTATTATGGTTTTGAATGCTTTGAGAATAACTGCTTAGCCTTACGTTAAGACAATTGCTTTAAGCTATTAAGGTTTTGATCAATTTTCTTCCTGATATCACAAAGCGAGACATTGCAAGACTAAACAATGAAAAAGTGTTCCAGAAACTTTTTAACTCATCAATTAATGTACTCCTCTAAAAGAGCATATTAACAAGGACGGGACCTTGTACAAATAATATGAATACAGAGTCACATCAGCAGAGATTATAGAACTGTCAGGCACAAAATCCTTAAAAATTGTTGCTTCTTATAACTTAATTCTCGCATTGCTTCTTAGCTCTACTTCAGCGAAATTTCTTTCTTTCTTGTCTATGATCATTTGTCAACATTAAAGTAATATACAGATATATGTTGCTATCGGAGCTTTAATAGCGGTAGTAGTTACGTCGACCAGACCGCAACTTAGAATTCCGGTGTCTGCCTGTACACTTCTGCGATAGGTTTCTTCTTCTTGATTAGTAGTCTTAACCTTCTCAATTTGACTAAGAAAAGCTTATTACTGTTGAATGCTTCAAATGAACAAAAAGACATACATGGAGTGTAAGGGGAATGAATCAATCGTTAATGGGCGCATGAATCGGGTTGCCATGATGCATAGGTCCAAGTTCATTTTCTCATCAAAAGAAATATTATGAAATTTTATTTTGGTATGTTCCAAGTTTATGAATGTCGAGCAAACATTACAAGCATAAGGTTGAATCCTTTCTTGATCAGTAATGAGTGTCTACATTTCTTGCATTATTACGTGAATGAGTTTATGTACTTCATCACCTTTCTTGATTTCCCTTCATCACCATCTTCATAATTATTTTGTGACAATTTGGCTGAGGTCACGAATCTTGTTTCCAAAACTTTTGGTTATCGGTCTGGAAAAGAAACATCCAAAGCAGAATTGGTCAAAATTTTGTTGGTGATGGAGATCCTAAACGTGCAACGAGCAATAATTATCTTATTTCAAAACTCATTAAACATAATTACGATTATTGGGTTATTTAAATGAGAGCATTATTCGGATCACAAGGAGAATTTCTACAAGATTATCAAAATAAGAATAACAAGTTATTTACTCTTACCTATGTCTGTTTTGAAACGAGTGGCTTTGAAAAGATTGTTGGCACTACAAAAGCAAAAGAATCATCCGATATTTTTCAAAATTTTCACAAAAGAGCTAAAAAGATTAAAAAAAAATTAGTTATAAATCCTAAGAGATGAATTTGAAGCTCTTCCAAGGGAGGAATCCAAGTTGATTTCATATTATTTTATAATGACTTTGATTATTGTAAATCAAATGAAAAGTAATAGTAAAGATATTAATAATACACAAGTAGTGTAGAAAATTGTCTGATCACTCGTTTCAAAAATTTGATTATATTATTGTAGCTATTGAAGGATTTAAATAAATTCATAAATAAAGAATTTCAAAAAAAGAAGATTTTTTGGAGCAAACTTCAAAAAAGAGATACAAGTAAAAATGCGGTCTTAAGAAAGCCAAAAAATTGGTCGTGGTGGAGGATAATTGGTTGCTTAATATATGTTTAATTCAGTTATGAAACTTAGACTTGACAATTCAGATTTACGGATCAAGTTCGAATAAGATCAAATCTATAGTATTAAACTAAACGGGTCAAGTTAAATTCGACCCATTTATTAGACGGGTCAATTTTCTGAATCCAAACTTAGCTCAATTTTTATACAGATAATCCAACTCGACCCAAATTAATTCATTTAGTAAATGGGTCGAATTCGAATCATGACCCAAATTAACTTATTTAATTAAATTGGTAATAATTTGACTCGACTTGAATTGATTTATGCTCGAATCAACTCAAATTGGCTCAAAGTCAATTTGACATATTTAATTAATATTAATAATTTTAACATATTTCAAATAACTAAAATAATATTATTATTAAAAATCAATAATAATAATAATACTTAATTAATTAATAATAAATTAAAAAAATATGATAAAATATTATCAAATAAAAATAATTTTAATTGATTTAATTGATAAATAGGTTGATGTTATCTGATGTGACCCATTTATAATTCGATAAATAAAAGGATCAATTGGGTTATAAACAAATTATATAGGTTTATCCAATTTCGACTCCAATTTTTTTGATTATAATTAGATCAATCCGATTACAACCCGAACTCAACTATAACAAATTTAAACCTATTTGATTCAAATCGGATTTAAATCAGATTAGCGGTTTGGGTCATATATTACCGGTTCTAATGAAACTTACTTTCAAAGATAGATTAGCATTTCTAATTTTTTTTCTTCTCAAGACAAAACAGAATAGAGACACTGGCAGTCACAAGTTTTATTGTTGCCTGAGGTTTTACATAGGAAAAATAATATAAAACAAGTGCCCTTTATGGAAATAAATAGGGTAAATAAATAGGCCTATTCGTACAAATATAAATAGAACGAGCGGACAACAAAACCGAACGCCCAAACAAATCGTTCCATTTTGAGGTTCTTGTGGATTTTGCCAACACTAACAGCATGCAAAATGACCACAACGAAAGCCTGTGAATCTTTGACGTCCAAGTTGGAAGAACCCTCTTTGTTATTGCATTCATTGCTTAACATGCTAGACTGAATACCTGAAGCAGAAAATCCTCGGTATAAATAGATTGTTGTATACGAAGTGGAAATATTTGGACAAATAAAGCAGGTAGACTTACTTGATTTTGGAAGTGATTGTGAGGTATGGGTGCTTAGAATCTTTAATAGATTGGAGGTGGTGGGAAAGAGGACATGTATGGAGGAGACGGTGATTTATAGTAGTAAGGAGGTGGAGGAGATGGAGATGGGGGCGGAGGGGAGTTGTAGTAGTAGGGAGGAGGTGGAGATGGTGAAGGAGGTGGCGGCGATTTGTAATAATATGGAGGAGGAGGAGATGGGGATGGAGGAGGCGGGGAGTTGTAGTAGTAGGGAGGTGGTGGAGATGGCGATGGAGGGGGTGGGGAGTTGTAATAGTAGGGAGGTGGTGGAGATGGTGATGGAGGGGGTGGAGACTTATAGTAGTAGGGAGGTGGTGGAGATGGGGACGGAGGTGGCGGAGATTTGTAATAGTAAGGTGGCGGAGGAGATGGAGATGGAGGGGGTGGGGATTTATAATAGTAAGGAGGTGGTGGAGATGGCGATGGAGGAGGTGGCGACTTGTAATAATATGGAGGTGGAGGAGATGGGAATGGAGGGGGCGGAGACTTGTAGTAGTATGGAGGTGGTGGTGATGGCGATGGTGGCGGTGGAGACTTATAGTAGTACGGGGGTGGTGGGGATGGCGATGGTGGTGGTGGAGATTTATAATAGTATGGAGGAGGGGGAGACGGAGATGGTGGTGGTGGAGATTTGTAATAATATGGAGGAGGGGGAGACGGAGATGGTGGTGGTGGAGATTTGTAATAATATGGAGGAGGGGGAGACGGAGATGGAGGAGGTGGAGACTTGTAATAGTACGGAGGTGGTGGAGATGGTGAGGGAGGAGGCGGAGACTTATAGTAGTAGGGAGGAGGAGGAGATGGAGATGGAGGAGGAGGAGACTTATAGTAATAGGGAGGTGGTGGAGATGGGGAAGGTGGAGGTGGAGACTTGTAATAGTATGGAGGTGGCGGAGATGGCGATGGAGGCGGTGGAGATTTGTAGTAGTAGGGTGGTGGTGGAGAAGGCGAAGGCGGTGGCGGCGATTTATAATAGTATGGAGGAGGAGGGGATGGTGAAGGAGGGGGTGGGGACTTGTAGTAGTAAGGAGGTGGTGGAGATGGGGATGGTGGCGGTGGGGATTTGTAGTAATACGGTGGCGGAGGAGATGGCGAAGGTGGAGGAGGAGACTTGTAATAGTAGGGCGGAGGAGGGGATGGTGATGGTGGTGGTGGCGGTGGAGACTTATAATAGTAAGTTGGAGGCGGCGGAGGAGGAGACTTATAGTAGTAGACAGGGGGGGGCTTTGGCTTCTCGCACTCCTTGTAGGGTTTCTCAGGCGCATAAGCAAGGGGCTTGGCCTTGAGGACAACCTCTTCGTGGGACTTAGATTTGACACTAAGTTTGTGGCCCTTGTTCAAGTCTGTAGGGATGTTGCACATAGAGCCCTCTGGTGCAGTATGGAGCTCAACCTTGCAGCCCTCTGCCCCATACTTCCAGTAAGGGTAGCCCTTGATGGTTACACTATACTTGCCATAGCCCTTAGTCTCGCCATATTCCACAAAATCTTCATCTCCAGCTGTGCATGTCACCTTCACGGTGGCACCTGCAAATTTTTTTAGGGAGTAGTGGAGGAGCTGTTAAGCTTCTTGTTTGATTAATATGATTCAACTAATCACGTTGATTTTGCAAAAAAAAATAAAAATCATACCTTTGAATGGCTTCCTGATGTGAGATTCAACAGGATGCGTCCAATTGTAGCATTTATAGCAGTACACTGTTCCGATCACCTTGACAATTATCTCATTATTGTGGTAGGGTGGTGGCGGAGACTTGTAGTAGTAAGGAGGTGGAGGAGATGGTGAAGGCGGAGGAGGTGACTTGTAGTAGTAAGGTGGAGGAGGTGAAAGAGAAGGAGGCGGTGGGGATTTATAGTAGTAAGGTGGTGGAGGTGACGGAGAAGGAGGCGGTGGTGATTTATAGTAGTAAGGTGGTGGAGGTGATGGAGAAGGAGGTGGTGGAGACTTGTAGTAGTAAGGTGGTGGAGGTGAAGGAGATGGTGGCGGTGGAGACTTGTAGTAATATGGCGGCGGAGGTGAAGGAGAAGGCGGCGGAGGAGATTTGTAATAGTAAGGTGGTGGAGGTGATGGAGAGGGAGGCGGTGGTGATTTATAATAGTAAGGTGGTGGAGGTGATGGAGAAGGAGGTGGTGGAGACTTGTAGTAGTAAGGTGGTGGAGGAGAAGGAGACGGTGGAGGTGGAGACTTGTAGTAATAAGGCGGCGGAGGCGAAGGAGAAGGCGGTGGTGGAGATTTATAGTAATAAGGCGGAGGAGGCGACGGAGAAGGTGGAGGCGGAGACGTGTAATAGTACGGTGGTGGTGGAGACGGAGATGGCGGCGGCGGCGACTTATAATAGTAGGGCTGAGGAGGAGAAGGCGACGGTGGAGGTGGTAACGCATAGACATAGGGTGGCTCACCAGAGACGACAGCTACATTGCTAGAAGCCATGAGTATGGCAACGGCCACTGCCATTGTCGGCCATAGACGAACCCAGAGGGGTTCGCGGGGGTGTAACCTCATCGGTCGCCGGAGAAGGATGGTTGAGGATTGTATTGTGATGGCTTGAAGCTTTGCGGAGATTGTATTTATAGGACAGGTTTAGTTAAGAGTATAGCTGTCATAGACTCAATAGGGTTGTATTTTATTTTGAGTGAATATCATTTTTGTGAACATTATATTTCTTTTTTTTTTTCATAATTTAGTTATAGCCATGAATAGGTCATACATGTGCTCAGAGTTATATTCATTATTATTTTCGTGAAATTTAAGACATGGCAATGCAACAAGAAACTTCCCAAAAACTAAGATAAAGCAGAATAGTTTTTTCTCTGTTTTTTTGGTAAAAAAAACAGAAATTTTATTCCCATAGACAGCAACAAGACTAGGTTTTTTTTTCCATGTATATACCCCTGTAAATATGTGCAATTCATATTTTTTTTTCCCTGAAAAAGTTGTTTTTTTTTAAAAAAAAAATCTATATGGCCTTCTAAATATGCAAAAGTGCATGTATGCCCCTATAAAAAGTACTTGTTATGTAAATGTTTTTATTTAAGGGAGCTATTTGTAAATTTAGCTCCTAAACTGTCTCCAAAAAAAAAAAAAAGGAAAGAACCCTAATCAGAGCCCATCTAGACCAAGTTTGCAGACAACTTAGAATTACATTTGGAGAAACTCTTCACGTGGAACATTTCTTTTGTGAAATCTATAGCCACACAATCTCAGAAATTTTGCTGCAAGTCTGTAACTCCATGAACTGGCTCCCTCCATTTCAAAAACAAACAGAAAAACAAAATCTGTGAATTGTCACCCACTTCTCTGATTCGCCTCTATAGTCAAACAATGCTCTAATGACCAATTCCAAATAAATATTTTATCAAATCTAAGACATAAACAAAATTTGAAAAATATTAGGGTTTTCTTTGAGAGGATTTCTTTATGTGGAAGAAAATGTTGCTGTAGGTCTGTGACCCTATGAACTGGAGCCCACTTGTTTAATTTGTTTCAGTATTCAAAGAAGGATTTAGTGACCAATTCCAAATTAATATGTCAGATCATGCATTACACAGATGGGATTATTAGAAAACTATTCATGTTTGGAGTACCTAAACCTCCAAAATTAGAATTAAACTTGAAGGTTTAAGTCTATAAAATTAAAATAAGGTGTAGGATTAAGACCTGTAGGAATATTTACCTGCTACTTAGCTTGACATAGATGCTGGTTGTCATCTCTTGACCTCTTCCTTCGTAGTTTCTTAGGGGGGTTATTTGCATATTCCTTCACAAAAACTACTTATTTTCCGATTTTATCTTCATACGCTAATCTATTTAGATAGATTAAACTATTGCAATAGTTTTTATCAAAACACAAGGAGAGTGTATAATTATATAGACCTGATAAGTTAATATGCAAACTTAAATGATCTCAGAGAGGGAAGAATGCACCATATATTTGAGCAGAGAACAGCTACAGCGGTACATTTGCAAAATAGATATGGGTATATATGTGAATATCAAGTCTATGGGTTTATATATATAAAACATAGGTTTTGTGAGGGTATATATATGGCAAGATTTTTATAGGTATGGGTATATATATGCAAATATTAACTTTACAGGATTGCATAAGAAAAATTGTATTTGTACGGGGTTTATATGCAAAAAATCCACACCACAAGAGGAAGGGAATTTCTCAGATATTGGCTTTAGAGATGTCACTTTTATACCGTTTACCATTGGTTTCTTTAGTCACATATTTTTCTCAGTTATTTAATATCTTTATTTTTATTTGTCTTTGAAAGCGCTCATATTATATTTTACTTTCGACCCCTCCACAAACAAATAATTATCGTTGGTAGTTGGAACGTTCGAATTGTATAACTTATCAAGGCATCAAGCCTTGGGGCCAGTGCCACGTGGCAGGGGCCCTTGCGGGCGTGTTTTGCGGGCTCTCCATACCAGTTGCCGCCCCACAAATCAGCACGAAGGTATTTTTGCAAAATATTTCCTAAAATAAAGGAAAAAATAGCTGGTGAAAAGACAAATTTGCCCTTAGAAACGCGGAAGCTGGGTAGTTACGATGTCGGACTTGATCTGATCTTGCCAACTCGACGCAGTCTTAAATAAATAGATACGCAAGTTTGTTTCTGACTTTATGGTAAAGCTTGCTATAAGAGAGAAATACAAGTCAAATGTAGCAAGACTTAGGGGTATTTTGGTCCATTCGTATTTCATCATTTGCTGCGCCCCACGTTCCATGTCGGGCTAATAAGCTGGCGAGAGGCTTTCTCATGTGTTGATCCATGTGAATCTTCTGTCGGATAAAAATATTCCAATAAAAAAAAAAGTCCAATTCAAATTTATTATTTTTTTAATAAAAAAATTGTATTTTTTTTTTTGTTCGGGAATACAATTTATTTTTATTTATTTATTTTTGGGTAAATATTTTATTTAAATGCATAGAGGGTTATTTATTTTAACGCGTTTGGATTTGCGAGTAGCGAATTTGTTCAGCTCGATAAGCAAGATTAGGAGTTGTTTGGTCGACTTATTTTTAAAATTTTTCGACTTACTTTTTAGGTGAATTAAAAATACTTAATTTTTAGTATTTAATTAGACCAAAGGATATTTAGAAAAAATATAATTATTAATAGGTATAATATTAATTATTTTAAAATTTTCTCACAAATTAAATTTTTTTAAAACAAATTAAATTATTATAATTTTAAAATATTATAATATTTGAATAAATAATATAATATAATATAACAAAATATATTTTATTTTTTATTTTCGAAAAAAAAATAAATAAAAGTGAATTGACTTTTAATAAATTGTTATTATATAATCAAATAATAGAAAGGGGCGAAAGCGAATTGTTCACTTTGGACTAATCAAATTATCCCGTAATAGAGAGAGAGTTAGTGAGATTAATTGATTAATCATAATTGACTGATATGGGAGTACATGCCCGCATTACTTGGATCTTCGCCAAACGCGCCTGCCCGGCATGGAGACCCGGTTGATGAACGCTTGCCAAAAGAATATTCATTACGGTGAACTTCTCGACATTTCGCATTATTTATCTTTCTCTGTGCGTTTGGGGAGGTTTGGTACGAACCTAGTCGGTCATGTTTTTCGAAAAATATTTAGAGTAAAATTGGATAAAACTTTGATTATTATTATTTTTTATCCTAGGATTTATCTACCGTGGAGTCTTGATCAAAGAAAAAATAATTAAACTTAATGAATATCATTATTGTCTAATGATTGGTACTTTATTGAAAGGACACCGCTATTAAAAAAAAAATTACAAATTTTACTGAAGTTGTCAATAAAAATTTACATGCTATCTTTTATTTTAGAAGACTATTAATCATCAAATGTCAAAATCAGTGAAAGTCTAGCTTCACCGAACGCATAGACGTATGATTTTGATTATAATTTTTCAACCATTGGGCAATAATTACCGATTCGTATTAGTAAAAACGCGTTTAGTTGGATTCGCGCGGCGTACAACGAGATCGAGATTAGGTCAACTCCTTATTAATTATTTAACAGGGTCCTAGAAGCAAAACGACTAACCAACCCGCGCACACGCAAGCAAATGGAAGGCAAACGACACATTCAAACTGCACACATAAAATTGTTTAACTGGACTTAATCTGCTAACTAATCTCGTATCTTCATCGCTGCACCTTCTTCCTGGGTTGGTGCACCAAAGACCCTGTCATCTCCCTCGACTCGGTTCTCCTGCCAGGAAGCAAAGCATACCCTCTCCTCAGTGATGTCGACCTATATCATAAATTTAAGATTTCTGTGGACTTTTTAAAAGTTGCCAGCCGATTACCGATGTAACATGCATAGTATCAAAACAATATTGGACTAATTACATGTTGGTCTCTGAAATCTTAATAATTATATATAAATATAAAAATCTCTTATACGTAATGATATAGATATTTGGGATTTTATTTAATATTAAAGAATTCAGGAATTATATGTGATTATCTATAAAATTGTTATGAAGATTGCCAAATGTGTAAATTAGGTGAAGTGAAAATGACACAAATGATAAGTAGGCTTTTCTATCATAAATTCTAACAACTTTCCAATATTGTAAACACCCGGACACCACCGTTTGATTTGAGATCAGAATCATGATCAATAATTTTTAGAATTATTTTTTTATCTTATAAAATTATCATTACTTATTTTACATCATTATTAAATTAAATTATTATGAAAAAATTAAATAATTTTTCGAATTTTAAATTATTATAGAGTTAATTTAATAAAAAAAATATTAATTTACAAGAATGATTCACTAGTTTTAACATTAATTATGATTCTAATTGTAAGGTTCGGTGGGGGGCTAGTGGGCCAGTAGACAAACAGTGAACCTGTAATTGACAGTAGTTGTCTTTAGTCCCACATCGAGATAAAGTGTTGGAGTTAAAATTGGAAAAAATAAAATTCTGGGATCGAATGGGCCGCGGGCCGCAGACGCTCAGAGACAATATCGTATTGGGTCGAGTGTGTCACACTAATATCGAACCAAACCATGTTTAATTACTAACTCATTAGTTGGTCGGAGCACATAATGGCATGGATGAGATTTAACATAATGTTGCTTGGCATATCAAGTTGCTCATGGAGTATAGAATACATAGTATATCACAAGTATTTTCGAAAATTTAAATATTTTCCAAACCGTCAAATATTTTAAAGTACAGTATGCGTCCCATAGCACACAAAGCTATATAAATGCTAGGAGGGTTTAGTTAGAAACTAAAAGGAAAATAATTTTATTTTTGTAATAATATCTCCAATTTAATTTTAATTTAATGCGAGACCACCCAAAAAGAACGCTCCTTGGACAACGGCATATTTTGTTACAAATTGAAATTATTAACAATAACAGCAATATGCAACAGCATTTGTAAATTAATGAGTGGCACAGGCCCAAATTCAAGATTCCATGCAGTCTTGAGGTGGGGCGGGAACCGGAACATCAGTCCGACCCAATGGTTTTTTTTTCCCTTTGAGAGAGGAGCCTCTGGAATGGCCCGTGGTGCAACTCCCCCTTCAAAACCAACCCTCCCCGCAGTGGATAGATTGAGCGCGGTGCTACCCAAGAGCATCTCGGAGGAGCAAGAGGTGTTTGTTTGATGGTCGCAATATCTCTGGAATTTTATGGCACGCGAAGTCATCCACTCTCTCAAGAATTTCTCCTTTCCTTCGGATCCGGTGGCAGTTCAATTGGTTTTCTTTAAGCATAGTTGGGGAAGATTACCAGCCGGTGCTCATTTAGGTGAGAGGGGAATGAACTTCAGTGGCTGGTTGTGCGTTATGTGTAGAAGGAAAGAGAGTTGCGACCATACTTTTTTTGAGTTGTTGCCTTGCAAAGAAGGTTTGGTATGTTTTCCTTGTTTGTCATTGGCTTTCTTGCTCATTCTTCTCTCTACTTGGCGTTCTTAGTCTCATGAAAGATGAGAAAGCTAATGGCTGGGCAGAGAAGGAGCTGGTTGATGAATGAAAAGCTTTATGTGCTTTGTACTTTGACAACCGACAACTGCGGCTAAACAGAAATAACTGTTTATTCTTCTTGCTCATAAGAAAATGAATTAGTTCTATTAGGCAAATCCCACGAAAGGATCTAGATTGAGCCAAGCATCTTATTTCAACAAAAGATGATCGCCACTTTCATTTGGTTGGCTAAAAGTAGACTTTGATTGATGAACTGCATGAGACGAAGAGCTTCATTATTATGAACAATATGAGATTGCAAACTATTTATTATGTAATGTTATAGATTATTTATTGATTTATTTTTTTAATAAATTGATTGTATAATTCAACTTAAACAACTTGAAAATATAATGAGTAGCTCAATTTTAATTATCTTCTTAAATATTTAAATGATAATGGATGATAATATAAATAGAGGCAAATTATATTTGTGTGCCTAATTAGATATTTTATGATGAATCAAAATATTTTATTATATACTCAGTATTTAGTCTCATCTTAAGATTGCCTAATTAAAGAAGGATAAATTTTAGACTTAAATCCAATTAAAATTTGGATTTAGGTTAATTAATTAATGTTATCTGATCATCAAAACTATTTGTAAAAATTTTGGTCTTGTTTGTAATTATGAAATTCTTCAAGGGTTTCTTGTAAAAATACTATTAAGGTGGCTCAGCACAATTAAATGCAGCTGATAAAATACAAAAAGAAGAGTTATCTCTTGTTGACTAAGAATAGAGAGTGAGGTGAAGGAAGAAAAAAGTTTAGAGAGTAAAGAGCTTTTATTTATCTTTAAAAGCTTGTTTTAAAGCAATAAATATAGAGAGAAAAAAAGCTCTTGTTTGCTCTTGCTCTTGCTCAGAAAAGGTTTTTAGAATTTCGTTATTCGTTTTGTTGGGTTCTAAGAAAAGGTTTTTATACTTTTGTTATTTATTTTTTTCAAACCCTAAGGTAGGAAATATTATTCTATATTATTTTATATCATATATACACTCGTGGATATTATATCAAAAGATAGTATTGGATTTCACATAAACAAGCTATAGGAGTTTCGAAAGCACGTTAATCATCTAATAGAATTATGTAGTGTTCTTGATGGTAAACATTAAATATATTGAATAATAAGAATGTTAACAAAAAAAATCATTAGTTTTGCCACAAAGAATGGTTGTGATAAGAAACGCTCAATTTTTCATGCTCTTTCTACAGTTAACTGATCTTCTTCCGATAATTCATCCAACTCCAAAATAGCTATCATGTTATGAAGTTCTTTGTAATATTGTGAAGTTTTCTTAACTTTTTATGCAGTTTCATAATATTTCTTGCTAACGATCTAGAATGATTGGGCGTAAAGCGTCTATAGGTGATTTTTCAAGTTCGTCATCAAATCCCAGAGCTCTAATCACACTTTTGTTTATTTGCGAGTAATTAAATAGCTCTTAAACTGAGCTCTCCAAAGCTTTTTTATATATATTTATATTTATTTAAAAATAATCGTTATTTTTTTATATATTTAACTAAACATATTTAATAATTTAGAAATGGAGCCAAAAGACTTTTTTGAAGTAATAAAAAAGAAGTCATACAAAATCTCTTTTGTAGAGGTCAAAAATGGAAAGTACACAACCTAGGATGAATTGCACATGACCCTCGATGACAAGTCTCACTGAAAATTATGAACTAAAGTGGCAAGCAACATGAATTTTAGGGTACATTTTGATTCGAAATTAAAATCAGAATCATTTCAATCTAAATAATTTATTATTTAAATATTAAAAAATAATCAGATAATTTTTATGTTATTTAAAAAGAAAATTATCATATTACTCTTATATTTATTTATTTAAATTTTAATAAATAATATATCTAAGACATAAAAGTCTAAAAAAATTTAAATCATTCACTAAATAGACTAGCATCGGGACATCAAAAATTTGATCAGACTTTTTTTTATACATTAATCTTGATGTTAAAATTGAATTTGATATTGTTCCCGAACCAAACAATTTTTTATCTCTTCTAGAGATCCTCAAATATATATAATAAATCAAAAATTATTTTCCATCTGTTTGTATAAAATAAAAAGAAAAAAAATAATTGCTGTCTTGTAAGTAATCCAAAAGTGTCCCAATCGAACGTCAATAAAAAACAGAGACATTAATGGGAAGAACTCCAAACCGAAGCAGCTGCGGGCATGCGCTGCATGCACGAGGAAGGAGCCCCATTGGGAACCCATGCGGCGGCGCGTGAGTCCCTCTCGCCGAAAAGGACAGAAGGGGACGGAGGTGGGACCCAGGTTCGTGGCGGTATGTTTGTCAGCGCGGTGGAGGGGACAACGACTGGGGCGACAGGGACAGGCCGAGGAACTCACGTCGTCTTGTGTTGAGTTGTGTTGTGTTGTGTTGGGTTCCCCATGCGCGCGGCAGCGTGGCCGAGAACTACAAATCCTTCCATAGCCGAACTCTGTCCAGGAAGGAGTGCTCGCCACCTCTCATTTGAGAAACATCCTGAACTTGAAATTTGGAATAACATCCGATGTAAAGTTACGATCATGTCCAGCATTCTCCTACTTAAATTTGGTTTATAATTGAACGTTATGTCCTATTTTGAATTGAGATTGTCTCAAAATTTGCTCTTCAAACTTTATACCGGTTGTACTAAAAATTTATAATCCAATTTTTAAAATTTAAAAATAAATGAGTATTCAGGGATTTTTCTGCGGCCAAGAAGTATTAGTCGTGGCCAGTATCGTGGATAATATATATATAATTAGGTGTCGGTAAATCTACAAAAAATATGGGGATATCTTTACATTTTTTTTTCTTTTCATGCAAAGACAAGCAAAGAAGACGAAGGATAAATCTTTGCAGAACGGAAATAAAGTCAAAGTGCAGGGGTCGTCAGTTGTTGGATTAGGGTTTAGGCGGCAGTCAATCGCATGCATACAAAGAGACGAGTTGCACGCTTTTTGAGGCAACTGCAAATATATTATGGCTTCTGATCTTCAATAATAATCAATCAAGTATGCCAAAACATGATAATATTTCTAATTCAAACTCCGGTTTCGGGTTCAGCCTTTGAGGAATCAAAATGAAAATATCTCCTTACTAGTTGAAATGACAGTCTTGTCGTTTCCGGTGGTCGCAGATGAACAGAGATCTAAATCTTAGAAAAACAAAAACTTCATTGCAGATGAACTGTAGACCATTATGTTTCGAATTGAAATATTTATAGCTAGAACTTACTTCACAGGCACAAAACTCTAACATTCTGATGATATTTAATCATATTCTCAGCAAAATAACAGCACATTCAGCTGTAATACTCCCTCTGAATCAAAGTCAGAAAAATCTCTAATAATCTTCACTTCATATTATTTTTCTGAATTTACAAACCCCCATTTCCAAGGCTTCATTCCCACTGAACCTCCCCAGAATTAACAGAATGTGAGAGCCACGACCAAACTCATCGATCCCTCTATTATCGTCACCACACTTCAGTAAACTCCATGTCAAAAACAGTCATCTCTCTCTACTTTCCCAGCTAAAAGAAAAGAATCAAGGTCAAGAGCTATATACGAGTTTCTCTTTTACCATTATCACCTCCTCCTGCATATCTATGCATCATTCCGCATTGTTAAAATAGGAACTCCACGGCAAGCGCACTGACATGTTATCGTTTGACCTCGGGTTGACCGCCTGAGCCGAAGCAGCCGGAGCCCAAGTATTGCAAGAAATGTTTTGATCGTACTGCTGCTGCGTTATGTAATAAGAATTCCTTCCAAGGTAGTGATCAGTGGTAGACGGCAGTGTACTTCCGAATGGAAGATGCTTCCCCTCATTGTCTTCAAAACTACTGTTTGTTTGATTGCCCTGACATTGATCGACCACCATGGTACTCAAAGGCACTGCAAACCCAGCATTCCCTCCTATGAACCCTTGATAGCTTGCGCTGCTCACGCCCATGGTGCCATTGTAGACAACTGAACTAGACCCGGAGTTATGATCGATCGATGAAGAATCCAAACTTATGGCATTGTGCATAACTGATGGCTGGAAGAAGTTGTGGGTGTTGCTTCCCATTTGGATCTGTTGAAGGTCTTGCAGGCTGTGGGCGATGCTTACACCATCTTGTTCAGGCTTGCACCACCCCCGGTACTGGCCATAAGGGTAGTGGTAAGCCAAAGACTGAGGTTGGGGGATAGCGATTGCAGGCCAGCCATGGGTACCATAGCTGCTCACTGAGTCAATAAGTTGAGAAGTGATTGCTTCTTCATCAGTCCTCCGACCAACCACGCTTGCTTCTCCATGGTCGGATGTGTCCTTGAGGCGCTTCGCAGCACCACCAATCGGAAGAGTGCTGCTTGCGAGGATACTGTTGACATCATACCGGTTCATGTCAAAGTTTGTCACGGCATTCAGGCCACGGAATTTGATGGCCGCAATGTCGTATGCTTCTGCCGCCTCTTCTTCAGTGCCTATGTTATAAGATGATATGCATTTAGCCACAAGTTTTAAAAAAAAAAAAATTGCGCTGGATTCTTGCACGGAACTGCCATTTTATTCCTCTGACTTCAGTTAGACTTAAAGCTAATAATAAAAGCACAAACTGATAGAATAGAGAAGAAAAAACTGAAAAGTGCATAAAGAAAAGGACTTCGAGTTGATTTTAGAATATAAGCAAAAGGGAATCTGCTTGTTTCTTTCCTAGGTGTAAACAATTGCTCCTATGATGCTATTTTATTTGAGAATTGCTTTTAGATTTGCAACTACATGACAAGCTTACTGAATGTGCCCAAGTAGAGATCCTTGTTCCCTGCCACTCTGCCTATCCTTGCCTGCCATCTTCCATGCTGATGATGCCTGTAAACATGGTATAGCAAATAAAAATGAATTAGGAAGTGGATTTTTTTAATGACTACAAACGGTCATGGACAGTGCAGCACTTGTTCAAAAAGCAAAAAGAACGAGTGCCATCATATAAACTGGTCTCCGCTCCAGTAGTTGAAAGAAGAACAAACAGTTCAACATCTTCTACAGGAACCTGTCTGAAAAAGCTTGTGCCTAAGAAGTGACATTCCTGGTAAATCGGATATCATTGTAACAAATGAAACCGAAGGATTTGATGCAAAAAAAATGTGCTGAAAATTTGCAAGTGAAAATACGTCGCAAATATACAGCATGAAGACGAAAAATATTTGTGGAAAATTGTAATTATACAGCTTATAAGTACCAATTATATTCTACACATTTGTCAATCTGTGGCTTATAAGTCCCACGAGTAAATGTACCGTCGAATAAAAGCCAATGAGAACATACCTAGTTACTCCCCGATACATAGAAGCACCACGAGAAAATCCACTACTCTTTCTGCAATCCAGAAATATTGGTTCATGTTAATATGGTGTTTAACTCTTCTCTAATTAACCTTAAACTTTCACATCTTTGTGTCAAGAATTCAATGAGACTTGCCTTCTGAGAGATGCGACATACTCTTGCCTTGTCATGTTCTTCATCTCCTCCAACTCCTTCTCATAGTTACTTACCTAAACAACAAACAGTAATTACTTTCGGCTCAAGCTCTTGGTTCACTAAGAATTTATAGATCAAATAAACACTTACTGGGAAATTGGTAGTTGTAGAACTGCCCCAGTACTTGAGAGCAGCCAAATCATAAGCCCTTGCAGCCTTATCTTCTTTGTCATATCCACCTTCATTCATGTAAATCAATCCATAAATCAAGAGAATCAAGAAGAATACACAGCTTAAATACATAAAAAGCAAATGTTATTGTGCCGAACAAAAGAGAAAAATTTTCCGTCTTACCCAAATAGACTGCATGCAGTTGAGATTGAAGCCATTTTATTGCACATGCCAAAAAAAGAGAAAGTAAAGTGAACTTTTTGATACATTAATTAATATAACCTAAAATTTACTAAAAATGAACAAAATTAAAGCTGCATGCACCTTGTCTACCCTTGCGACTCTGCCCCTCTCTTCTGCAACTATTATCCCATAAATGAGCCTCATACCTTCCTGTCCACCGATGTCTACCATAAACGAAATAAAAGGAAAAGTATCAGCAAATTCATCCTTAAATAACACTATTAACTGGTAAAAGGAAACATAACCACATAACCACATAACCATCAAAACCCTAAAGAAATTTCCGTTACAATTCTTGAAGAGCATGCCTAAACCCAAATCAAAACCCTAAAACCTTCTCAACAGACCTTGTTACACCCCTATATATGGATGTTCTCTGCCCAAAAGTCTCAACCGACTTCCTCGGTGCCGCCTCCAGAACTACACCGACACTCTCCTTCTCCTTATTTTTCTCCTCCGCCGCCAGAGACCCCTCATCGCCGGCCACTATTGGTGGCAGCGACATGCTTGCCTGCGAGGCCGAAACAATACCACTGCTCATCGACAGTGACAGCCCCTGCGAGCTTACCTCCTGCTGCTGTGCCGGCTGCACCGGCCCCGGCTGGCTGCGGAGCCACGTCTTTATCATGGACAACCCAATGGTCCCACCTCCAGCTGTCGGCGCCGCCGCCGCCGCCGGTGGGAACAAGTACCCGGCATCTTCTGGAAGCTTCTGATCACCGTCGGAGAAGGAGTTCCCACCGAGGAAGTCTTCCAGTTTGGGCTCGTTCTCCTCCATGCTGTCCAAACACTTCATGCCCCAATCTACATCGCAAAAATCAACCATTTATGTCAAATAAAAGCAAGAATAACAAGCAAAAAAGGCTGATGATGATGATGAGAGTTTGTAATAGACCGGAGGAGAGGGGGAAGGAGAGCCAGTTGTTGAGGGAGGCCATTAAAGGAGGAGAAGGGGGGGAGAAAGATGAGGAATTTATGGATTAATGGGGGGAAGTGAGGAAAGGGAGGGAGGTTTGGTTTTTATGGTGGGGTCAGAGAGGAGAGAAAAGAGGGAGAAGAGGAAGGAGAAGAAGGGAAGGGATGGGGGAGTTGCAGAGCAGAAGGGCAGCAGTGCATTGGGGCTTGAAATAGAACCTGAAGTGAAAGTAACATTTCAAATGCTAGCAGACAGTGTGGGCTTTTTTTATATAGACGCATGGACAGGTAGGAATTCTGTATTTTTTTTAAAATTATTTTAAAAATAATTAAATTATTTAGAGCGTATTGTGCGTTTAATCCAGCAAATTGTCTAGTTGTCAAAAGAAATGCATTGGCCAGTTTATCGTCGGAGTTTTAAAATATAGAAATTTAAATTCAATTATGAAAATATTTATTCATTTATTTAGGCAAATTTTTCATTGGATCTTATTGCCGTTCTTCTTTGTCGACCACTAAAATTGAGTGGTCAAGCGAGCATCTGCATTCGGCTCTTTGATGGTCCAAAGTGGTCACCATACTCTACACCGCTACAAATTAGAAGATGGCTGCACAGGCACCATTGGCTCTCGAAGAAACTGCCTTACAATTTGATGCTACAAATTAACAACTTAGATCACATAATCAATTACTTGATTGTTTAGAAATAAATAAAAATATAAAAATATTTTTTTATTTTCGATCAATTTTAAAGTAGTCGACAATAATCAACTTTCAATGTTTTATAATATGAAAGTGTACTTTATATTCTTTATTTAAATTATCCACAAATAACTTTTTTTTTTAAAAAAATATCATTATTATATTGAAAACTATTAATATTATTATAATTTAAAATATCATTAAATACATTTTTACAAGTTAATTCGAATAAAAAAAATATGTAAATAAAATTTAATTTTTTTTTTCTTATCAAAAATCATCGAAAGTGAATTGATTTTTGAAAAATCACTTTCCTACAATTAAATAAAATAAGATTAAATAACATTGAAAGAGATGCCCATAACGAGTAAAACGTGCATGAAAGGGATTTTTCTAAGTTTTTCTTCGTATTTTTCTCTTTTTTCATTCTTTTGAAAATAAAACACAGCGATTCATATGAATATCAGTTCCCAATACAACTACCTTTTAAGATTTTGCCCTTGAACTTTGAGAGAGAATTAAAACCAGGTAGACTTCTGACGCTTGTTTTTCATGAGAACATTAAGTTTTGATTGAAAGGTTACATTGATTTTTCATTCATAATTTTTATTATATCCAAAAATAGGTGGAAATATTAATTTAAAATAATAATGTATGGAAGTATTAATTCAAATAAATGGAAAATCGATTTTATTCAAATAATTATTTTTTGTGATAATTAATTAACCCTAAGGTACCCTTTCGTTCATCAGATTTCTTATCTGAAAAAAGTAAACTGGTTCTATCAAATTAAATTCTAATATTTGACATAATGAATAAAATTTTAAAAAAATAGCGTGCTTTTCTAGAACATTAAAAGTAATGGTAAAATAGTGAAATTTTGATTCACAATTTGTTAGTGGTATTATGATTATTTTAATGGGAATTTAAATTTTGAAAAACGTAAGATTTTTTTTTTTTTATCTCAACCAAAACGTTTCCTCTTCTCTATCGCACAATATCTCCGAATCTGCTGCCGTGAATCATTTCTTTTTCGTTGAGCTTTCTCTCCCTTCTCCTACTTTCTGGTTTTTCTCTTTCTCTTTTATGTCTTATTTTTATGGAACAGAAAATCAACAACATGCGAAAACTTAAAAATATTGATGATTTGTTTGTAGGCGAACGATATAAAGTTGGAATGTTACTTACTTGCAATCTTGATCTATTGGATTACTTTTCACCATTAAAATTTCTGAGAAAATTTCTTTTTGAAAATATTGATTTAATAAATTTTTATTTTCATATTGTTTTATATTTGATCAATTATTGTCACATTATTACTAGAAACTTGTAAATTTGTAGACCTATTATAAGTTTTTTAGATAAGATTATCATTAGTTTTTAAACACCATATTGTTTTTTTCCATATTCAAGTTTGTTGAGATGATAAATTACAAGTTACTGTAATTTTAAAAAAATTAAGCCAAAAATATTGCAAAAATGTATTTTTATCATTTATTACTTTTTTGGCTGGAATTTTATTATGTTTGTTGAAAAAATTTATAATAATGTAAAATTGCATAAATTTAAATTCTATAAATTCACATTATTAGAAATAACATTCGTATAATTATTTTAACTTTTGTCTAAGACTAACCTCTCTGCTCAATGCACATTTATTTAAAAAAAATTGCTTAAAAAACATTTGCACAGTTCCGTTTCTCATTCGACTACACTGTGTCGCCATTTGCCACTCTTTCTTTCAATGATGCCATAATATTTGCACAACTCCTTCATGATGCAATCAAGAACACCTGTGTAGAATTATCTTAAATTATTCCAACCCTCATCTTTGTGGCATACCCTAGATTAATTATACATCTTTATTTACATCAAGTTTGATCTCGGTGGTAGCGCTTCTTGCTCAAAGTTTGACCGCCATGAAAGGAATCAAAGTGGTGAAAGTAGAAAAACACATGGCCGCCCTTGTACTTGTAATTAATGATAACATATTTCTTTAGTAACAATGTAATAAAGCCTGCCACCGCTGCTAAAAGCAAATTAAACAAATACATCTCGGTAATATAATCATATGATAACACTTGAAGATAGCCAAAACAAAATTTCTAGGGTTTCGTATGATTGCGCGGTTCTCCCGCCAATCTGCTCCCGCTCGCGCGTTCTTGCCTCACACCAGCGGAGTCGTCCACGTAGGTACATGAACCTGCCTTGCATGCATGCATGCATGCACGCACGTAGAAAACAAGCAAAGAGTGGGAAGCAAGCAAACTGTATGACCATTCAAATTCAAAATTGTTTTTCTTTTGGATGAAAATTCAAAATTACATACCTAAACTTGGATGTGCAAAGAGAAACCAATATTTTGTTTGATATTGGAGAAACTCTATTGTTTTCATTATTTATAAATAAACATTAGTTATTTTTATTCTCCAAAAAAATGGAAAACTCATAGTAATGCGTGGGGATTATCTTTCAATTCGTGGAGGTAAGCCATATTGATTAATCTCTTACTTAAGGTTACGATTACGGTTAGGGTTTTGAGTAGAAAGGAAGCAAAGATCACATACATGGAATTCAAAATCACATCATAGTAATTTTAGTGTTTTTTTATGACTAAGTCATAAGGTAGTGATGAGATACAATTAAAAAATATTATAACAAGGAGGTCTCGTGGACTCGATGCTCAAGAAGCGTGAGTGGTGTTAAAACTTAAAACTTGAAACCCTAGAAAGCGGCTTGTCCTGGGAGAAATCGGCGGAGCGCCCGTGCCTCCTCGTAAAGCAAGAATACGTGAATATATCCGTTTCCATGTGTGCTTCGATCGAGGAAGAAGGAGACGAATTAAAGAGAGAGAAGCAGTGGAGTCCATGCCCGGGTTTTAGTGGAATAATAATTATTTTTTCTTGGAAGAATAGGTTTGGAAGGGTAGGGTTTCTGAGTTCTAAAACTAGGTAATGCTATGGATTTCATTTGAAGCTGCTTTTCATGTATGAGAAAGAGAAGTTTTGGGATTTGAACAAAGCTGCTCGAGAAGAGATTTAAGTTTTTTTTTTTTTTTCCTTTTTTATGTTTGTTTGTGTTAATCCTACGGTGTTATAGGCTATTTATTGATTTATTTTTAAGATAAATTTGATTGTGTAATTTGAATCAGATAGTTTGAAAATATAGTGAATATCTTAAATTTGACTATCTAATAGATATTTGTATAACAATGGATAACAATATAAACGGAGCCAAATTTTGTACGTGTACTTATTTGGGTGTTTCGTGATAAGTCAAAACGTTTTACAGTATATCCACTATTTGATCTCACCTTGAAATTGCCTGATTGGAAAAGAATAAATTTTATGAGAATGAATCCGGTTGAAAATCGGATTTAAAATTGAGTTATTTGAATTATTTAATACTTGGACCTTTTTATAAATATTTGGCTTTATTTATAATTACAAAACTATGATTTGTAATTATAATAAACTTAGAAAACCTATTTGTAAAATGAAAAATATAAGTCAATTGCAATTCACGATTCGTGAATTCAGAATTGAGAAACAAAAAAAGCAGAACATCTATTTCCGTTCGCTCTCGTCCCGTTTGAAAGAATTTTTTTTATTTTAAAAATTTTCCTTTTCTTTAATTTTTTTCCACCAAAGAGTGATAAAAACTCAAGGTAAATCAGCTGGAAATTACAGATAAAATTTTAATTTTTTATTTCAAGTCCTGAGATATGTAAATTTATTTAATTCAGTTTTAAACTATTTTAAACTCTTTTTTCTCGCCGGTTTTGCATCAAAAGGTAAAATTAAAGCCCGTAATCAGTATCAAAGCCTCCTTTTGTTGATGGTTGGTTTGTGAAAAATCGAGTCATAATTATTTTCTATTGAATTTCTTGAAATCCAATTTGGGAAAATCGAGTTTTTGTCTTAGGTTTTGATTGAAAATGATATCGAATAGTCTATTAATTTTATTGGTGGAGAACAATTCGTGATTGAATTCTAAAATTTTGATTTATGGTGATTTTTCAACAATCTATTGGATTTTTGAAATTATTTGTAAATTAAAATTTTGGAAGAGCTTTTATACAAGGTTGCGATTCAATACAATTCATCTCTATTAAATTGCAATTTGGATTCCAATCTTGGTTTGGTTCATGCTGAACTTATGTTAATCAAGATTAATTAATCTTGATTAATATTAAGCTAATGATTATTTGAATTAATGAAAAATAAATTTTCATTGTTATTTACTCGTGGTTATATTTATGAGTTAAAATAACCAAATATTTTTTCAAAGAGTTTTGAGGTTATTTTAATTTATAAATATTATTATTCTATATTATTTTTAACTCTAGTCAATTTGACCCAAAAGTTTAGTTGGTGTAGAGGAAATAAATATAGAATATTTTAAAAATTTATTTGTGACAATAAAAGGAAACCAATGTAGTTTTTTATTATTTATTGTGATTATTATTGATTTTATTAGCAGGATTTTTTGATTTGTATTATTTTTCCAAATGAGACAGTACAAGATCATAATTTTATCCTAATTCTAATTTTACTATTAATTTGTGAAATTTCGTGATTTATATTATTTTTTCAAAAGAGATAGCACAAGATCATAATTTAATCCAAATTCTGATTTTGATTTGATTTGTGCAATGTCGTGGTTTATGTTAGTCTTCCAAATGAGTTAATATAATATCATAATGATAATTTCTATTTAAATCAATGAAATTATGGATTATTTATTATTGAAATATATTTGTTGTATATTTGAGCTATCCATTACAAAATTTACAGTATGAAATCCAGTAGTCAGCTTTTCAAAGTTGAGATATTAAATGGATCAAATTACTCGACTTGGAGAAGTGAACTAAAAGCTTATTTGGCATTTCAAAGTTTTGACATTGCTCTTGATATTACTGAACTGCCTATTAGGTTAAGCCAGTTTGAAAAATGGTACAGAGCAGATAACCTAGCAAAATTGATAATCAGAAGAATAATTTCAAAAATAATTCGTGTCAGTTTGTCAGATGTTTATTCTGCCAAAGGATTACTTCAGAGTATTCATGACAGGTTTGTTGGGTCCTCTAAAATCAAGAAATTATCTTTGACTCAAAAACTGTACAACACAAAATTGGCTAAGTATGAAAATGTTCGAGAGCATATTTTGGTAATGTTTTCTAGAGGACATGGGTTTGAATGTTTGGTTTGTTTTGAGTCAAATTATATTAATATTTCTCCTGATGCATGGATTGTGGACTCAGAATCATCGGTCCATATATCAACTGTTGTGCAGGGATTTCTGGACCTAAGGAACCCAGATGATCAGGAGAAGTATGTCTTCATGGGGGACAATGAGTGAGCTGAGGTCGTCGGTGTTGAGACATACACTTTGGTTCTCCATGGCAGTCATACTATTTTACTGTCAAATACAATTTTTGCATCAACTATCAGACGTAACTTACTGTCCGTCTTTAGACTTACAGAAACTGGTTACTGTTTTGCTTTTGGCAAAGACTGTGTATCTCTGATTTATGATAGTGTTTTTGTTGCTACTAGTACTGTATTTGATGGTTTGTATAAATTACATGTGAAACTGGAAGTTGACTCTACAGTACATTACTATAATGTTGATTCTAGACATATATGTTCTTGTGATCCGAATGTACAATTGGATAAGAATTCTTCTTGTTTATGACATTACTTTGTAGGTCATATTGATAGAGACAGGTTGGAGAGACCCTACCATGATGAAATTCTACAGAATATAAACTTTGATGATTTTGGTGACTGTGTGAATTGTATCAAAGGAAAGATGACAATAGCATCATTTTCAAAGGTAGTAAGACCTAATAATTTGTTCGATCTAATCCATACAGATGTTTGTGATCTAAATGGGATAATCACAAGGAATGGCGAGAGGTATTTTGTGACATTCATTGATGACTACTTACGATATGAATATATGTATTTGCTGCATAGAAAGTTAGATGTATTTGAAATATTTGAGATGTATAAAGCTGAAATTGAAAATCAGCCCGGCAGAAAGATTAAAGCTATCAGGTCAGATAAAGGAGGTGAATACACTTCAAATATTTTCTGATATTTTTTACAGGAGCATGGAATCATTGCAAATACAACCATTGCAGGAAATTCAGAGCAAAATAGAGTAGCAACAAGGAGGAACTGGACTTTGATGGATATAGTATGTTGTATGTTAGTTTTTAGTGAATTACCAGATTTTTTATGGGACAAAGCACTGAAAATGACTGCATACATTTTAAATAGAGTACCATCTAAATATGTTCCTAAAACTCCTTTTGAGTTATGGCTTGAGAGAAAACCCAGTCTGAATCAACATAGAATTTGAGGCTGTGATACAGAAACTAGAATTGCTAAACCTAATATACCAAAAATTGCAGCTCGAAGTTTAAGTTGTAAGTTCATTGGTTTTCCAGAAAGATCTAAAGGCTACAGGTTATATAATTCTATTCAGGGTTCCATATTTGAAAGTAGAGATGTCAAATTTCTTGAACAGGACACATCTGTTACAGAAAATAAGAGAAAAAGAATTGAAGTTGAGGATGAGTCAGATAGAGCTAAATAAGATGAAACATTGATGACTATGCCAGATCGGTCAGATGAAAGACCTAGAAGAATTCATAAATCAGCTATATCAGATGACTATGTTACATATTTAGAGAAAATTGGAGATATACATATTCAGAACTTAGACAGTTTAGATGAGATACCCGTGTCATTGATCACAGAAAATGATGATCCATTAAATTTTTTAGAAGCCATAAGTAGTGAGAATGCAAAATTATGGTTGAATACAATAATTGAAGAAATTGATTCAATGCAGAAGAATGAGGTTTGGTTTCTAGTCCTAACTCCTGTTAACTGTAAACCAATTGGCTGTAAACGGGTCTATAAGACTAAATTAAAAGTCAATGGTGAAATCGACAAGTATAAAGTAAGATTGGTTACTAAATGATACACTTAGAGAGAAGAGATTGATTATGATGAGACATTTTCTCCAATCTCTAGAAAAAATTTATTGAGAATTTTTATGACATTGGTTGCACATTATGATTATGAACTCATTCAGATGGATATCAAAATAGCATTTCTGAATGGAGTTCTTGAAGAAAAAAATTATATGACTCGACCAGAAGGATTTGTCAGAAAAGCTGATGAAACAAAAGACTGTAGAGTATATAAATCCATTTATGGCTTAAAACAAGTCTAGTATATTAAATTTTATGAGACAATCATAAAATTTGATTTTCGAGAGAACACAACTTATAATTGTATATATCTGAAAGTCAGTGGGGGTAAAGTTTAAATATTAATATTATATATTGATGACATCTTATTGGTAGGTAATAAATTAAATTTCCTCAGAGAAACTGAAAGGATGTTGTCTACAGCCATTAAAATGAAGAATCTTAATAATGGTTCTTATGTCTTGTGTATTAAAATATACAAAGACAAAAAGCATCGATTGCTTGAGCTTTCTCAGGAGACATATATTGTTAAATTTTTTTAAAAATATGGTATGGATAATTGTAAAGTTGGAGAATCACCTATAGTTAAAAGTGATAAGCTTAATCTTTAGAAATATTCTTAGAATGAAATTGAGAGACAGAAGATACAGAAAATTTCCTATGCTTCAGCCGTTGATAATTTGATGTATTTGATGATTTGTACCCATCCAGATATTGCTTTTGTTGTGAGATTTTTTGGCAGATATCAGAGTAATCTAGAAATGACTCATTGGAGAATAGTTAAGAAGGTTTTTTGTTATTTGAAGAAAATCCAAAATTATGTGCTCTTATTTGATGGTTATAAATCATTAAATATTCTTGGATATATAAACTTTGATTGAAAAGGATATGAGGACAGTTTAAAGTCTATATTTGGATATGTGTTTACTTTATCAGAGAGAGTTATTTTATGGCGTAGTATGAAACAGACTGCTACTGTTTTGTCAACTATGGAGGTAGAATACATAGCTTATTGTGAAACCAGTAAACATACTATGTGGTTGAAATATTTTCTCTCTGATCTACAGGTGGTTGATTATATTGATAAGCCAATGCAGATAGTCTGTGATAATGATACAACTATATATTTTACTAAGGATGCTAGATGTCATTCTAAGGCAAAACATATTAAGCTGTAATTTCATTATATCCGTGAAAAAGTTCAGAAAAAGGATATTATTATTTCACGGATCTCCTCTGTAGATAATATGGCTGACCTAATGATTAAAGGTCTGGCGGTGAAAATATTTAAAGAGCATGTCAATCATATGATAATAGTTTATAAAGATGATGTCATGTTTTGATTATTACATGCATATTTATTAATTTATATTTTTTTTATCAATAAACTATTACTTTTACCATATGAAATAATTTCATTGATGTGTTTTGTTCTTAATCTTCCAGTTTGGAAGATAAAGTCCTTGGGAATATCGTGGGTCAATAGGTAGGTTGGTGAGAATCACCTACGTGAGGACCTAGTAATCATATATAGATGATTTCTGAAATACTAGAGGTGAAGGTATGGCTCGGCATCATATCCGTTTTATACCTATTATTTAGATGAAGTGCATTAGCACTTGTACGATATCCTCAGTAAAGTTTGTGCATCTAAGAGACGTGTTTCTGAGAGAAGTACGAAACGAGGAGACTGTCAGTGGAAAATGCATGAAAATTCTCACTACCGTTATGTTTTATTGTATGTCTTGTTCCACAAACACGTTGTTTATATTTATGGTTGATGTTATTCAGCTCAACTGATGTAGTGCTTTATTTGCTTTGACATGAAAATGATTAGTATACCATTAGTATACATCTATCCATAGTTGAGCATGTATGGGGACTACTGAGGAATAGTGGTATGGTTCACTATCTTTGAATTGCACAGTTGGGATCCAATGTGAAAAATTATTTTTAGTATACATCTACCTATATATATATAAATATAAATAAACATATCTATAGGCTAAGTGGGGGATTGTTAGTCCTGTGGCATTATATACTATTTATTAATTTATTTTTAAGATAAGTTTGATTGTGCAATTCAGATCAAATAGTTTGAAAATATAGTGAGTGACTCAAGTTTAACTATCTGATGGATATTTGTATGACAATAGATGATAGCATAGATAGAGTCAAATTTTGTATGTGTGTACTTATTTGGGTGTTTCGTGATGGATCAGAACGTTTTACAGTACACCCAACATCTTGTCTCACCTTGAGATTGTCTGATTAGAGGAAAATAAATTTTATGAGACTGAATCCAGTTGAAAATCAGATTTAAAATTGAGTTATTTGAAATATTTAAGATTTGGACCTTTTTATAAATATTTTGCCTTATTTATAATTACAAAACTATAATTTATAATTATAATGGATTTAGAGGGCCTATTTATAAAATGACAAATATAAGTCACTTACCATTCACTATTCGTGAATTGAGAAGGAAGAAATAAATAGAGCAGAACTTCTATTTCCGTTTGTTCTCGCCTCGTTTAAAGGTATTTTTTTTATTTTAAAATTTTTCCTCCTCTTCAATTATTCCCCATTAAAGAGTGATAAGGACTCAAGGTAGATCAATTGGAAATTACAGATAAAGTTTCAATTTTTTTATTTCAAATTCTGAGATATGTAAATTTGTTTAATTCAATTTTAAACTATTTTAAACTTGTTTTTCTTGCGAGTCTTGCATCAAAAGGTAAAATTAAACCATGTAGTTTGTTGTTATAAAACTTAATTTTTATAGAAAAAAAGAAACTTACTCTTATATGGCGTTGCGATTTTTCATAATAAATGTTTGGTTATTTCTCATATTGTAGAGTAATAGATTGGAAATTCATATGCTCAATTAAAGGTTGATTGTTTGAGTTCTGTTTTATATTTAATATTAATTTTGGTCGAATTTTGACAGTATGAAATACAAGTATTGGCATCTCTTAAATAAGAAAAGATTATAAGTTCAAAATTTACAACTTTTTTTATTGTAAATTGCGTGTTCTGGCTCGTATTGTTGCTAAGTTAAAGTATGATTGGGTTTACTCTGCGTTGTAGACAATAAAGGTCGAACCAAAATTGATATTAAAGAATTCCGGTTGTCCACAACAGAAGAGCAGATCCGATTAAGTTTCAACTCAGCTACGAGCTCTATAGTCTACACGAGTAAGTAATCAAACGTCTGAACTCAACACTCCTGATTTACCCTGCAGGGGGAGCTCGGTAGAACCAAGCTAATACTTGTGTCATTGCTACATGCATCCCTTGTGGAATGCAAAACCGATATTTACATAAACAACCCCGGGGAAAACAGAATTTGCATATATTCACACTTGATTTTACAATTATATCCCTAACCACATCTTTCAATCTTGCTCTATCAGAAATTTCCCTTGCAAATATATCCTTATGAAATGCATGCATTTTTTAGAAGTGTTTTACAGGCAAAATCGGGAATCAAAGAGATGATTAAATGGTGTCAAACATTTATGGTGCGTTTGCAAAAATATAATGGAATATATGCAGGTTCGAAAGGAAAATGTACACATAGGGATATGTTTATAGTATTTATTTTTAATTATAATAATATTAATAATTTCACCTATTATAAAAATATTATTTTTTTTAAAAAAATATTTGTAGAAAAATTAAATCAATAATATTCACATATTAATAGTTATATATTTAAAATGCATTTATGTGCAATTAAATGCCAAAAATATATAAATTTTTTAATCACTTCTGTCAACCTCTGGAAAACCAAATGGTCCCTAATCTTTTGATTTTTATCTATTTCCGATGTTCATGCAGATATACAATTTCACGAGTTTACAGGGGTATATATAAAAACTAATAATACCAATTAAAAAAATGCATGACTGTTCAAGCTTGTCTCTCGCGTGCCCGTCCCATTTTCCAAATCGAATCCAGCTGAGCCTTGGGAATGCCCGTCTCATTTGTTTTATTCATGCCTTATTTATAATATTTTTAATGAAAATTAGGGTTATAATAATCACAAAAAACACTTTGACCTTGAAGACTGCGTGTTGTCCACGATGGAGAAATTTGGGGAGAGAAAAAAATATTAGAAATTTGCTTTTTAATATTAAAAAAAAATTAAAAATAAAAATATTTTTGAGTGATTAAATAAACAAAATTCTTGAATCGCAAGTCATGTTTTCTAAGGATTGTAGACGGGTTTTGCTTTTGTTTACTTCACGGTAGACTTCAACTCCCCCGGGACCCCAAGCGTGCTCCCGCAAAGAGACAGCAATCAATCCCGATCCTTGATTTGTAAATCAAGAGTTCAAACTGAACCCTTGATTTAAACCTGGGAGTCCCCACTCTACAATGGCAACGATGAAATTGTTGCCCGACTCCCTCCGAACTGCATGGAGTAATTAGGAGCTGAGATGTAGGGTAGATCTGATAAGAGATGATCGCGAGAAAATCACGATTAACTGATTAACTAATTGATGAAAAATTATACCAGAACTAATGACGCTATCGCTAATCGCAGATTAGCCTTCCCAAAATAGGGTCCCTAGGTAATAACATCCAATAAAGATAATCGTAAGTATACGAGAATAAAATTAAAATTTCCCATTTGTTATAAATTTTTAATTCAAGGAATATTCATTTCGCGCTAACGGAAGTTTGACGAAGACAACTAAGATGGTCATTTATGCAGAATTCTAAAATTTTCAGGAGTACAAATGCAACTTCCATTTTTTGTGAGGATATACATACGATTTCGGATGTTCCAGCAAAAATCTCTTTTTTAATTTTAGTTTGGAAAAAATTCCTTAACGCTTGGCCCGAGTGTCAGCAGAAGTAATTATTAAGCATGCTGAGTTTCTGACCTTGACCGCACTTCAATATGAGCTACGTATTTCAAATAAAATCATAATACATGCACAAAGTACACAAACCAAATCAAAACTGATATGCTCACTAATATTGAGATACAATGTTAGAAATTGTTTCAAAACCTCATATCCTTCATCCACTTTCAATGCATCTCTATTTATTTTATTTTATTTTTCTGTTTTCTTATCACATTATTGTGTTTTAATAACTGACCAATATGCAAATGAATATGAACAAGCACAACAAGCTACTGTACACACAACTCAAATAGGAACTATTAATTCTCTGCATTATTTTGAAGCATTGGGTCATCAACTCTGAGACTGCCGCCATTCAAAGCAAGCTGTTCTTTGACGCATTTCACTAGACTGAAGGTTTCCTGGCTCCGCTCTATGGGCCGTCTTACAAAGCTCTGCGAGTTAGAGACTGATGTCAGGGAACAAAAGGATCTAGGATAAGTGTCAGCGGAAGACTTTAGATACCTCAGAAGGCCATAGCTGGTCGCCTGCTTTACGAGGAATTATATGGAAATGAGTCTGCAAGAGAAGCACAGCTAACTGAAATGTTGGACCCATGAAAGCTGCAGCACCATTGATCAAATACACAAGCTGCATAACTTACATGAAATATTACTTGGCCTGCCGCCGATCCATTGTTGACTAACAGATTGAATGAATCTGCATTATTCAAAAAATCTTAGGTCCTTGAAGGGATCTGTTTGGAAATAATCATCATAATTCTGACTAAATTTAATCTAGCACTTCTCCTAGAGTGTTGTGTTTGCTCATAAGACAAGTAAAATCAGTTCTCTATAAGCTGGAAACTTACCACAATGACTAGCTTTCATGATTGCATCGCTAAGAAAGGGAACTGTGGAGCACATGGCTGCCACTACCTGCACAGGAATATCAGCAAGTGTGACATGGCTTTGCTTGAAGACTTGTTGAAATGCTAAGAATCCCACAAAACCTATAAGGAGCCATTTGGATGACCGCAAAGGATACCCATGAATAACCTTAGGGTACACATAGATAATTGACTGAGTTCTTAAAATTTTGCAAATGATTTTAGGAAGACAGACCACAAAATTCTCATTTTTTATGGTAATATAAACCATTGTTTGTAATAAATATGTTGTCCTAAATACATGTTTAGGAGTCCTGTGGCTTATGTTTCCCTGACTAAAGTCATTTTGAAAGTCAAAACTCATATAAGAAATCCCTTGGATTTTCTATGCATGCATCCAGGCGTTCCTTAAATGACAATGAGTTGAAAACATCATTTCATAGAAGCAGTCAAACTCATAAACTTGGGGCAGTCCTCTGTTAGCTAAATGTGTGGAAAGTAATTTTTTTCTCCAAAAATTGGAAGCCACATATGCAAGAGAAGTTTATCCCCAAATCCCAACTAGTCTTCCTGGTAAGGGTTAATGTTGGTAGAATCAACGATAAACCTAAATAAATAACAGTGAAATGATGGCACAGATACAATTTCCCGCATTAGCAAACAGCAATCTTCATGATATAGAAAAATGAAGCTGAGTGCAGCAAGTGGTATGCCAATAATAGATGTTAGATTGGATATGTCCATTCTCAGTTTAGCTGACATGATAGCAGGGAAAGAAACTCTTATTAGGAAAAAGAAATTCATTTACTTTGTCAAGGCAAGTTGAAATTTTTGCCAAAAGGAAAGATGACTTGAAACATTTTCTCTTTAGCAAGTGAGGAGGAACAAAAGTTATATCCCACATAACTATTTGCAACATATAACTAGAACAGATAAACAAATATTGTCAATTTTTATTTGCAATTAATTGATAAGATCATCTTTTCATGTTCGCGTAGCAAGCACATAAAGCATTGACACCAACTATTAAGTTCAAGTGAAAGGTCACGCTAACCATTTTGCTCAAAAGAAGGGTCATGATACCCATGCTAAATAAGAAGCTTCTATGACAGAAATAGAACTTACAGAAGGAGGAGTCATTTGCAAACATGGAAAGTGTGACTTAGGAATGACAAGGGAATGCCTATAAAAGATGCAGAACTGTTAAACAATAGTGAAAATAAAAACAGACAAAATGAAAATAATTTAACGTGTTTCAGATTTATTAGTCATGTTTTGTAAAAGAAAATTGTGGCATAGAAAAGCATAAAAAGCATTCAAACATCAGTAGAACTCATTAAAGTACCTTAAAAAAATCCTCAACTACAATTGACTTTAATACGCATTCTCAATGTAATCCAACTCAAATAACATAGATGATGTTAAAGTTCAACAATTGACTTTAATACGCATTCTTCTGTTAAAGTTACTGTACAAGGAAATGAATACTGACCACCACCACATGCAAAGTTAGAAACTATTTGAACCTAATAAAGGTACTACATAGTAGAAGACAGCAACTATTTTATATCAACTAGATGCTACCTTACCCATAACTTAGCGGATTGGAGTCCAAAATGCAGAGGCATATATTGTCTTCATAGAGCTGCATGAAAAACAAATTAATAAGAACTTCCATTTCAAATAACTGTTGCATGTAAAAAAGTTTAATATTGACTGGTACCGAATGCTATATGAAATAGACACTCACTTTTATAGCCATTTCATCAGAAAAAAACACCATTAACCAAGGAAAAAAGAGATATGTACCCCTAGTGGATTTTTCTCATTTTCTCATTTTTTTTTCCAAACTCCCATTACACAGACTGTTTCAATTTCCACATCCAACAGCATAGTGTTGTTCATTACATTCAATCACTTTCAATCTGACAAGATTATTCCTCAAAATGGAAAATTTCAGGCAGTGAACCAAATTAACATCCTTTTTCAATCAATGGCTATAGTTCCATCATGCACAACAATTGAATGAAGGTCAAAAATATTTTAATGAATTGTGCTGAAATGAAAGTCGAACAACACTCAAAGGCAAAGATTGAAACTTTTGAGTTCTAGATATCAATAAGTGCCTTGCCTCGACTTAACGGTGGAGAAATTTTCCATCCAGTGAGAACGAGAGAGTGCAGGCCTAAACAGTTCCACTTAAACCCTAAGCGTGAATTCTTAATTCACAAACTAGACCAATCCCCGAAAAAGAAGTTCAATTCACGGCAAAATCAAGATCATACAACAACCACCGGCACCCAAGTTGCGGCAAATCCATCAAACAAGTCCCCAATTCGCAGACAAAGACCTACTCACTTCATCCGCGAAGCAATCAGGAATCAACTAGCACAAAAATGAAGAACAATCCAGCAACGCATTCCACCAGAACTCACAGAAACAAGAAGCAACTCCGGAATACCTTGAAGGAAGGGGATTCCCCGCGGATGATGCTGCAGAAGACGCATCCACCAGGGGGGCAATCAGCGCCTCGACGGAGTTCCGACGACGAGCCCGGAAGCTCCTCGGCGTCGCGGAGATGGGAGCATGTCACGGCGAGCCGCCTGTGAGCCATCTCCGTCGCCGTCTCCGCCGTGGCCACGGCCTCGAGGGAGGTTTACAGCTTTACATGGTAAGAAGACGAGGGCCGAGGGCAGTGGACACGTGGCATTATCTCTCGGAGGTAACGTTATAGGGTGACAAAAAAGGCCTATTTAGCGACTCCAGAATCAATGAATCACGAATTTTGATGTCTATCATGTTCAGGAGGCAAAAAATAATATTTAGGAATTTGTTGGGTAATACCAAAAAATAAAATAAAAAAAATACTGAATTGATAAGTAATCCGTCTAAATTTTGTTAATTATATTATATCACTTAAAATTTTTTTTTTACATGGCGTTTAAATTAAATAATAATTTTTTGATAAAAAATAAATAAATCTAATTATATAATATAGAGTTAGATTCAATAGCCACCGTAGCGATTGTAAAATAAATTTAAACTATAAATGTCTATATTTATAATATAAATAAATGGATGAACTTAAAAATTATTGAATTTATCTATCATTTGAGTTGTAGATTTGGAGATTTATGATTGACTAAATTTGAATTCATATAAAATTAACCTACGTTATTTTACGATCTGTTACTAAAAAAAAATTTATATTAAAGATAACGAGGTAAAAAAATGATTGAAAAGTATATACATAATTACAAAGTTTAAAAAGATATAAATCATATTCATTATTCTTCAAAAGCATACACTAAAAATCTCTAATAGTAATTAGGTTTGAAGAATGCCATTTCTTATTTGTTTGGTTTCCATAATTGGATCTATAATTTCAGTAATTTTTCAAACTCTTTTTATATGATTTTTGCATGTCAATCCGATGATACGAATAACATTGTTCAATCCCAACAAGCCTACACCTGAATTGCACATGGGTACAGCAGAGAGTTGAGTTAGCGGTCTGCATACAATTCAGAAAAGGAAAACATCTTTTGGATTATTAATGCACACTAAAAAAATTTATCAAAAAATTAGTAATGTTTTATTATTTTCAGAAAAAATCTCTCTTTTTTTTTGAGAAAATTTTCAGGTTGATTAGATTCAAGTCAAGTTCATGTGATTTCCAGCAAAACAATAAATAAATAATATAAATACTTCCAACTTCTAACCTGAAAATTTTCATAATAAAAGACTTTTCCAAAATATCATAATAAAAGATCAAGAAAATTCTTAATGAAAGACACTAGACCTCGCTTGTTAATGGACAAGGATTAGGGGCAAGAATTTTTTTAAATTTTTTATTTTCTTTAAAAATTAATATTAATTATTTTAAATTATTGTAGAGTTAGTTTTGATTTAAATAATAATAATTTATAAAAGTAGTTTATTGGTCTTTTAGTCTTAATCCGTTATTAAATGTCCTCCAATAAACTTGTTGACATGAACAATATAGCAATAATCTTTTAATTGTATATCTGAAAAAATACTATTCAACCCTAAAGAGGTTTCTACAATTATCCTCCTGAAATTTACTTTATTCATATATATCGATTTCGACTTCTATTTAGTTTTACATAATAAAAGGATCAAAATCATAATTTTTAGGAAAAGCTTGTAAAATCTTCCCCTAACTCAAAAAAGTAAAAACAAAAAAAAACTTCTCTTTCTTCTCCAAAGCTTTGAGTATGCAAAAGAAATTTGTTTTTATGTTATTTTTCATTATTTTTCTCATAGATTTTGGATCAAAGAAGTAGAATTCAATGCTAAAATTTAATTCAATATTAGATTAAAATAGATTTAAATTATATTGAGGGTAAAATAGTAATTTTATAATTTAGATTAAAATTTAATTTGAGATTGAATGAGAGAGCTTGTTATAATAACTAACCTAATCATCAAATTTTCCTTTGACAAAGTTATGAGTATTTATATCTTCTCATTTCAATATAAATGATGTTAAATAATATATCTTCTAAATATTTTTTATTTTAACAATAAATTTACACCCAATAAAAAGATTACAATATATCTAATAATGTAAGAAAAACTATTTAATTTTTAAGTTTGAAGGAGAAATATGTAATTTGACAAAATTTTTAAAAATTATATACTAATTTTTAAATTTGGTGGAGAAATTTATAACTTAATAAAATTTTAAGAAGTTATATGTAATTGATGGATAAAAGATCTAATAAAGAAAAAAATCCTCACTAATTAAAGTCCCCACGGTTTATATTATTGCTTATTTTATAATTAAAACTACAAAAATCCCAACTAATTAAAAAGATTGAATATAAGGAAAAAAGTCTCACCAATTGTCAGAAAGAAAACCAAAATTTAGTTTAATTTTTATTAAAAAAAGGGCACAATTGTTGTTAATTGTTAATTTTATAATTAAAAATTATGAGAAATCGGACACTGAAATAACTAATTAAGTACGGCGAACATGCGGAAAAATTTTGATTACTACTAGTTAAAATTTAATTTTGAGGTGTTTTCAATAGTTTTGTATTTATTATCGACTAAATTCATTAGGTTTGAACTTGATTCGATTCATACTTAATGTTTTATTTGATTTGATTTAATTTAATATCTATCTTTGGTTTTGGTTTAAGCCCACTTTGATTCAATTTAGTATTTAGATTTGACTTTGGTTCAAGTTTAACTTGATTGGATTCAGGTTAAATTGGACCTTATATTGGATCTTGATTGGATCTAAATTTGACCCTTAATGGATTCGGATTCGACCCTCGATGAGTTTAGATTCTATTTTTATTGGATCATTAATGAATCATTGATAGATTCAAGTTTGACTTTTAATGGATTCTTAATGATCATTGATTCTTAGTGGATACTTAATGCATCCTTAATAGACCTTGGGTTTGATCCTTGTGGACTCTTGCTACATCGTTAATGGATCTTGGGTTTATTCTCATTGAATCGCTTATTGGATTTGTAACTGATCTTGGGTCTGATCCTTATTGGATCATGATTAGATCCTTAATGGATCTTGATTTAACCTTTATTGGGCTTTTAATAAATTTTTAATAGATCTTGATTCAACCTTTGTTAGATTCTTAATGAATCCTTAATGAATTTTAGTTTAACCATTATTGAGTCCTTATTAGATCTTCAATGAATCTTAGTTTAACCATTGTTGGGTTCTTATTGGATCCTTAATGAATATTAATCAACCCTTATTGGGTTTTTAATAGATATGTGATAGATCTTGGTTCAACCTTTATTGAATTTGGGTTCGATTCATATTGGATCCTTATTGGGTTTGGGTCCAACCCTTTAATAGGTTTGGGTTTGATTTAAGATAGACTTTATTTTAGTTCATGATTTAGAGTTGATTCAATTTTGGCTCAGGATTAGATTTTATTTGGTTTTGGTTCAAGTTTGAATATAATTTGGCTTGGTTAAGATTTGGAGCTTATTTGGTTTTGACTAAGGTTTGAACCTGATTTGGTTTCAATTCAAACCTGACTTAACCTAATTAGAATTTGACTCGAACTTATTTTGACCCAATTAGAATTTGATTCAAACTTAATTTAACTTGATTATGATTTAATTTAAACTTGGTTTAACCTGATTAGAGTTTGTGTGCAGGCTAATTTGGTTTGAGTTTGATCAGACTAGACTCGATTAAGATTTAGGTTTGAGCCTATTTAATTTGGCTTCAACTTAATTAGGCTTAACCTACACCACTTGGGGTCTATTTAAATTTTAGTTCAGTCCATTAATTTTATTTGATCAAAATTGGGTTCATTTGATAATTTATTCAAATTAAATCACTTTAACTTAATCAGTTTATTAAATTTGGCTGAATCGGGTTAATTCTAATTTAATTAAATCAATTATTTTGATCAATTTACTTCAATCAATTTGATTTAATTAATTTAAAAGCATTTAGACTATCCATGAATTAAGTGACTTTTAGACAAACCCGCAGACTAAGTCAATTTGATTTTTACGTGATCCCATAGGTTGGCTCTGAGCTGATTTGACTTTCTAGCAAGCCTACATATTGATTTTTAGTTAATTTGACTTTTAAGCATGTCTGCATGCTAGTTTTGAGTTAGTTTGTCTTTCGAGTGAGCTCTTAGGTAGTCTGATTGGATTTGATTCAAGTTGGGTTCAACCTTATGTTGGATCCCCATCAGACTATAGATTTGATCCTTAATAGATAGCGTGGGATCGATTTCGACTACTCGAGATAGCGAAGTCCTTAAGGAGCAATCTCGAATTACAAATCAAGATTTGTTTTAATTTGAATGTGCTATCAGGTATTGTAAGAATATTAATTTCCAACAGGCGTAAGCTTTTATTATTAATTACTCCGATAATTATTAAAAATCTCCTAAAGTGAGAAACCTACCTAATAAAATAAAGACACAAAAAAAAAGAAAGTATTATTTTATCATTTTAAGAAAAAGGTATATAACTGAAGTAAGGGCATACCTTCACTTTATAATGAATTTTAATATGAAATTATAGAAAACATGAGAGAAAAGCAAAAAAGAAATAGTTGAGAAAAACTTTGACGTGCTGCTGCCCCACTCCTCCTATGCTGGACCATGTGGAATTTGACACAAAATGTGGAAAGAAGTGGGAGAAGTTTAAAGTGTTTTCTATTGCTTTAAACATCAACCATAACTTCAAGATTTGAGATATTTTCATAACTAATAAGGTGTAGGCGATAATTTCATTTGGGTTGGAGTATTTTTGTTAGCCAATAAGGCGTTAACAATAACTCCATTGGGGTTGGAGTATTTTCGTTCGTCAACAAGTCATGCGTGATAGTTCCGTTTAACCTTGAAGTGTTTTCGTAGTCAATAGAGTGTAGGTGATAACTCCTTTAGTTTTTAAAAGTATTTTCATAACCGATAATGCGTACGTGATAACTTATTTGATTTTGAAAGTATTTTTATAGTCAATAAGACATAGACAATAACTTGTTTGGTTTTAAAGTGTTTCCATGCCAATAAGGCATAGACGATAATTTTATTAATTTTTGAAAGTATTTATATAGCAATAAGGTGCAAATGATAACTTCTTTGATTTTAAAGTGTTTGCATGCTAATAAGGCATAAGCGACAACTTTGTTATTTTTTTTGAAAGTATTTTCATAATTAATAAGGCGTAGACGATAGTTTCGTGATTTGAGTAGCATCACCAATGTCTTATGAGTTTGGGTAGCTTGAAAGGTGTGTCATTAACTACTTATGGGATTGACTTGTTTGAGGAATGCATTGTCAACTTCTTGAAGGGTTGACTAACTTGCAAAAGAGCACGCCATCAACTGCTTATGAGATTAATTAACTTAAAAAAGGATACTGCCAACTACTTATGGAGTTAACTGGCTTGTGGGGTGCATCGTCAATTGCTTATTAGATTGACTAGCTTGAAGTATGACCAATAGCTTTGAGCACACTATTGGTTGACTTTAATGATTTGATAGCATTATCGATGGTTTAGGGGTTCGGTATAGCTTTAAAGTGTGTCTAATAATTTTGACCATATTGGTGATTAATTTCTTTGGATTGATAGCCTCACCAATGGCTTATGGGGTTGTATATAGCTTTAAAGTGTGACTGACAGCTTAGAGCATATTAACAATTAACTTCTTTAATTTGATAGTGTCACCAACGACTTAAGGAGTTGAGCATAGATTTGAAGTATTATCGAAGGCTTTTGTAGTACACTCAATGAGACTTAGTTTGACCTTATTTAGTTATATTCGAACTAATTTCATTTCAGATTAGGGTCATAATATCACCCTTTGTTCCTAGCTTTAGAATATTACCGAAGTTTCAACACTCCCGGTGAGACTTAGTTTAATCCTAATTAGTTCTATTAGGACTAATATGGTTCGAGTTTGAGTTCGATTTCATTTAGCTTGAGTTAAATTTTGACCTTGTGTTGGACCTCTATAGAGTTCGGGTCTGCTGGACTTTGGGTAAAGTTCAAGTTAATTTAACTCAACTTGGTTTTAGTTCACGCTTGGCCTAGTCTAGTTTTGGTTTGACTTTAAGTTTATCCTTTTTATTTGGATTTGATTGAAACTCAATTTGATTTTTAGATCAAACCGTCTCGAGTCTGGTTAGGGTTGAATATGAGTTTATTTAGTTTATGTTAACTTAATTTAGATTTTTTTTGGAGTTCAATTTAATTTGGATTTTACCCAATTTTTTTGACCAATTTAAGTTTATTTGAGCTAGCTTGGCCTTGGTCTATTTGTTTTAATTAAGTTTAATTTTAATATAATTGAATTACTCCATGTTAAGTTATTTGATTTGAGAGTCCTTAATTATTTATGATGATTTTAAACAGACATATAGCTTGATTTCAAATATGCAAACCCAAGGGTTGGCTTTAATTTGCGAGTTTGAAAGTTGTCTTAGAAGTGTAAGCCCAAGGTTGACAAGGTGCAAGTCCGAATGCTAATATAGATGCAAAGTCGAAGGTTGGCTAAGTGTGAGCCCAGAGGCTAACTTGATGTGAGCCTGAAGACTAGCTTGGGTGCGAGTCCGAAGGCTAGTTGAGTGCGAGTTTGAAGACTGGCTTGAATGTGAGCTTGAAGACTGGCTAAGTGTGAGCCTAAAGGTTGGCTTAGATGTGAGCCCGAAGGCTGGCTAAGTGTGAGCTCAAAGACTGGTTAAGTGTGAGGTTGAATGTTGGCTTTAACACAAGCATGAAAGGTGGCTAAAGTGTGAGTCTGAAAGCTAGCTAAATGTGAGCCTAAAGGCTGGTTGATTTGAGCCCGAAGACTAGCTTAGATGCGAGCCCGAAAGCTAGCTGGTGCAAGTCCGAATGCTAGCTAAGTGTAAGTCCAAAGATTGGCTGAATGCCAGCTCAAAGACTAGTTGATTGTGAGCTCATAGGCTGACTTTGATACGAGCCTTAAAGTTAGCTTGGTACAAGCCTGAAGGCTGACTTGGGTGCGAGCTTGAATGCTTGCTAAGATGCAAGTCCGAAAGTTAACTAAGTGTGAGCTTAAAAGTTAACTTGGTGTAAGCTCAAAGGATGGTTGGTGCGTGCCTGAAGACTGTCCTAGTGTGAGCCTGAATGCTGGCCTGGTGCAAGCTCAAAGGATGACTAGATGCAATGAGGATTCATCATCTTCATCGCTATCTTCAAGGGATTGTGGATGGTCGCCACAAGGTCACAAAGTCCACCATCTTTATCACTGTCTTTGAGAGGGACACAAGTGGCCGTAGCAGGGTTATAGAGTCTACCGTTTTCACTGTTGTCTTCAAGGAGAGCTGCAGGTGGGCACAGCGAGGTCGCGGAGTCTGCTATCTTCATCATTATCTTCGAGGGCTGTGATAGCCATGGCGTTAATGAAATTCATCCAAATGCCAAGGATCGCGGGTGCCCACACGGTGGCATGGAAATTGAAGGTAACATACAACTGATTTTTGGTCAACTTATTATTATTATTATTTTTATTATTATTATTATTATTTCCTTTTATTCATCTTCTTCCCCAAGCTTGCATGTGCTCACCCGCTTCCTCGGAGCTCTCATGGCCAGGCTAGGAGGCCCAATCCATCTTCTCTGGCCAGATCCGAGCAGTGACGACTGAATTTGGCTAGCCACAGCAATGGTGGGGCAGGAGAGGCCCCGCTGCACTTTCTTTTAGTTAGATCTGACTGGTTTTCAGCCAGATCTGGCTTGATATTTGGCCATTAGATGATATTGGATCGACTATAAACTTTTGAATTGATGATGATAAGATCGCGATCTCGTTTTGAATTTTGAATTATTATATGGATGAGATTTGATATGGATAAAATCTGTTTCTATTTTAGTTGTTTCGATGAGACGGTATTGTTTTGCAAAGTCATAAAATATAAGGGATTATTTATAAAAATTTTATTTTTAGGTGCTAATTTATAATTTTGAGAAATCTGGAGATTTTTTTTTGTAAAATCAAATATAAAAATCTATTTGTAAAGTTTTAAAATTTTCATAGTTCTTTTTATAAAAGTTGATTTGTAAGTTAATAAAATTTAGACTAATTTATAAATTAAAATCTTGAAGGACCTATTTATAAATTTATAATTTAATATTTTATAGAGTATTTAATTGTATATTTAAATTTTTAACTAAGGTCCTAACAGGAAGTAATCTTCAGATGTAGGAAACAAAAAAATATTGTGTTATACTTAAGCTAGACTTTGAAAAAGGTTATGATGATGTGGATTGGGCTTTTCTATTCAAACTTTTGGAAGTTGTAGGCTTTGGAAGAAAATGATTATGGTGGATAAAGGATATGTTAGAAACACATATAGTTTCTATCTTGCTGAATGGAAATCCTCATGGTAGTATTTTTAGTTGAAAGGGAATAAAAAAAGATGACCCCCTCTTACGTACTCTTTTTATCCTTATAACTGATTGTCTACACAGGATTGATTAAAGAGTTGTTTGGGAATTTAAAATCAACATTATGCTAATGATACGCTAATTTTGGGGAGGCAAAACCTTATTAGTTTCTTTATCTAAAGGCTTTACTCTATATGTTTGAAGGGCATTCTGGAATGAAAATAAATTTTTATAAGAGTTTAGTGGTAAGTGTAGGGATTTCTGGCCAGAACATTATAAATCAAATAGTAAACATTATGAATTGTAAAAGAGAGATACTACCTTTTCATTATCTTGGCCTTCTTGTTAAAGATAAAGATTGTTAACCTAAAATGGCAACCTTCGAGTGGGTGAAATAGATTTTCAAATAATAAAACAAATTTTCATTAAAAATACAATGAACTCAAAAGTACTTCAACCCAAGTAGATGATCAAAACTCAATTAGAATTAGTAGAATAATTAACTTATAAGAGAATAATTAATATCCAATCAAATATAAGATGATTTTCAATCAATATCAAATCGAATGCATAAGATAAACAAAAAGTAGAAAGAGTGTGAATCGATATACATGATTCAGCGATAAACCGCACTTACTCTATAACTCTTGCCTCAACTTTGAGGGCTTAAACTCATTACTAGAGTTGTCACTTCGTTACGGTGAAATCACGCCCTTACAAAATCGTAAATTATGAGTGTCACTCTCCACTGGAGCCAATAGGCTACTTCTTACAACTTAAGGAGTGAGTACTCTCACCAATCTCTTAAAACATAGAAGAGCACTCTTTTTTAATAATTTAAGAGAATTACAATGATAAAAAATAGATAAAAATAAAGATGAAACACACAACAAGATCTTAATATTTGAATATAAGGGCATTTGAGGATTTGAAGATTAATACCTATTTGAGCTCTTGTTCGGATTAGAAGGCTTTGAGAGGGGGGCTCTTACGTTTGGGAGAGGGATTCTTACCCTAAGAATTTAAAAACCTAATTTTCTCAATGAGCAAAGAACTCCCAAGCCTTATATAGTTATTAGAGTAAAAAACTAGCTATTTGGAAATCACCCTTTGCTATCTCTGTCTAGTTCAATCATCCAAACTTCAAAGTCTGATTGTCCCAATAGCTCCAATAGTCAAAAGTTACTAGCTGTTATAACTAATGTCATGGATTCGGACATTCGATCATCAAGTTTGGGTGTTCGAACTAGCCAAGTTCGGTCAACCAAATCTTGTCCAAAGCTAAAAACCTAAGATCCATGATGTTGCAGTTTCTAATCTTTGGTCATTCAAACTTGAGGTTTGGACGTCTGAGACTGCCAATAACTTCAAGGTTATTTCTACTATATTCAAACATCCAAACTTTGAAGTTCGGACATTCGATGTTTATAGAAAAATCTTAACTGGTTCACGACAACTTCAGTTTCTATTTGACATATAATAGATCCTGGATAGAAATAATAGACTGATAAAGATATTCTAAGATGAGTTGAGTGTTAACGAAGAAGTTCAAATAAATTAACTATTATTTCCTTGACTCAATATAAAATAAAAAATCTAAACCTATGAGTTTGGAGTTGATTCACATCTTAAATATTTTTTGAGCTCCCAACTTGATCTTAAATTTTATCTTTAAGATATCATCTTTTTTATTTTTGAGTCATCATTCTCAAGCTTTTATCTTGAGATTTGATCCTTTACGAACTTGGATGATCATTGCAAATCTTGAAACTTATCACAACTTAGGAAATATGTTAAATACTAGTTTGAACATTATCAAAGTCCAAAGATCAATAAAGAGCTCATCAAAGAGATTTGGGAACCTTTTGTAAGTAAAGTAGAAAAGAAGCTGAAAGTTTAGAAAGGAAAAAGTTTATTTACTAGAGGTAGACTAGTCCTTATAAATTCATCTTATATCCTCTGGCTTTCTATTATATTTTCAAATGTGTGATTAAAAAATGCGATCATATTAGAGGATAAATTGGAGATGAGATATAGCTCACTATGAGATCTAGTTAAAATTTTGTAATTGATAGGGTTGGTTTACTAGCTTTCCTCTTAAGTTATGGAAACTTCTTTGCCCTTAAAAAATTAAAATCTTTACTTTGTTGGTATTTTAATACAAAATTTTAACAATTATAGAATTTAGTAAATAGAGGATGGAAAAGAGATTTACACCCATGCTCACTGTATAATAGTTCTTCAAAAAAGACTAAGCACTTCTTTTGTCGCTATAGTTTCACCAATATAATTTGGAAACATATCCTACTAGGCTTTTAGGTTTCAGATGGATCCATATCTATTCAAGCTCTATGGCTTGGTTGGAGAAATAAAATCTCCAAAAAAGACAAGAAAGTAATTAATTTGATTATACTTACCTTGATGCGGAGAATCTAGTTAGAAAGGAACAACAAAATTTTTCAGAATAGGAAAAAAGTTTGAAAAAGAAATTCTTCATTTCATTTTCTTTAATTTAAAGTGTTGGTTGTCTTCTTGCTAAAAATAGAAAAAAAATAGGGCTTGATAGAGCTTATTGAGAATCACTGACTTTTTTTTCCACAATTGACTATGAAATTAGTCCCTAAAAGGAGGAATCACTATTGCTATTCACAACTAGGGAGCTCGTCCTAACTACTACAACTCTATTTTCTTTTTACTGATTGCTTGAAACTATGGAATTTATGTTATGTGGGGTTTTTGTGGGATCTTTCATTCATTTGTTTTAATAATATAAACTATCTCAGTTGTATCTCTTATATCTTGTTTTAGTAAAGCTATTGAAATAGTAAATCACAAGTTCACTAAAAAAAGAAAAAAAATACAAAAGGTCATCCACACAGGATGATAAGCAACAATATATGTAGATATTATTGTTCTTATAGTAGTCCATGTATGGCTATTCTAAATAGATGTGATAACTTGGGTTAATGAATTGAGTTTGGGTTATGTCAAACCAAAAATATTATATTAAATATGTCAATCCAAACACGATATGTTTATTAAACAGGTCAAAATTTTGACCCTAAACTCGATTTAGATGGATTACTTGACCCAACTTGAACAACCCATTTATTACATATAACCCCCTAAGATATTTATCGGAATAAACAATTCATTTTATAAAAAATATTCTTGTGTTATATTTGCATGAAATTTCCAAAAAATGTAAAAATTTCCAAAAATGTAAATATTTTCAAATAACACTTTGAAAAAGTTAATATTTATAATTTTTTTTAAAAATGATGACTTTTCTTTAATTTTTTAAAAAATAGAGGACTAAGTATGTATCTGCAAATATTAATTTTACATAATGTTATTTGTAAATATTTATATTTATATGTTTCATATCTTTCACACAACACATAACACAAAATATTTTACCTAAAAAATTAATTGATTACTTTGAAAAATAAAAAGATATTACAAGTGAAGAGTGTATCATGCAAATAAAGAAAAAATGACAGTTTTTCTATAACCTTTTAAGAAAACGAGTTTTTGCTCATTTTAATAAAATAAGGGATTTTCTATAAATTTCTAAGAAATCGAAGAATTTTCTACAAATTTACAAAAAAATGACGGCTTTTTCCCCTTTTTTTTAAGAAAACGAGGGTCTTTCAATTTTAAAAAGAGAACTTTTTTGCAGATTTAAAAGAAAATAATAAATTTTCTACATATTTTAAAGAAAATGATTTTTTTAAACATTTTTAAGAAATTGAGGGTTTTTTGTAGATTTTAAGGAAATGATGGCCTTTTTCTAAATTTTCAGAAAAATGAGTTTTTTCTTTGTATTTTTAAGAGAAAGAAGGCTTTTCTTTAATTTTAAAAATTGATGTCTTTTTTACAAATTTATGAAAATGAGGGGTTTTTTGAAATTTTTATGAAAATGAGGACTTTTACACAAAATTTTTTTAAAATGAGGGTTTCTGTAATTATTTTCAAAAAATAATTATTTTTCTGTAAATCTTGAAGAAATTAAGAGATTTCTGTAAATTATTAAGAAAATTATGGCTTTTCTATAATTTTTCAAAAAATGAGTTTTTTTTTCCATTTTTGAGAAAATGAGACTTCTCTATAATTTTTTAAAAAAATTAAATTTTTTTTCAAATTTACAGAAAATGAGGGTTTTTTCCACATTTTTTTAAATTGATTTTTTTGGGAAAATTTTGAAGAATCAAAGAGCTTTTCTATAAACCTTAAATGAAAAATGGATTTTGCTGGAAAATTTCAATAAAATAATGTCTATTTTGCAATTTTTGAATAAATCGAGGGTTTTATAAATTTTAAAGAAAATAAGAATTTTTTATCATTTTTAAAAATTGAGGGCTTTTCTACAAATTTTGAAAAAATCAAGGCTTTTTTTGAAAATAATAATATTTTTAATATGAAAAAAGTACTTATTGTGAAAATTGGCAAAATTTTTGGTTTGAAACTTCCTTAAAATTTTATTAGAAAGTCGAAGATTATAAAATTAAAAAGTAAGAATTGCAAGTGAATATCATAATTCTGAGAGTTGCTCGTAAATAAAGAATATTTTTAAGAGTGATATACAAAAATTTCTATTTTTTAAAATAAATTTGTACAAAAGTTTTGAGACAAAATGAGAGATTTTTTGTTATTAGTTTCTCTGTTGGTGGTACCAATGGACCAGTCGGTGCAGGAATACTATATTTTGATTCACTAATTAAAATATTTTTTTTTAAAAAAATCTATGAGACGTTGAATAGTTCTAAATTCACTAATAAAAAAAAATTGAACATGAGGAAAAAAAATTCTCACTAATGGTTAGAAATAAACAAGGATGCAGTTGTTCAATTTTTATTAACAAGGAAGGACCCAAGAGTTTATTTTACTGCTAAATTTTTAATTGAAAATTATGAAATAATTAAGAAGATTGAACATAAGGAAAATATCCTCGCTAATTGTTAGAAATAAAAAAAGTTTAATTTTAATTAAAAAGACGTCTCAACTGTTTTTGTTATTGCTAATTTTATAATTAAAAATTACTAAAATTTCTAATTAATTAAAAAAATTGAACACGAGGAAAAAAGTTATTCCTTCCCAGTAAAACCAAACTTTAGTTAAAAAAGTTCGTTGCCAACGGTTAAAAATTAATTCGAGTTAAATATAGAAAGTGAAAACATGCACGCAGCACAACCTCCAATTACGCTTATTCCTAAGCCCACCAGGGTATGCGGAAGCAGAGCTAGGTTGGTTCCCTTATACATCAGTTGACAGTGCAGAGGCGACCTTTCGATGTGGGACTATTTTGAAGGCAACCCGCTACAGTTCGCTGCTGTCCGCGTTCAGGCTAAACCGGCTCGTTTATCGAGACTTACCCGGCCCGTTTATGAAGATGCCATCGCGAGTCCACAATATCGCCTCGGGATCTGTTTGTCCTTGATCGCGAGGCATGCGCTGGGTTCTTTGATTCTTTCCGGCGCAACAGGGCCGCCGTCTAGGGTTTTGGCTCTGCCCCAAAATCCCATTCCAAATCCCCTTTCTAAAACCCTATATCCCACCTCTTTCTCGTCTCAGATCACTCCAATAAAAAATGGTTCCCAGACACGATGATCAACTACCTGTAAGTTCCAATTCAATTCTCTTCCATTTCCATTTTTGCTGTGATTTTTCACCAAGTTTTGGATTTTTTTTGCGTTATTTTGTGCATTTCTCGTCTCAGATCCGTCGAAGAAATCGTCGACTGCTGCCATGATTACTAACTGCATCCACTGCGGTGTAGATTTCTACACCGAGCGGGATCTACAGAAGGAATACCTCTAAGTTCGAATTCGATTCCCCTCTCTCCCAATTTCTCCCATTTCTGTCTATTTTTCTGTGATTTTTCGTCACTTTTGGGGGTTTGTGGACTCTTAGTATTTTGTTTTCCGCAGTAATGAGCACAAAGAGTATTTTTTTTTTCAGCAGTAGTTTGATTTTGAGACATATAGCAGAATCTTTGGGTTATAAACATATTAATTACTTGTAGCTTAATTTCTTAATTAAGGTTTCATTGGCATTCATGTTATGATGGTAATTTGAGCAAATGCAATTCTACGCTTAGTAATTTTTCAGTAATGAACTTGAAGAGTGCACGAGCAACGTAGTTTAATTTGAGACAGATAGAAGAATCCTTCTGTGTCGTCTAAAAGCATATTACTTGTGGCTTAACGGTTTAATTGAATTTTATGATATCTGAGAAAATGAAATTTTAACATAAAATTTTTTTACTCGTTGGTTTTAAATTTGATGGACACTGGATAACTTGAGCACGTTGAAGCTGATCAAGTTCTAAACTCAAGCACCAAGACAAAACGTCTAGTTGGATTTCTGAAAGCTCCAGCTTGAGCTTCGCATTTGATTTTTGACACATCTACAATTACTCCAGCTTTAGGTATTAAACTTCAAAAGAACACAGCATGTAAAAGTGAAGAAATTAGCTCTAAGGCTGGAAACTTGTATAATTGCTCAATGTTCTGGCAAGTGGGAAACATATTCTCATCATTTTCACAGTTTTATTCAGTGGAAAAAGGTTTGTTAAATTTAAAATTCTTCTGTTTTGTTTTTTTGCCTCAGTGGAAGAAGCAATTTACGTATTTGAAACAGAGGAGAATCCTTGTATGTTGTCTAAAAGCACATTGCTTGTAGCTCATTGCTTAATTTAGAGTTTAGTGAGTTGTGTCCTATTATTTCTTGAAGAAATGAAATGTCTACGTAAAAAATTTTGGTGAATTTTAGGCGTCAAGCTTGGAGAACACTGTTTTCCATGAGAGTGTACCGCCATATTAGATGATTTGTCATTGTCAGAAATGAGACTAATAAAACATAAATGATGTAAATTTAGGATATTTGATCAGACTTCCTTGCACGAGCAACTGAACCTGGAGTTGTGCATTCTGGCAATCAGGTTCATGAACCATGCCCCACACATAAGCTCCATTGTTGACTTAATTCAGCTAATCAGGGAAGTCACTCTTTGGGGAGATGAATCCAGAACAATGTACTCTGGTACAAATAATCTGGTGTTACTTTGGATCAAAGCAAGTCTTGATTCTTGAATTTGTAGCTTATCATGCCAAGAAAGTGTCCTATAAATAGGTCATATTCTTCTCGTCTGATCATCCATCCATCATCTTATGCCTTTCTATTTCACCTGTTCTTTCTTCCCTCCTTGTTCTTTTCGTTCATTAGATCACAAAACGCTTTGCCTTCAGTCATTTTTACACTTCTTACATGTCAATGGCTAGTAGGCCTTATTTGTATGACTCTTTTTCTACTTACTGCTGATACATTGTTTATTGGCGTGAGTTGGGATCATACGTTCCGAATTCTGATCCATACACTGAGCAAACTCCATCTGATGATCCATTTCCACAGAGAGATCATTCTGAGAATGAAGATGAAGATTACTGGGATAGGGATGATGATTTCTCTTTCTTAATTGAAGAAGATTTGGTGAGCTTACAAAACCTTCTTGAATTTAATTCTTCTTTCTTGTCCGCTTGTCTGACAGTGTTTTCTTGTTTTGGTTGGTATCTTTTTATTGTATCATACTCATAGACTAAAGTGACAGAACAAATGAGAAATTTTGGATTAACATACTCATTCTCCATATACTTCACATCCGTTTCTAAGTTTTCACCCTAAAAATATATGCTAAATATCATTAGAAACAATAATATATATATATAATTTGATATTATTTAGGTTGAACTGAAAATATAAACATATTTCTGATAAGGGGTAGATTAAAGAAATAAAGAATACGAGTAAAAATAGCTTCATATCGGATTTATATCGGATCTCGTATATAATTTAAATTGAGTTCTAATTTTAATTACGATCGGATTGCAATGAGTTTAAATTAACTCATAATAAAATTATTATTTTACATCTTAAGTTTAAATTTAATTAGAGATTGGACTAAAACAGGTTGAAACCAAACCATGGGTAAAATAATGATTTTATATCTTGAGTTGAAATTTGATGTGAGATAAATTTTTTCACCGAATAAGAGAGGTTTTTTTATAATACTAACAACTATTAAAATCTTCTTTAACCAAATCAAGAATATTTTTATCTTTTATTTTAGTACGAATGATATTAAATAATATATAATTTTTAAATATTTTTAATTCTATCGATAAATATATTTTGATGAAATTTTTATAATATATCAAGTAATAAAAAAATATTTAAGTTTTAAATATGGAGGAGAAATATACAAGTTAAAAAAATTTTAAGGAATTACATGCAATTTTTAAAATTTCAAGGAGAAATATACAATTTAGTAAGATTTGAAGGAATTATATATAATTTTTAAAGTTTAAAGAAGAAATATATATTTTAGTAAGATTTTGAAGTTAAAATGATTTTTTTGCATGTATGCCCTTGGAGAGTTGGGAATTGGTTTTCATACCCCTTAAGCGTTAACAGTTGTTTTGTGCATTGAAGCCTTTGGAAACCTCTATTATTTGTTTTGTATGCTCTTGAGTCAGATTTTAGCAAGAAATTTTACCATATTAGGATTTAACCCTGGTTAACTATTAACCATACGTACCCCTGATATTCGAGTTGGTTACCATGAAGAATAAAAAGATTATCTTGAGTATGTACAGTGTGAACAGACCTGTTTCAAAGTCTTCCATTTCATTATAATAATTTTCTTAACATTAATAATCCTAAATCTCACTTAATGCCAAGGACTAGAATGACTGGCTCAAGACGGGGAATCTAGTTGCAGAATAATTCAATAATAATCAGGAAAAATGCCTCCCAAGAATCTTGCAATTTAATCCCTTTTGTCGAGGCAGAATTGGAAATGTGGGACCCTTTTGGCTCACTTTATTGAGGCGTGCGGGTTTCACTTCGCTTCATTTTGGTGGAGCAAATACCGGTTGGGGGACCGTGGATGGACTCGATCAAGAGAAAACACCAGATTAATTACGTAATTGACCTTTAGTTGAAGATTAATTACCAGAGACTAATAGCGGTGAGAAAACGAGTATGGTGAAAATTAAGCACACGCTTAGGATTTAGGCATTATATAAATGTGACAAAAAAAAAAAAAGAAGCAAAAGTCAAATATGAGACTGAAGTTCAAGGCCCCGTTTGTTTTGGGATCAGGATCAGGATTAGTTCATTTCAGAATTATTTTTTTATTATAAAATTAATATTAGTTATTTTACATTATTGTTAAATTAAATTATTATAAAAAATTAAATAGTTTTTTGAGTTTTAAATTATTGAAACATTAATTTTGATAAAAAATATTAATTCATAAAAATTATTTACTAGTCTTGATTCTGACCCTAAACCAAACGATACCTAAATAATCGAAGTTGTAACAACTCTATCATTATAATTGGTCGAACACCATCCTATAGATAACTTGGGATTTCGCATGACAACGTATATACTTTTAAGAATAAGACTGAAGAATACTAAAGCTTTGTTTATATTTATGAGAGTTTGTAGTGGTTGATCGACCATCGTTTTCGCGAAATCAGAGTAGCCGAAATTTGATCACATGTCACGAGACTGAGCCCTCAGTTGCGCAAAAAGCAAACCTGGGATTCAACAACGTGATCATATGATTCATAAAAAGAATGAGGACGTTTTCTATGGCCCACCGACCACTTCTCGGAGAAGAATTTGCGCTCGGACGAAAAGGACTTCTAACTTTCGTTGTTTTTTTTTTTTTTTTTTTTTTTTTTTTTTGACAAACGAGTTGGGAAGAAGAGCAGACTGCTCGCTCGGACATGTACGTCACTTTTAGGGCAACAGTCAAGTGTCTCACGTATTAGCTCCAAGCCAACAACACGTTTCATCCTGCTCTTTTCAATTCTTTCTTTTTTTTTCTTTTTTCTTTTTTTTGCTATAATTGCTGAGGATAATGAGCGAGGGATAGTCTCACGTTAATTGTCGAGATAAAAAAAATCCAACCATTGTCAACTTAATGGGAGATATATTATTTTTTAAATGAGATATTTAGAATTTAAGTATTTACAGTAATGAAATATACGATTTAAGTGTTTTACAGTAATAAAATACACATCCATTATACCTCTAATGCTATGCCACGTGTTATGTTGTTGTAGATTTTTATTTCACCAACGCCAATGTAATGGTCAAGATGGAGTTTGAATGAATGCCAAGACATTTCTCAGAGAATAAAATGGTCCAAACAAAATTTTCTTTTGTTCTCTACTTTACCGAACTTTTTTTGTCAAAGAAGAAATAAAATAGTACTATTTAATAATAATAATAATAATAATAATAATAATAATAATAATAATATGAAAATAATTTTATTTTAAATTTCAAAGGAAAGTATTTATTTGAGTATGTCTATTCGTTTCATTAGATGTCTTTTTTATGGAGTTCCTCGAAAGTTTATAAATATTTTTTGAATGAAGTTTTCGAACGATATATAACTATATACAAGTTATACAATATGAAATGAATAATATCCAAATACTACCGTCAGTTTATAATCTTCATATAATTATCAAACATTTTATCTTTTTAAACAGATTTGGAGCGAAAAATCAAATGGTCTTTACATGCTAAGCATTTAATTTTAGGATAATTTCCGGATGTCAAATTAGAATAGTATGACATAATACTATTATTAATATTTTTTATTTTACTGATTTTTCCACATTTCCAAACTTTTGCCGCCACATTTTTCTTGATAACTTTGTTATGGCATGCGGTGATTCGTTGACATTAAGACGTAACAATATTTGTTATGCTTGCTAGTCCGGCCCATGCAAAACACAATAAGGAAAAAAGTCCACGTCGTGATCATATTTAAGTTTGACCTCCATCCATGCATGCATGCAATCTTTGACAACATTTACGTGCTTACAAGTATAGAAACCCTAAAACGTTGCGTCACTGCTTACGTTTAACCCGACGGGTTTCGGTTAGGCGGAAGCTGTTAGGTCGGTTTGGACTCGGGTGTGAATTCCGGCAACAGACCCAGATCGGATTGGGTGCGCCGACCATTCTGAGTTGACTGGTCAACTCCCGAGCGCGGAATTGCGACCAAAACTAGCCCATAAATATTAATTGCATGCACGTGTAGCGACTCTGATGACTTTTACATAAATATCGAAATATTTTAGGATTTGCATGCAATTAATGTTTATGCATCATAATTATCTTTAATTTTGTTCGGATTTAAACCGATTTTGCCAAACCGGAAGCTAGACAAAATAAAGAGAAGTAATTAAACGAGAGTAAAAAATAGAAGTAAATTTTAGAACTGAGGGAAAATATCGTTTTATTTCTGATCAATTTACCTGAAATGAGTTTTTATTTTTATTTTAGAAGCGGATAAAAATGATTTTTCACTCTCAAAATTAATTTTTAAATAATTAAATATCAAAAGTGAATAAAAATAGATTTACTTTCAACTATTTCTCCTTGCTTCTTGTCAATTAAATAATTTCTGAACCAAACAAATTTTCGGTCGGATTTAATCTGCTTTGACCCGCGACTCAAACAAGATCAAATCGGATGAACCAAGGTCATGTAATGATTTATTAATTTTAAATATATAGATTAACTTTAAATTATGTTATAAATTGCTATTTGCACAACTGGTTATCTTTTCTGCCCATACAGTTAGTGGGTGGGGTTTAACTATGGACGAATAAATTTACTAATATGTTTGGTAGAAATTAGACAAACCAAAAACTAAGAAACCCTCTGATTCTAGTGCAATTCACTCGGACCACCCGGTTTCATCCATCCTAACAACATTGATTGGAACTCGTGAAAGATTAATTTAATATTTGTACTCAATTTTTTTTATATATACGAGAAGTTAAAAGTTTCAAATTCTATTATATTTTATTTATTTATATTGTAGATTCATCTTGCCTTTTATCACTCACAAGGACTTCATAAATAATTAAGCAATTATAAAGATATCAGAGACGTCCATGTAAATTTTACACGTGGTCCAGGTTTGGGGTGCTCCACTCCCACACAACTTGGAGGTAGGGGTGAGCAAAAAAACCGGAAAACCGGTTAACCGAACCGTACCGGTTGAGAACCGAACCGGAAAACCGGTTATCAGTGAAACCGGTACGGTTCCGGTTCTGAAATTTCACAGAACCGGTTTTCCGGTTCCGGTTCCGGTTATTCGTTTTCTGAAAAACCGGTTAACCGGAACCGTACCGGTTTTTTATCTATATATATATATAACTATATCCGAAACCCTAACCCTAACCCCGCAGTCCCGCACTCAGCGCACGCCGCACTCGCCCTCGACCCCGCAGTCCCGCACTCGCAGCGACGCGCCAACGCCGCCTCGCTCTCGCCCTCGACTTCGCACTCGCAGCGCCGCCGCCTCGCTCTCGCCCTCGGCCCCGCACTCGTAGCGACCAGCGACGCCACCTGCTGCGCCTTTTTCTCCGTTTTCTCTTGTCATTCTCAAAGGTAAGAGTTCAAAACCCTAACCCTAAGTCTGTGCCTCTCTGATCTCGTCGCCTCTTTCTCTGATTTCTCAATCTCAAAGTCTCAAACCCTAGATTTACGTCCCTGCATCTCCGATCTGGCCATCTCGTGCTCTGATTTCTCATTGTCAAAGGCTCAAACCCTAGATCTAGGTCTCTGCATCTTTGATCTCACCGGTCACCGCCCGCCGCGCCTTTTGCTCTATTTTCTCTTCTCATTCTTAAAGGTCGGGAGTTCAAAACCCTAACCCTAGGTCCTTGCATCTCCGATCTCGTCGCCACTTGCTCTAATTTGTCCTTCGTCCATCGCCATAGCAGCGACATCGCCAATCGCCAGAGCAGCGATCTACTCTGGACCTCTGGTATGCCCTCTCTCTCAAGTACCAGCTCTTCTATGATTTCTAATTTTTACTGATGTTGTGATCTATTTTTTCAGAGTTTTCTCAGAAATTTTGGGACTGCGAGCTGAATTTCAACTAGTTCGGGGATTTTCCTACTGCGGCGTGGCTTATAGTGCCAATTGGCCCAGTTCTGTGAATTAGGTAATACCGTAATTGTCTTTCCTGAAGTTCTACTAGGGACAATATTACTTGCAAAGTCTTGCATGCTTGATTGCTTGGTCTGTTGGTCATATATCTTCTTTCTTCTATTTTAGATGGATTCCTGCAGAGAAATCACTAATGAAAATACAAGTAGGAATGCTTCAGATATAAAATATTTATGTCAAAATCAAAATACTGGTGAGAACACTGAGAAGGCTAGTGAAGCTCAAGATGTAACTTCAGAGATAAATAAAACAAATCAAAAAGCTTGGAAAAGGAGAAAAAATAGTTCATGGGTGTGGGACCATTTTTCTAAAGTAAATTCCAGTGAAGATGGTGATAAGGATAAAGCCCAATGTAATTATTGTGGAATTCTCATTTCATGCCCTTCTAATTATGGAACAAGTGGTTTAAGTAATCACTTATCTAGATGCAGAGATTATCCTCCAAACATGGTGGTGAAGAAACAAAAAACTTTAGCCTTTCAATCAGTTAGTGATGACAGCGGCACTGGCACTGGCACTCAAGCTCGCACACTTGTTACATGGAATTTTAATCAAGAAGCATGTAGAATTGCATTAGCCAGATATTTGATTCTTGATGAACTGTCTTTCAAACATGTTGAAGGTGAAGGGTTTAAGTTTTATACCTCTACATTGCAACCTAAATTTGATGTTCCTTCCCGTTTTACTGTTGCTAGAGATTGTTTCAAAATATTTCTTGAGGAAAAGAAAAAATTGAAATATTTTTTTAGCAAGTTAAAACAAAGAGTGAGTATCACAACTGATTGTTGGACATCATGCCAAAACTTGGGCTACATGAGTGTGACTGCTCACTATATTGATGATGATTGGAAGCTTAAAAAAAAAATTTAAATTTTTGTTCTGTTTCAAGTCATGCTGGTATGGTAATTGGTAAAACATTGGAATTGTGCTTGCTTGATTGGGGCATAGATAAAGTCTTCACAGTTACTGTAGATAATGCATCTTCTAATGATGTTGGAGTTCAGTACCTGAGGAAGAGGCTTGATAGCTGGAAAGGTCATGTACTTAATGGTGAGTATTTGCATGTCAGATGTTGTGCACATCTCCTGAGTTTGATTGTTAAAGAAGGACTTAAAGATTCAAATGACTCTATTGCTAGAATTCGGGCTGCAGTTAAATATGTGAGATCATCACCAGCAAGAGCACAGAGGTTTAAGCTTTGTGTGGAGCAAGAAAAAATAGAATGCAAAAGTCTGGTTTGTCTTGATGTTGAAACCAGATGGAATTCTACTTATCTAATGCTTGATGTTGCTTTGAAATTTCAGAAAGCTTTTGAATTATTGGAGATCCAAGATTTCAAATATGCAGAGGAGCTAATGAAGGGAAAGTCACAGGGCTTACCAACACATGCAGATTGGAATGTTGCTCGAGCTTTATTACCTTTTTTGCAAGTATTTTATGATATTACCTTAAACATATCTGGTTCTTCTTATGTTACAGGAAATATATATATGCAAAGCATGTATGGAATTGGCATGATGATCAGGAAGTTTTCTGAATCAGATGACTTCTGCTTAAGTACTATGGCTTTTAAGATGAAGACCAAATATGATAAATATTGGGCAAATATTGAAAAGCTTAATATTATGCTATTTATTGCTTCTGTGCTTGATCCTAGACTAAAGTTGGAGAGTGTAGATTGGATGATTGAGGAAAGTTATGAGAATGAAAAAGTTAGTGAGTTGAAGGGTAAAGTGAAGAATGTTTTGGATAGACTTTTTCAAGAATATTTATCTATAGAAAAGTCATCTTCTTCTTCCCATAGTGTTGCAGGAGTTGAACAGATAACAGAAACGAATGCTACTGGAACAAGTAATCTTGATGTACTTCAGATGGTTCAAGATGAATTGAGAAAAGCAAAAGCAAAACAGAAGACTTCCACTTGCAAAACAGAATTAAATAAGTATTTGGAGGAGGAACGTGCAGATGAGACAAAAGATTTTGATATTCTTTTGTGGTGGAAAGCAAACAGTGGTAGGTATCCAGTTCTTTCCATGATGGCTAAAGATGTGCTTGCTATGCCCATATCTACCGTTGCTTCGGAGTCAGCTTTTAGTACAGGAGGTCGAGTTCTTGATCAATTTCGAAGTTCTCTATCTGCAAAAATGGTGGAAGCTCTTATTTGTACACAAGATTGGTTGCGTTCTTCTACTTCTCCTATTAATATTGAGGAGTCACTTGAGGAAATTGAAAAAATATCCGCAGGTAAAAATTACTCATTCATTGTATTATTTCTGTAGAAATTAATTATTGATTTTAATATTTATGCTATATATTTCACATGTGTTATCTTAATAATTGCAGAAATGACGAGCAAAATGGAAACAATAATCTCAGTTGATGATTAATTTTCTTTCTTGATGTCATTTCCTATGAATCTGCCAGTGCCAGCAAAATTATCTGGTTTGTTTATCTGTCCTCTAATCTCTATTCTCTAACTGTTGATTTTGATTACTAGACATGGTCTGCTGGTCTGCTGCACTACTGGACATGGTGCTTGCTGCCTATTGCCTAGTGCCTGGCTGCCTGCTGGTTTGCTGCACTACTGGACATGGTGCTTGCTGCCTAGTGCCTAGTGTTGGCTGCCTGCTGGTTTGCTGCACTACTGGACATGGTGCTTGCTGCCTAATGCTTAGTGCCTGGCTGCCTGCTGGTTTGCTGCACTACTGGACATGGTGCTTGCTGCCTAGTGCCTAGTGCTGGCTGCCTGCTGGTTTGCTGCACTACTGGACATGGGGCTTGCTGCCTAGTGCCTAGTGCCTGGCTGCCTGCTGGTTTGCTGCACTACTGGACATGGTGCTTGCTGCCTAGTGCCTAGTGCCTGGCTGCCTGCTGGTTTGCTGCACTACTGGACATGGTGCTTGCTGCCTAGTGCCTAGTGCCTGGCTGCCTGCTGGCTGCTGGTTTGCTGCACTACTGAACATGATGCCTATTGTCTGCTGCCTGCTGGTCTGTTGCACTAATGCCTGCTGCATGTTGGTCTGCTGCCCTGCACACTTATATATTGGCATATTGTTAGTGCTGGTCTGCTGCACTGCATAAATACATATTACTGGTGCTGGTCTATTACTGCTGCCTGCTAGCTGCTGGTCTGCTGCACTGCATAAGTGCATACTGCTGGTCTACTACTGCTGCCTGCTGGTCTGTTGCACTGCATATTGCTGGTCTACTACTGCTACCTGGTGAGGTGGTGCCTGGCTGCTGGTCTGTTGCAGCAGCTGCGCTGCATAGCCTATCCCATCTGGACAGAGAGATTATCTTCTTGGTGACTCTAATTGCATACTGCTGCCTGCTGGTCTACTACTGAGTGCTGTACTGCTAGTCTAAGCTCTTTTTTTGCAAGAATATGCATAATTGCATGCTGCTGCCTGCTGGTCTACTACTGAGTGTTGGCTACTGCTATCTGCTGCCTGTTGGTCTGCTGCACTGCCACTGCATAAGTGCATAATGGATACTGCTATTGCTTGATTTGCTTTTATTTTGTTGATCTTGTCTCTTAAGTTTTTAAGAAACTATTTGAATTATTGTAATTTATAAAAGTTCAGTAGTTATTTCTTTATTTCAATATTATTTCTTTATTTGAATTATTGTAACTTGTAAAAGTTTACTTGAAATTCAATGTTATTTATTTATTTTTTGATACAAAACAATGGTTGTTAATTTGCAGAAAATTAATAATTTAAAACTGGTTAACCGGTTTAGAACCGGTTTAGAACCGGAACCGGAAAATCGGTTTTTCATCCAAACCGGTACGGTTCCGGTTCTCAATTTTTTGAGAACCGGAATCCGGTTCCGATTCTCAAATGAGCAAAACCGGTTCGATTAACCAGTTTTGCTCACCCCTACTAGGAGGTTTTAGGGTTGGGATCTCGTTCCATTGCGCGATCCGCTTCAGTAACTTTTTTTTTTTTTTTTTTTTTCAAGAATCGGTTGTCATTTTTGGCATCCAACCCCGATGCGGATCTAGGTGGAGGAATTTTTAGCGCTTTTTCAGATGTTCAAATAATTTTTTAATAATATTTTACTAATAACTCCCTGTATAACTTCGTTTATTACTCCCTGTACAATGTGCCATTCGTAGAGAACATATAAAAAAAAATAAATTTTTTTAAAGAAAAATTTTCTTTTCTTCCTCCCAATGTTTTTTTCATCTGTTTTAGTCCACGCCGACTTTCACTTTTTTTGTTCAACGCGTATTTTTTCAAAGTTTATCCGGTTCAGCCCTTCAACGCTGATTTGACTATTTTTTTTTATTTTGCTTTCACCTTCCAATTCAAAATACAACTGAAAACTAAATTTTCTCTTTCAAATTTTTTTACTATTAATCTTTTCTACAGTAAAATATGTTCTCGCCTTGCGTGTACTTGGCCATTCCTTCCTTGAGCTTGTAAGGCGACTTATTGGCTCATCGATCTCCTCCCGTGTGCAATGCGATCCCCTACCATCTCGTCGGCATCTCGAAGCAATAATCTCTATTGCAAGATCCTTTTTTCATGAGTGCATCCTTACCCTTTTCAAATTATGTCGATTAATATATCATCTTCTCTAATGTGTTTTTTTTTTTTTTTTTTGCGATTTAAGATTCTATTTTTTGGATTTAGGCTTCAATTTTTGGAAAAATTGGTGTTTACGATTTAGGGTGCTATTATGAGATTTAGATTCAATGTTTGGGCATTGTGGTTCCATTTACGGTTTGACATTTTATTTTACATTTTGAAAATTATTTATTCTAATAATAATTGAGTATTTAGTTATGAATAATAAAACCGGTGTTTAAATAATGTAACGTATATTCGGATGAAAAAGTGAAGCATGTAATATGACACAATTCATTTTTCTCTATATACATATTGAGTTTATAGCAAAAATATATTCACGAGTTAGCTAATATGTATTTATTTTTGAGTGCATTATATATATATATATATATATATATATATAATATATATTATATTTATATATAATATTTATTTGTTTGATATATATTATTTTTATGTATTCTATGTCATTATATATTCATCATTTCTTTGTTTAAATTAGTTTTATGTGTTGTAATATTCATTTGTACAATATCATGCGTTCATGTAATAAAATGAATATATATATAGAGAGAGAGAGATGAATATATGGATTCATAAGTACATTTTAATACATACATACTAGTGGAGAAATAAATACATATATGTAGTATAACGAATATTTATTTGAGGCATTAGTTCTAGTACTATGTAAAAAATATTACATTATAATTAAAGGTTCTATTTTAAAAATATAGACTTATTTGACTAAAATTGTGGTATATTTAAACACTTATTTCTACAGTTTGCTCGCCAGCATTGTAAATAAGATCTTAATATTTTTTTTCTTATGAAGCAACAATTTATTTTTAAGCAAAATCATCTTAGTTAATAGAGAGTACAAATTGAACTCATAGTTAATCAAGTATATATATATATATTAATAGTTTGTATTTATGTTCAACTTTATAATCTTTGTATTTAGTTGTAAAATATAATATATTTAGTTTTATCAGAAGTTGTATTCATTTTGATGTATTGTGTATTCATCTTTAAAGTTTGATGTATTTAATTTGCTTTTATTTTATTTATGGGTATGTATTTTGTTTATTTGAACAAATTATAAATGACACATTCGATGAGTTTTTTGGCTGATTATAAATTTTACTCATGCAACTTTATGGAACTTATGTTGGCAATGTGTTTGAACATGATTGAAGAGCATCGAAGATTGATATTTCTTTCACATCTTGAGAAGTTATGGAATCTACCCATGATATTCCAAGTCAGGTTCTTTTAGATGAGTTGATAAGTATTTATGATATGCAAGGGAGAGAGGCTTTGTTTTGGGTGGGAATAATGTATGATGACTTCAAACTAACCTAAATGCATAATAAACTCATCAATAAATCAGACCATACATTCAAACGAGAATATATATGTTACTTACAAAATAAACATGTATTAAATTATACTGAGTGAATGCTACTTTTATAATATATGAATACATGAGACTTATAAAATTAATACTCTTGTAATAATAAACGAATATAAATTAATTACAAAATGAATAATGTTGCACTGTCAGGTGAATACATGGTGCTTATAAAATAGATATTTTTACAAATGGATGAATACATATGAATAAATTTATAATTAGAGTCATAAACCAATAAAATAAGTACATTAATTAGGAAAACTACAAACACTTTTGATCTTAATCTATGACACATTTATACAAATCATGTAAATGATATCACATTTGTATTTTAAAATAGCATACTAAGGATTTTTTTTGTTAAAATAATATAAACTATGTGACAAGTGAATACCTAGTAATTAGAAGATGAATGCATATTATTAAAAACTACATACCTCTTACTTATAAAATAAAATTCACTTGTTTACATAATGAATACATAATAATATAAATGAATACATGATAGTTAGGAGATCAACACATTTTTTGAAAAATGCATAGCAACTATTTACAAAATAAAAACTAGTTAATTATAGAAAGAGCACATTCATCATAATTTTGAATGATATCACTAGCACAATTGAACATTTGTTTATACATAGATTCATAGCATAACTAATATAAACAAAAGTACATGTTATAAAGTTTCAAGACATAGTTCGATGAATATAAGAAAGAGCTAACTCATTTTTCACATTGAAGAATTCTACAACACATAATACATGCAGCGAAAATCATAAAATCAACTAATATATAACACATGTAAAAACATATTTACATGAATAGCACAAATCACTTATAGGTGCATATTGTGACCCATTGTCTACTTGATCATTGCTCACATCGACCACAATTTTCGTAACTCGCTTTTGAATCACATGATAAATGTTCCACATTATACATATTTCTTCATTAGAATAAAAAAGAGCAAGTATCTTTGGATTATCAAGGATAAAATACCTCAGTTGCATTTCATCGGACCTAAAAAGTCATCTTCTACACATTTGTTCAAGAACATATTAGTGTTAAAACGATGGAGATAGAGAATATGCATTCCTCGCCCTTGCATCGTACAATTGCATACAAGTTCTCCATAGAATCCATCAAATGGTGAATCTAAGATTAATTTAATAAATTTAGTTTGAAACATCTCAAATCACTAAAAAAATAAGTAAAAAGGATATTGGAGGGAGACAGAGATTGAAGAAGATGATTTTTATCTTGCAGAATGTGCTAGCAATGCCTCACAAGTGACAAGAGTGATGATTGATATGTTTTTGTGGCAAATCTATCTCAACTAATCTCTCTTAAAGAAATGATAGAACACAAGCGGAGAGCGAGTAGATTTGTTTACGAGGGGTACCCTCTTGATGGGTCTCTCCTGGAGAAGCGGGATATAGATTGAGAGGCACATTCAAATAAAGAGTAATATAATCCAAAAAAAATTGATTGATATGAAGAAATCCATGTGATTACACGGGATAAAAGGGATACAAAAGTTAGATTAAATTGAATCAAATGAAAAAAATTTAAAAGGAAAATTTTTTTTTTCCAATTTTTTATATGAAAGCAACCATTATCATTGTATTTTCACTTTAAGGATATCTAATATATGAAAAGAAAATATACATACAATATTATATTACGTACTATCCAATAGAGGGCAGTATGTGGAACACAAAACCACAATTACAAATAGTGAAAATACAAGCGGTTTGTATTATTATCACGTGATATAGGAGATATGTGAGTAATAAAAAAGCTCTTAATTTTTTATTATAAGTTTGTACATCATATTCATTCGAATCTCTTTAACTATTCATGGAACTATTCTGTACATATGATATCATAATTTCATTATTTTAAATGTTTTTGCGACCTCTGCTGGATCGTGATTCCATATGTTAGTATTTTAATATAACAACTAGCTTTTCGAATTAATTCTTCAGATAAGATATTATATGTAGTAGATATTGTATTTATATTTTGATATTGTTTATTAAAATCTAAATTTCGAATTAATTGCACCATAAAGTATTTGTCTAACAGCTTGGGGGAGGACGAGGAGTTTCACGAACCAGACAATAATGTGGCAAACAGCTCTCAAATTGGACTAGAAAAATTAAATGGAATTTTGCATGTAAACCCTCTAAAAAGATTACAAGATTGCATAAGCACCCCAACAAAAGTGTCATTTTCTTATATGTACTTGTCAAAATAAAATCCTCCCCCCTTGTTTGGTTTAGGGTTTAGGGTACTGATTATTTTTTTAATATTTAAATATTAGTTTAACTAATAAATTATGTAAATTTTTTTCAATTATTATGCTCTTAGATATATTATTTATTAAAATTTAAATAATTAAAAATAAATTAATAAATTAATTTTTTTAATAAAATAAAATCAGTATACTTATTTTTTTAATATTTAAATATTAGAGGGATCAGAATAGAAAAATCGTGATATTGATTCCGAACGGTTGGAGTAGATTGTAGATTTAGCAAGTGTCATGCCAACCGATAAATATGCAAATAAGTGTTTGACAGGGGTAAATATGAAAAGTTGGCAATGTAAAGTTACCTTTAAACATGTGGCCAAGAAGTGAACCAGACCTGGCAATAAATGCAGTCATTTTGCCCGCCCATAACCACCGTCATCCGATCCACGGTCCAGATATAATCCATCTCCAATCCAACGTCCAGTATCTTCCGTCCGTCCGCGTGATCTTGTAGCGCCATTTTCGTACTCGGTTGTGTCGTGGCATTGAAAAAGTCAACGACCAAACCCCAGCATCCTCGGTATCGCGTACCAGTCCTGCCTCTCTCTCCTCGCCTGTCGGTTTCACTCGGTCTCTCTCTTCTTTGCTCTCCGCTCCACACAGCCGCAAAATTCGCCTCATTTTCCCGCCCAAAAGCCCTTGCTCGGCTGCTCCGACCACTCCGTAGAATATCCAGTCAAACTCCTCGCCAAACATGCGTCTCCGTGTCCCTATATATATCTCCAACTCTCGCCCCATTTCCGCTCCAAAGTGTTCTGCTTCTTCTTCTCCTTCTTCAATCCATGGCCTCGAGCTTCTGCTCTTCCAATCTATACCTCGCTTCAAAGAACCCGAATCGACAGTTCCAAACGCAGGCGGCATCGATGAATGTCGCTGTGTCACAGCGGAAGGCGTCGTCGGTGGTGACGACACTGAGATCCGAGGTGAAGGTGGAGGCCAAGCCTGTGCTTGCGAGTGTGTGGAGGGAGATTCAGGGGGAGGAGGACTGGGTGGGGCTGGTGGAGCCGCTGAACTGTCTGCTGCGAGATGAAATTGTCCGGTACGGGGAGTTCGTTGCCGCCTCCTACAAGGCGTTCGACCTGGATCCGGCGTCGAAGCGCTACTTGAATTGCAAGTACGGCCGGCGAAGCATGTTCGCCGAGGTTGGGATGGAGGGATGTGGATACCATGTCACCAAGTATATCTACGCCACACCGGATATTAGCATTCCGACGCAGGACGGCGCGAGTTGCGGCCGGTGGATCGGGTATGTGGCGGTATCATCTGACGAAGAGGTGGCGAGAATTGGGCGGAGGGATATAGTAGTATCATTCCGGGGGACGGTGACGCAGAATGAGTGGATTGCCAACTTCATGAGCTCGTTGACCGCCGCGCGGCTTGATCCCAACGATCCCCGCTCCGATGTGAAGGTTGAATCAGGCTTTTTGAGCCTATACACCTCCGACGACAGGAGCTGCCGATTTACCCAAGGGAGCTGCCGACAGCAACTTCTCTCTGAGATTTGTGGGCTCATCAACAAGTACAAAGATGAAGAATTGAGCATCACATTGGCCGGACATAGCATGGGAAGCTCTTTAGCTCTACTGCTCGGCTATGATCTCTCCGAGCTCGGCTTGAATCGGGATGCGGCTGGCGAGAAGATGCCAATCACAGTGTACTCATTCGGCGGACCTCGAGTCGGGAACTCGGCCTTCAAGGACCGGTGCGAAGAGCTCGGAATGAAGGTATTGAGAGTCGCCAATGTCAACGACCCAGTGACGAAGCTGCCAGGGGTGTTCCTCAACGAGAACTTTAGGTTTCTGGCCGAGAGATTCGATCTTCCATGGAGCTGCTCATGCTATGCTCATGTAGGAGTTGAGCTCGCTCTGGACTTCTTCAAGATGAGAAATCCTGCTTGCGTTCATGATTTGGATGCTTACATTCGGCGGCTCAAGTGCCTGCCGGCAATGGCGCTGGTTCAGAAGGACGGGGCAAACGTCGTGGAGAAGGCGATGCAAGCAATTGCATCGCAAGCTCAGAAGCTGGATTCATGGCAATGGCATGATGCTGCAAGATACGTGGGCTCACTGGTGCAAACCCTAGGAATATGAGGGCTTGAACATAGCTCAACCGATACAAAACATTTTTGTGGTTCTTGGAAATGAAAAGATAGTTATAAATTTTACATGAGGAATTCATAAATGTAAAAAATTTGTACATTTTATGAGCAGAAGTTCACCATAAATCGATATAAATTAATTAAACCATAAATACTTTTTTCCCAGAAGAAAAACTGGATTACAGTTCATTTGCTCCTCCAGCTGTTCTTATGAGGATTTCTAGCTGTCAATGACCAAGGATGCAACCTTTGAGTCAACGCGATAATTAACTTCTTATCTTCAAGAAAAATATATACCAAAAAAGTATGTATAACTTAGGGTTTTCTTCCAATATTAGAACTTCCAAGAATGCATGCATTATTTCTCCCTTTTTGTTGGAAATGAAAATTGCAAAATTTTAATCCATTCACAGCAAACTCACACATATCTCCGTTTGAGCTGGATTATTCTACTGCTTTGGCTTCTATGACATTCTTTTTCTAGGAAACCCTAATGACTTTCGTATAATAATGTGTCATCCTGATGTAATTCTTTCGGAAGGTCATTCCCGTCATGGTTTATTTTATATATTTGACACAAACACAAAAATAGATAAATAAATAGCTCTTTCGTCCATCCATCTTTTTCAAGTATGAGTCTATGGCTCTGCGCCGTGTGGCCGAGTCAACCTTTTGCATTTAATAACTCGTTAGCCCACGTCATGCTTCCTGGGATGCTGGTTAGTGTACTCGTCATCCTCGCAAGTCACGTTGATGCCTTGTGGTCTCTCTATTCGCAGCAATTAATGAACAGTTTAATCTTAATCAATACACCGAGTGGGAAACCCTGTACTTTGTTTGTTGCTAGTGAACAGAAACGAGAAGACCTCAATATGGAAGCATTTTTTAGCCTCTTCTCCTATAGTTCTGTTGGCTACGTATGGCTGTGACCTCAATCAAATATTTATGTGTGGAAATATTGACTAACATTCTATTGCTTAAATTGACAATGATTCTTGGATGTTGTGGTTCCTATTCTTTGATCTGAAATCTAAAAGACCTGGTCTTTTGTACTAAATTGCTCTAGTTAAGCGTTAAACGTGTTGTCTGATGAAAGAATGGAGCCTTCTTAATTGTCTTGTCTTCTTTAATTGACGGTGAAATGAGATTCTCGCCTCTTCTAATAGCTTTTTCAACAGCAACTCAGAATTCTACCAATCAAAGAACGTAAACGGAACACCACACGGAGAGACTTTAACACATTGATCATCAAAAGCTTGATGATAATCACTAGTTTTCGAATAGAATTATGCAAATTAATGCGAAGAAAGGATCGTAAAAATGCAGCAATGCAAAAATTTTTCCATGCAGAAAAAAGATTTACATGACCAATTTTGCATGGCATGTAGCCATTGTGATTTTTGCGTCTGAAATTGTCGGTGTTTTGGGATGTTGATGAGGTTGGTTAGGGTTTAGTTAGCATTAATTGCCGAACTGATGGTCTGCGGTTCAGGTGTCTTCTTCCTCTTCTTCTTCAGTGTCTCATTTTTAGCCACGTACTTGTGATTCTGTGCAGCTACCTTAAATTTTTCCATCCAGTCTAACAAGTGCTTAAAAAAAAATAAAAAATCCTCAAATGGTGGGGTTCACCGAGAAATGTGGTGGCTAAGGACGGACCACACGACAATCACTCGTGAGAGGCTGGTCCAGACTCCAGACCAGGAAAAAAGCTGATCTGCGTATCCGAGTATTCTCCCCAACTCGTCTGTTCAGTTCAAACTATTTGCGTCGTTGACTTGCCGTCTCAAGTAATTAACACTGTGCTTAGCTGGTTAACATTCCCATTAACCATCGAATTAGAAAAGCATTTGTTTACAATGACTCTCAAGCGGGCCCAACCGTGTCTTAAGCCCCACAGAACTAAGCTTGTTTTGTCCGCTCATATTTTATTAACCAACGAGCTAAACAAGTATTTGACCTAATCTCACTTAAATCAATCACATTTACGATGGCTCTTAAGCGGCCTAACCGTGTTTAAACCCCACCAGAGTAACTTTTTTTACTATGATTAGCCAGTTGTAGTCTCAACGTTAATCGCATGTTTAATTTTCTCTAGTCGTCACAAAGAGAGGCAAATGGGGCCTATAGTCCGAATTTGTCCCGGCAAAATCTCAAAAGGGATTTACTCGTACAAGTGCCTTCGATGTTTTATTGGTCGGAACTTTTCAAGGAAACCGCCTCTACGATCAGCTAACGCGTGGATGGCAGGTGTCAAAGCTATTGCGACAAAATTTCAGGATAGAAGTTTAATCATGTAACAGTAGGAGTCTATCGTCTATTCAAGTTATAGGTGGTTAGCCTATCTATGTTAACCTTATTAACTCTAAAAAAAATAATAAAATAAATATTAATCACAGAAGTATTGACTCGATCGCCATACTTAACTCCTTTATCCGATAGATCATGAATGAGCTAAAGTCGATTGTGTTTGATTTCTTATTGTGACAGCGTAGTTGGATTGAACTTATTATATAAACTTTATTGACTTTTGTTATTTGAGAAAAAGAAAATTATTATATATTTTTTTTTGAAATTTTTAATATTGTACGTATAGAATTACGTATTTTTTCCTTTATTTTTTAAAAAATTTTTGCAAATATATTTAAATAGTTTTATTAATAATCTCATATTAATCATAAGGAAGGTATGAGTAATTTCGAAAAATTTCAAGCAGAATACATAATAAATCCTAGAAAAAATAGATAAGGGCATAGTTAATGCTTTAATATTTCAATACAATTGAAAGAAGCAAAGTTGGGTAGTTTTGTTATTTCCATGTAATAAAGCATTGAACGAATAATCTCAATGACATTATATTTTCAGAAAACATAAATCAATCGACTAAAATAATGAGAAAAATAAATAACTTTAAGAGATTCAGAAGCAATTGCCATGTGGTAAATTGAGAGCTTGAACCGATGGGCAAAATGGAAATCGGAACTCGAAGCCCACATTGAATCAAAGGGCTTTTCTTGTTGAGCGAGCGGTGAGCCCTTGGCCTCGCACAGCCCACTCCTAACATAATCACGTTGTTTTCAATTTGGGACGCCAAAAATAAATTTGAAAGGACTGGAAAATAATTTTTTAGGCCTCTCGCATCAACTCGATCAAATATGACCAAATTCATTAATTCAGTCATATCATGATATGAATTAAGTAAGTTTGAGTTTATTATAATTAAATTTAAATCGTAACTGAATTGATTCAATCACGAGTCGAAAAAATTTAAGTTATAATCGAATCAACGGGTATATTCAATTTATAATTTCACTGACTTATTTATTTACTCGGATCATGAATAAGTTGTGTTGAATTGCATTAGTTGGATCAATCCATTTTTAAATGAATCCATTCAAATTATTTAGAATTTTGTTTTGTAATACTTTTTTAGTAAATTTTAAATTATCATTTGTAAATTAAGTATTTGTCGTTACAATTCATTTTCAATAATATCATTATTTTACTTATTTGAAATATATTTAAATTATTAGGTTTGTTAAGCATGTCAAGTCAACTCGTATACTTTAGGCAAATTCTGAGTCGATTTCGGACTATTTGAATTTGTTGATGGAGCCCGGTTCGAAATTAGTTTTGACTCATATAACTCCTTGAAAACTCGATCCGTTAGGCCATTCTCTAGTCATTCTATACAGAAAAAAAATATGAAGAAGACCAGTGAGAGTTCTTTAATGACCGCCGCTCCTACGCTTAAGTTAGGACAGAAATTAACAATGAGAGTAGAATATATAATCGGACATCAATTCTTATCTTTTCAAAGACTATGTTATTTATAGGGTATGGGTGCTTTTTACCTCGAAAACCTCAACGAACTTTTCGGAAGGCGTGTGGTTGCCTTTCTTTTAATGTGTCAAGCCATTTCTTCATCATGCATGCGCCAAGTTCTAAGGTGTTGCCTTTGATACTCACGCTAGTGGTCGACCATTTGGAGGCAATGGGCAGTACCTTGACACATATCCATTGAGATTTGTACTGCAGTTTGAAACATTATGACTCTTTGTTTGTAGCCTTGGCTTTGCCATGCATCACTCATCGGATAGTCAAGAAGAGCTATAAAGATGGACTTGAGGACGACAATCTCTCTTTTTTTGTGTGTGTGTATTTGTCTTCAAGCCCAAACCCTAATTTTTCATCTTTCTCCAGTCTTCTCATTTAATTCCCATGGCTAGCGACGGAAAAAGCTCAAATGATGACATCGCTGCTCCTCCGGCAGTTCCTACACCAGGTCCTCCTTTGCCCGAAAGCATGGTGGTGGCAATTCCCGATCCTATATGTCTAACTCTGCACAGGGGAAGCTCACCCTTGCTGACTATGCTCACCTGACTCCTAGTTCCTCTTCCACTTGAGCTTTAGGTATTTATTATCCCTTGAAATTGTCCTTTCAAATGTACTCATCTTGGTAGATCCTACAATGTATGACACCTCATGAACTCAAACACCGTCATTAGATGACCTGCACTTTGGTTCGTATAACTTTACTGTGCAATCCTAAACCTTCGTAACCCATGGTGGGGTCTGTTTCTGAACCTAAAAATACAAAAGTTATGAGGTTTTGCAAGTAGCTGTCCTTTTCTCTTCGATGCCAAACTCTTTCTCCTAATGACTTTGTTTCCCTTACTCTTAGTAGGTAGTCCCTGCTTCTCTTTCTTCTGAGTCTGGTTAACTGAACAAACACTTTGGAAGAGGAAGATTGAACATTTAGTTCAATTATTTGGTTTTTCGGAGGAGATCAAAGTTGACTTGTGGGGTTCGGAGCAAGATAGCTCTACCCTCAAGGATCAATTTGGACATGCCTTCACAACATATTGGAAGATGTTTGAAAGTAGACTCTGGTATTTGATAGATAGATTTATCTCAGGGGTACTACCCGACTTCAATCTTTCCCTAGATCAGTTAATTCCTAACGCAATGAGATTTATCATCATATTTCGAGCTTTGGTCATTATAAAAGGGTTTTAAGCCTAGCATTGAGATGTTTTGTAACGCCTTCTGAGGTGGTCGTAGCTCAAGTGCTGATGGAAAATAGTACCTCATGTTGAGGAAGGACCACAAGCTGTTCGGAGCCAACCCTACATCCATTTACTTTTGGAAAGATCATCTAATGAGAGTATTCTCACGAGAAGACTCTAGCCTCAGAGAGAAATGGGACAAGCCTTCTGAGCATAGGAGACCTCTTGAGGTGTCTCCTAAGGTTTGCCAACTACTTTCTTCTTGGGTGTTTGAGTGGTGAAAAATTTGCTTTGCTCTGAGGTGGACAAGCAAGGAGCGACTCTGTGCTCTCGGCCTCTCAATCATCAGGGACTCGAGTAGGTCTCAAATTGTCTCAGCTCATGCATCACTAGCCTCCTTATATATATATATACACATAAAAATAACTGTTATCTTGGATTTATATGTAGGTTGGAGCCAAATAGTTTTTATGAACTAGACCCTTCAACAATGGGCCAACACTCCCTGAGCTACTCTGCCTCCACCTCGAAAGTCTAAGAGACCTGGGGAAGCTACCGAGGGATCATCCCAACTACTAGCTCCGGCAAGAAAGGAGCCAAAGAGGAAGAAACCCCTTGCCTCGAGGAGTGAAGGGCTTCAGTCGAACCCTCTGACCTAGTTGAGTTGGATAAGAAAAATAAGAAGAAAACCAAACCCTCAAGGGTTGAGGAGAAGAAAATGAAAAAGGAGGAGAAAAAGAGAAAAAGGAACTCGAGTCCTCTTGCGCTTGGGGATAAGGCTATCAAGGGGCCCACCGAGCCTTCCCCTAGATCTGAGCCCACATATGGGAGGTAGTGGACATTCCATCCTCATCCCCTTCTCCCTACCCGATGTGGGATTGATTTTGGTGGTCCAAGATAGTGGAGACTTCGGGAGTGATCTCAAATTATAAATCAAAGTTTATTTGGATTTGATGTGCGCTATTAGGTATTGTGAGAATATAGACTTCCAAAAGATGCAAACCCCCATTGTTAATTACCTCAATAATTATCAGGAACCTCCTAAAGTAAGAAACCTAACTAATAAAAATAGAAACACAAAAAAGGTAAGAAGAAAATATTTGATTAATTTTAAGAAAGGATGCATGGCTTAAGTAAGGATATACTCTTACTTTACAATGAATTTCAACATGAGATTATAGAAAACATAAAAAAAATAAAGAAAATAAAAAGAGTGAAGAAGAAGTTTTGATGTATATTGCTGCCTCGCTCTCCTTGCATTAGATCACATGGCATCTGACTCAGATCAACTTGATCTTCGATAACTGTTGATGGTATCGCCTGATTGGACATAAAAGGGAATGAGAGTAGCTCAAAGTATTTCCAATAGCTTTGAACTTCAATAATAACTTCATGATTTGAAGTATTTTTATTAGCTAATAAGGCGTCGGTAATAACTTTGGGTTGGAGTATTTTTCAGTAGCCAATAAGATATTGGTGATAACTTCGTTGGCCTTAAAGTATTTTCATAGTTAATAAGGCGTAGGCGATAACTCTATTGACCGTGAAGTATTTTCATAGTCAATAAAATATAGTTGTATAGGTGATAACTTCTTTAGTTTTTGAAGCATTTTCATTACTAATAAGGTATATGCAATAACTTTATTTGATTTGGTAGCATCACCAATAGCTTATGGGGTTGGATATAAGTTTAAAAATTATATCGTTAACTACTTTTAGGGTCGACTAGCTTGAAGAGGCGCATCATCAATAGCTTCTGGAATTGATTAGCTTGAAGGGCACATTGCTAATTACTTCTAGGGTTGACTAGCTTGTGGGGTATATTGTCAACTACCTGTGAGATTAACTAGCTTAAAAAATACATTATCAACTATTTGTTGGGTTGACTAGTTTAAAGGCTGCATTGCCAATTGATTCTTGGGTTAGTTAGCTTAAAAGGGTACATCCTCAATTACTTCTAGAGTTGACTAGCTTAAAGAATGAGTCATCAACTACTTGTGGGATTAACTAGTTTGAAAGATGTCCATCAATTGCTTATAGGGTTAACTATCTTGAAGGGTGTGCCATCAATTGCTTGTGGGGTTGACTAGTTTGAAGCATACAATATCAACTGCTTCTGGAGTTGACTATCTTGAAAAGTGTATCATCAACTGCTTCTGGGATTGACTATCTTGAAGGATGCATCATCAACTGCTTGTCGAGTTGACTAGTTTGAAGGATGCATCATCAATTGTTTGTGGGGTTGATTAACTTGAAGATTGTATCATCAACTACTTTTGGGATTGACTATCTTAAAGAATATATTATCAACCGCTTTTGGGATTGACTAATTTGAAGGGTGTATCATCAATTGTGTTTGGGATTGACTAGCTTGAAGGATATATCATCAACTGCTTCCGAAGTTGACTATTTTAAAGAATATGTCATCAATTGCTTGTGGGGTTGACTAGGTTGAAAAGTATGTCATCAACTATTTCTGATATTGACTAACTTAATGAATGCATCATTAACTACATGTGGCTTGAGTAGCTTTGGAGGTATGTCATCAACTACTTGTAAAGTTAATTAGCTTGAGAACGTGTAATCAACTACTTGTAGGGTTAACTAGCTTAAAGAGTGTTTCATTAATTATTTGTGAGGTTGACTAGTTTCAAAGTGCGACTAACCGCTTTAAACATATTGTTGATTGACTTTATTGACTCGATAGCATCATCAATGGCCTAAGGGATTGACTATAGTTTTGAAGTGTGACTGATAACTTAGAGGGTCGATTAACTTCATTTAAATAAGACATTATAGCTGACTAATTAAGCAAGTTTTAGCCTACCTTCGTTCAATTTGAATTGAAGCATTGCCAATGTTTTTGGATTGGCTTAACTTTAAAGTGTGGTCGATAGCTTTGGGCATATTGGCGATTAACTTCTTTGATTTGGTAGTATAACCAATGGCTTATAGAATTAGGTATAACTTTGAACTGTTGCTTAAGACTTTTGTAATATACCTAGCACGATTCAATTTAACCTTATTTAGTTCTACTTAAATTAATTTAGGTTCAGATCAGGATTGTGACATCACCCTTTATTCATAACCTTGGAATATTGTGGAAGTTTCAGCACTTCCAGTAAGATTTGATTTGACCACCCTAATTAGTTCCATCACAACTAATATGGTTCTGATTTAAATTCGATTTTATTTAGCTTGAGTCAAGTTTGACCTTGTGTTGAATTTTTATAGAATTTAGGTCTGCTGGACTTTGGCTCAAGTTCAAGTTAATTTAATTCAACTTGATTTCAGTTCAAACTCAGCCTAACCTAGTTCTGGTTTAACTTCAAATTTGTTCATTTAGTTTGGACTTAATTTAACTCAATTAGGATTTAATTTGAGTTTAGTTTAATCCAGATTATATTTGATTTAAACTCAACTTGATTTTAAATTAACCCATCTCGAGTTTGGTTAGCGTTGAGCCTTAGTTTAGATTAACTCAATTTGATTTTTGGAGTCCATCTCGATTTGGGCTTCAGTCTATTTGTTTGACTAATTTAAGTCCATTTGAGCCAACTTGACCTTTGTCCATTTATTTTGATTGAGTTAATTTTAATGTGATTATATTACTTCAAGTTAAGTAGTTTGATTTGAGGGTACTTAGCTGTTTATGATAATTTTAGGTGGACTTATGGCCTGACTTTAAATGTACGAACCCGAGGGCTAGTTAAGTGCGAGCTTAAAAACTGGCTTAAAAGTATAAGCCCGAATACTAACTGGATGCGTGTACAAAGACTAACCTAAATGTGAACCTGAAGGTTGGTCAAGTGTGAGCTCAAAGATTGACTTGGATGTGAGCATAAAGGCGGACTAGGTACAAGCTCAAAAACTGGATTGGATGAGAGCTCGAAAGTTGGTTGAGTGCACCTGAAGATTAGCTAAGTGTGAGCCTAAAAGCTGGCTTGGATGCGAATCAGAAGATTGGCTGAGTGTGAGCTCAAAGGCTGGCTAAATACGAGCTCGAAGGCTAACTGAGTACGAGCCTAAGACTGGCTTGGACACGAGCCCGAGGGCTACCTAAGTGTGAGCCTGAAGGTTGGCTTGGACGTGAACCCGAAGTCTAGCTAGAGTACGAGCTTAAAGGTTAGCTTAGATACAAACCCGAAGGTTAGCTAAGTGCGAGCCTGAAGGCTAGATGAGGGTAAAACCGAATGCTGGCTTGAACACAAGCCTGAGGGCTAATTAAGTGCAAGCGCAAATGTTGGTTAAGTACGAGTTTAAAAGCTGACTAGAGTGTCAGTCCAAAGGTTAATTGAATGCGAGTCTGAAAACTGGCTTGGATGCAAGTTTGAATGTTAGTTGAGATGTGAGCCTCAAGACTTACTAAGGTATGAGTCTAAAGGCTAATTTAGTGAGATGATAATTCGCCGTCTTCGAGTGGTCGTGGATGGCCACAGCAGAATCATGAATTCACCGTTATCATCATTATCTTTAAATAATTGCGGGTGACTCCAGTGAGGTTATGAGTTCGTCATCTTTAAGAGACCGCAAATAATCACAATAAGATCATGAGTTTGTCATTTTTAACATGCTCTTCAAAAGATCATGGATGATCATAATGAGATTATGAGTTTATCATTTTTATTATTATTTTCAAAAAAAGTGTGAGTGACTACGATCAAATTATGATACTGAGAGTGATAAGAAAAAGTTTTTTTTTCACAACTACTATTTTTATTTTATTTTATTTTCTTTCTCTTATTTCTTGTCCCCTTCTTCTCTTGTTCCCGTGCCCTTTTTCTCTTTTGCTCCAAAACCCTACCGGGTTCCGTAGGTCAGTGGCCGGATCCGGCCAGATCTTGGCCAGATCCGACCCTGGAGGCAGCGAACGGCAAGGACGGGGGGCTTGGCCCCCGTCTTCTTCATCTCCTGGCTAGATTCGGTCGGGCAAGGCTGGGTCTGGCCCTCTTTTCTTTGGTGGCAAATGGGCCGATCGAGGTTCTGATGGCCATGGAGGGGGAGGTCTGAAATGGGGCTCCGACGATGAAGCTTGGGGAGGTGATGAGGAAGACACAGCTCGGGGAGACCGAGCAGCAGGTTGAGCTGGCCGGCGGAGCGAGTTGGGAGACCAGGCAATGGGCCGAGATGGCGGGTGGGGGCATAGCAGCCTGGCCGCGCGGCGATGTTCCGGCTATACTTTGGCAATAAGAACTGTGCGGGCAGGTCGAGCAGGCCGATGGGTGTATTGGAGCTTGATCAGGCCACGGGCAGCAGTTCTGGCTGTTGGAAGACTCCGACGAGGGTGCAGGTGAAGCATAGTTTAGGGTAGCCGACGGTTCAAGCCTCGAATATGCGTCAGAGTTCGAAGGTGCATCAGAGCTCAGAGGGTTGCAGGGAAGAGGAGCTCCGACGTCTCACTACTAAAGTGCATGGGAGCTTCAGATGGTGTTGGTCATCTGAAAATGGCAGTGTGGGAGAAGAGGCCAGGCTCAGGGTCCCCTTTTGGAGGCAGCAAAGCAGAGCCGTCAATAAGAAACAGAAGAAAAGAGTGAGAACATTACCTTCTTCTCTTCTTTAGATCTCTCCTCGTTCTGATCTCTTTCTCTTCCTCTCCTGGTTCTATTCTGATTTCTCGATTTCTTTATTGCTTTTTTTTTTTTTGTCTTGCAGGTTTCGGATCAATGAGAAGATTTAACACCAAATCCAAAAGATTTGAAACTAAATTTTGGATTAGTTTGATTGCCAAATTCAGCAGTTGAATGGTGATTGACTTGTGGTAATTGTAATATTTGATTGAATTATATTTTCATTTGTGATTGAGCGTGATGGATTTGGTTGGGATTTGTTTGTCGGATGAAAATATTTTCATATTTTGTAATTGGTTTGATCGAATTTGTTTATAAATAAAAAATTTTAAACAAATTTATTTACAAATTTTGTGAAAAAATTAAATCAAAATATAAATTTGTAAGTTTTAAGGGTTTTTTTATGGAAAGAATACATTTGTAGAAAGTCAAAAATTTTTAGGATTTTTTAAATAAAATTTGAAAATATTTTAAGGATTTATTTATAAGTTTTATGAAAAAATTAGGCTAAAATATTATTTTATAAATTTTGGAGGTTTTTTGAAAAGAATGTATTTGAAATTTTCAAAGTCCCTTTTTGAATAAAATTTGATCTTATTTGTAAATAAAAATTTTTGAAAAATTTATTTGTAAATTTTAGAAATTTTAGAAATTTATTTGCAAAAATTAGAAATTTCAGAAATTTATTTATGAATATAAAATTTTAAAGGGTTCATTCGCAAACTCTAGTTTTTGTGGGAATTAGTTTGAAATTTCAAAATTTTCAAGAATTTTGCAAATTTTTTTTTAAGAGACTGATTTGTAAGAAAAATTTGGCCAAAGATTTATTTTTAAAAATTTTATAATTGCTCCATATATTTAATAAATTTTGGGCCGAATTTTGATCTAAATATCTAGCTCCTGTAGTTCACTTTAATTTGAGGCTAAATTTTTCAATGATTTAAGTCTGAATTAAACTCAATTTTCGGTTAAATTTGATTGTAATTTCAGTCCAATTGAGACTCATATTTCGATCATAATCTATTGACATTTAATTTTATATATTGACTAAATTTTGATTAAACTTAATTTTCGGTCAAAAGTGACTCAAAACACCCAAGAACACAAGCGGTCCTATTGAGCCCTCGAACTACAAGGCATACCGGGAAGGAGCCTACTGGGGGAGAAGAAGGCTTAGAGGGCACATTTGATATAAATTCGCATTGCTCAAATGTCCCCCACTAAGTTGTTCCTTTATGGGGAGAACTTTGTTTATGATGTCAGTCTTTCATGCAACATCCTACCTTCATATTTTGATGGATAGCACTCTTTTAACTTTCAACTCGTATGGTAGATAGTGGAGTTCTTCCATTAAGTCGAGAGGCATTACCTCGAGGCGAAGAAAGAGGTGGCCTCCTACATGAAGAAACTTGCTCCATTGTGGCCTTATAGCTCGAAGTGCACTTGCTTCGGCTCAAGCTTGCCTCTGAGCTTGAGGCCAAGCTAAGGCTGTAGAAGTAAGGGGCTCAGCCACAACGAAGTTAATTAAGGTCGAAGAGGAGAAGATGATGGCTAAATCAGCGCAGTTGAAGGTGGAGGAGGAACAAGACTCAGCACATTAGGAGAAGGAAAGGCTCCTAAAGTCCCAAGCTGTTGACATTTTGAAGGCTTAGGAGGATGCTCTTACCTCCTTCCGATTGAGCCACGAATATGAACTCCTTCAGGATACTCAAATTCAAGCTATCAATGACTTCAAAGAGTCTGAGGAGTACCTGATGGAGGTAGGCTATCTAAATGTCGAGGCTTTTGATGACAGATATCTAACTTGCCGAGACATAGTAATACATGTCTTGGCAAAGACAAACTTATATCATCGAGCATTGTCAATTAAGCTATATGATATAGAGCGCATCGAGAGAATTCGACGGGAGATCGGTAAGGTTAACCTATTCCTCGATGAAGACAAACAACCTCCCTTCAAAGACCCCTCCGGTGCTAGTTTCGATTTCTCCCTCAATACTTCTGAGGATGAAGGAGACTTAGCAGATCCTCCCAACCCTCCACAGTAGTGTTAATGGTTTTGTTTTTGTAGCTTGAACTCAAACATTTTAGAATGTAGTAGGCTTCCTATTAATGAAAGTTCTCATCTTTTTTTTAAGCGTTAACTCAGTTCAATGGTATTATGATTTTTTAACAAAGCACTTGCCTTGGTGTCACAAGTCAAAACTTTGTTCCTTATGTTCAATCTCATAACTCACTTCTTTGTCATGTTGCGAGAGTCACCAAGCCCTTGCTTGGCATACTTCGAGGACATGGGTTTTACCTCCCAAGTTAACCTCCTCAGCTTCCATGTGTTATGTTGCGAGAGTCACCAAGCCCTTGCTTGGCATACTTCGAGGACATGGGTTTTACCTCCCAAGTTAACCTCTTTGGCTTCCATGTGTCATGATCTTTTGATTATCTTATTTCAAAAATCATCAAGGCTTAACTTGGTAATTATCCTGTATAGTCCAAATTGTCAATGAAGCTAGTCTTACAGATGCTTCAGATCGGTGATGAACTCCTGTGATTTGGGTTATCTTGGGTATTTACACCCGAACACTCATTTTTAATGAGAAGACCATATTTCATAGTATGGGAGTCGGGTCTCACCCCTCATACTTATTCTGAGATGAGTTTTCATGCTCTCTACATACCGAATTTTGTGTCTTGGATAATTGAGGCCACAATCCCCATGTGGTGCTTGATCTGAGGTTAAGGTTTTTGTGACTCAACAAATCGAGATTTTTGCACCCTAGTGGACCAAGGTTTTTGTGCATCAGTGGACCGAGGTATTTGTGTCTTGGCAATCCAAAGTCTTTGTGTCTCGACGGATGAAAAGCCTTGTGTCTTGGTGGACCGAGGGCCTTGTGCTTTGGTGGACTAAGGGCTTTGTACCTTAACTAACGGAGGGCCTTGTGCCTCGACGAACCAAGGGCTTTGTGCCTCGACTGACTGAGGGCCTTATGCCTCGACGGACCAAGAACTTTGTTCCTCGGCTTAACTGACCGAGAGCTTTGTGCCTCGCTAATCAAGGGCTTTGTCCCTCGATTGAAGAGGGCTTTATGCCTATGTCTCAGTGAACTAAGGGCTTTGTGCCTCAGTGAATCGAGGGTTTTTGCCTTAGCAGATTGAGGGCTTTATGCCTCAATTGATTGAGGATTTTTGTCTCAGTGAACCGAGGGCTTTGTGCGTCAGCAGACCGAGGGCTTTGTGCCTTTGTAGACCAAGAGCTTTGTACCTTGGCTGACTAAGGTCTTTGTGAGGTCTGAATTAATACTCACCAAAACTTCAGTTTTCCTTAAAACATAAGAAAGATGAAGTTTATTTCAAAAATAAAACTTAGAGATAGAAACTTTTAAGATTGTCTATATGTCATACTTTTGAAAGAGTTTCACCATCCACATACTCAAGCTTGTATTCTTCTGGTCTAATAGCTCGGGTGATCCTAAATGGACCCACCTATGTTGATAATAGCTTGCTTAACTCTCAATCAACAAGTTCAGCTCACGTAGTACCCAATCACCCAACTATAGCTTTCTACTACAAACTTGAGCATTGTAATACCAGGTCACTTATCATTGGTATTTTGTAACCCTCGTGCAAGCTGTCTCCCGAACTTTCAGGATAAGGTTTTTATTAGCCTTGAGGTTCTCCTAATTTGCCTTGGGGTCATAGGCCTTGAGCTATGGTGAGGTAAGACCGACATTTACAGGGATGATTGCTTCAACCCCGTAAGTGAGTAGGAAGGGTGACTCACCTATTGCAGTTCGAGGAATGATTCAGTATGACCATAGAACGTGTGACAACTTTTCAACCCAAACACCCTTAGCTCTCTCTAGACGTTTCTTTATGCCTACAAGTACGGTTCAATTAGTTAACTCGACTAGACTGTTAGACTATGGGTGTCCAACCGAATTGAACTTTTACTGAATATGGAGGCTGTTACAGTAATCCCTAAACCTTGAACTATCAAACTATCTCCTATTATTCGTGACAAGAGCGTGAAGCAATCCAAACTTACAGATTATAACCTATCAAAGAAACTCCTAGACCTTTTTATCTGTAATGGTGGTGAGAGATTCAGCCTCTACCTATTTAGTGAAATAGTCGATAGTGACTATCAAGAATTTTCTTTACCTTGAGACTGGAGGAAATAGACTTAGTATATCCATTCCCATTGATCAAAAGGCTAGATTGCTTAGGTTTATTAGAGCCAAATTGTAGGGTTATGATAGACCTAGGCATGCCTTTAGCATTACTCACATTTAGAAATGAACCATATTGCTTCGAAGACCATGTTGAGCCAATAATAAACTTGTCTTAGGAGTTTATGAGTTAAGGCTCATCCTCTATCATAGTTTCCATAAATCCCTTCATGCACCTCACAATGGGCATATTCGGCTTCACTTGACTTTAGACATTGAAGCAATGGCCTTGAAAAAGACCTTTATGCAGAACTTCATCTACCAAGATAAAATTCAAAGCTAAGCTTTTGATTCTCCAAGCTTCCTTAGGATCTTCGGGGAATTGGCTAGTTTTGAGGTACGAGGTAATGGAGTTCATCCAACAGGGTACTTCCTTGGCTAGGTCTACTTCGCCCAGCTACGGGTAACTTGGGGTTTGTAGGTTTTCCATGAAAATATGCCTTGGTCTTAAGCTTGAGGTTGCCAAAGCATTGGCCATGGTGTTGTTGTTTTATAGTCCTCAGTAAAATTCTACTTGGTCAGTCTTACCATGAGCTTCTGAACCTTAGTTATATTTTGGGTCATGACATCATCTTTTGCTATGACTCATACTCCTTGTTAACTTGTAGGTAAGCCAATTGAGAATTGCTGAAAACCTTCAACCTTTTGGTCCTTGTCACTATTGCTACACGTAACCCAAGCAGGAAAGCTTCATATTTTGCTGCATTGTTCAAGCTTCAAACTTCAACCAAGTTGAATACTTAGCAACCCTACCATCGGGACTTAGAAGAACAAAGCCAATCTAACAATCTAACTCACAGGAAGAGTCATCAACCTGAACCTCCCAATATTTGAATTCTGATCCAATGAGATATGAAGTAGTCTTCACTAAGAAGTCCCTAAGACTTAAGCTTTGATGGCTTTCTGAGGTTCAAAACTCACCTTGAACTGACTCAATTCAATGGACCATTTGAGTAATCACCTTGAGGCCTCTGGCTTTTGAAGAGTTTGTCAAAGTGGGAGACTGGTGAGTACTACGATAGAATATGCTTGAAAGTATGGGTAAAGTTTTTGAGCCTCCAAGACTATAGCGTAAGCTAATTTTTCTAATGGAGGATATCAAATCTCGGCTCTTGTGAGTACATGACTCTTATAATACATTGGGTGTTATTTTTTTCCTCAATCTCTTATTAAAATAGAGCTAGCAGCCTAATCCAAGGCAACTACATAAAGAAATAGCACTTCATTCAATTCAGTCTCACCAGAAGTGGAGGTTCAGCAAGGTACCTCTTGAGGTCTTCAAAAGCTCGACTATATTTTTGGTCTATTCGAATCCAGCGTTCTGCTTCAATACTTCGAAAAAAGATGAGCACTTCTTACCCATCTTAAATACGAAGCAATTTAGTACTGCTAGTCGACTTATAAGCCTTTGCACCTTTTTGGTGAAACTAGGTGGTTTCATTTCCAGAACAACTTTAATTTTTTTTTTGGATTCACTTCTATTTGTAGTTCTAAAATGAGATATTTGAGGAACTTCCCCAAGCCAACACCAAAAATACACGTCTCCGAGTTCAACCTCATTTAAACTTCTGAAGCATGTCAAAAGTTTCTTCAAAGTCTTAGAAATATTCTTCAGCTTTGAGACTCTTGACAAGCATGTCATCAACATATACTTTCACATTCCTGCTTAGTTAATACTCGAAGACTTTATTCACAATTCTCTGGTACGTTGCCCCAATATTTTTCAATTCGAAGGGCATTACTATATAGCAGAAAGTTCCTTGGTCAATGATTAATTCTATTTTTTCTTCATCTTTAGGATACATCCAAATTTGATGATAGCTTGGAAATGCATTTAGAAAGCTTAGAAGCTGGTGCCTTGAGGTAGAGTCAATGAGCTAGTTGATTTTGAGTGGGGTAGTTATCCTTTGGGCAAGCTTTATTGAGATCAATAAAATCTACACATATTCTCCACTTGTCGTTTAGTTTCCTCACCATCACTACATTGACCTACCATTTAGGGTACTGAACTTTCCTAATGAATTTTGCATTAAGAAGTTTATTCACCTCCTCGACGATGGCCTTCTAATGCTGAAAGATGAAGTGTCTTTTCTTTTGTTTGACTAGTTTATAGTTTTCTGCCACTGTAAGCTCATGTTGAGCAAACGAAAGGACTATGTCCGACATGTCCTCGGGGGACCATGTAAAGATGTCTTGATTCTTTTGTAAGAGCTTCTTGATTTCGGTGTAGAGAGACTCCATGAGATTTGCTTCGAGCTTCATGGTCCTTATTGAGTTCTCATCAATTGCCTAATTGACGAATTGTTCAATAGGTTCGGCGTGCGCCTTCTTTGGACCTTTGACTGGCTCCTTAATTTTTGACACTGTCGAGCTCTTTTCCTTCTTGCTGAGGCTATTTTGTCAATAAGCTAACTCGCACTTTTTTGTGTGCTCTGATCTCCCCAAGCTTCATATGTGCCATGTTTAGCGAGAAATCTTATAACTAAATGAAAATTTGATATTACTGTTTCTAACTAGTTCAATGCCGAATATCCCAATATCACGTTATATGTTGAATGAGTCCGAATCACCATGAATTTTGATTTGATCGTAGTACTTTTCAAACTTTCCCAATTGTTAGGAGTAGATCAATCATACCGAGTAAAGTGATAGAATTTTTTGTGAACCCAGTAAGCATTTCCCCATAGGGCTCTAGCTTTTTTCAATCTTCATTTGATCATAAGCCCAAGTAAGCAAAATATTGACAAAGCTCTCTATGTCTATCATGATGTGTTGTGTCAAGTAGCCATCCAAAATCACCGAAATGACTAAGGCATCATTATAAAGAGCCAAAATGCCATGCAAATCTCTTGCTAAGAATACTATGTCCATATGCACTAAGTCTCAATGTTGCCGTTTAGCTTCTTCACAATCCTCTTGCCCCCCAATAATGGCTTGGTGTTTGTGGATTGAAGTCAATGCTTTACTTTGCGTTATTGAGTTTGTGAGGATCATATTAAGAAGATTTTTAAAAGGTGGGTTTTGCAATTCGAGAGTAGAGTTTTTTCGAGGAGAACCTCACAGTCGATCTTCTTAAGTTGTCATTCCTTTAGCTCTTTCACCTTGGCAGATGAAGTGTCTTAAGTATTCTTCCTTTATGAGTATTTTGATATTATCCTTGAGGTGTCTGTACTTCTTGGTATGATGACTATAGTCCTTATAAAATCGGCAATATCTTGATTTATCCATATATTTCCTATTTGAAGTGATCAGTTGAGGCTTCTTTAGGAGGTCTCGATGCTCTATTTGGGCCAACACCTCTATCTTTGAGTTGTTTATGGAGTGTAGGCTTACAATTCCTGTTGGCGCTCTCGTCGCTTGGTCCTATGCTTCTTCGGTCTAGGTGGTTTGTATTTTTGGATCTCTTTCTTCTATTTACTATGGCCTTCAAATTTTCTCTTGGCCGACATGACCTTCCCGACATTGATATGTTGTTAGGCTAGTTGGATGAACTCAACCAAGGTTTTGGGGGTCTTTAGGTTATTTCATAGGCTACCTGAGATTATCTAATTCCATTTATTACCATAACAAGGATAATGAAACTGTCAAGCTCAAAAACTTCTAACTAAGTTTTGTTAAACCAAGCTAAATACTCTCTCAAACTCTCTCCTTCTTGTTATTTTAAAGTTACGAATGTGGAAGGATCCTTTCGATGAGACACCAAATAGATAAATGTTTTATGAATTTGTGAGCTAGATTATCAAAGCATGTAATCAAGTACCTCGACAACCCTAAATACCATGCCTAAGTTGGTCCCTGAAGTATTATGGGAAATGCCTTGCATATAGTAGAGTTCTATATGCATTAGAGGATCATGATATTTCAAAATGTGCCCACATAATCGATGGAATCCTTGGTGCTATTGTATACCTCATATGGTAGTGGGCGAACCTTTGGCTATACCCGGGAGTAGGCAATCTTAGGAATAAGGAGTGTATCATACCTCGTACCATTAGGATGTTAACGCATGTGACACTCCCTAAGCCACATGTGAGGCATCCTCCCTTGGGGTATTGTGAGTGATAAGTCGAGTCATATCCTTCATAGTCCCTTTATGTCTGTTGTCAGAAGAAGATTCCCACTAAGGGGTCTTGACAATTCGACTGATGATGACCACTAAGATATAGCTGGCTACCGGCCTGTGGATGTGGCTTGAAGTGATGGTTTGGAGCCTTGGCCTAAAGGGGGCTTGACATTGAGATTGTATACAATGGACTTGGAGGTTTTGTATCATTTAAGCCTGACTTTGTAATTATTAGGTCTGTAAGTTTTACATAACTTGTGTTTGAGCTTCTAGCATTTGCATTATCTGTTGAACTATCATGATTAATGTTTGAAACTCTTGTCGGCTTATCGAATCAGGGGAAGCTATTGATACCTTGGAAATAGTTTGTAAGGGAGCTCCCTATGGTTCTTATTGTAGAAGTGGGGGAATGACTGAGTTGACCTAATGAGTGAGTTGAGCTGGGCTACTAGAAGAATCATGCAATTTTGCAGGTAGAATGATTTGTCCCCTAGGCTAACTTTTGGATGTCAATGCCTTTGTTGTCAGAGACATGATTGGAAAATTTTCTGGGATTGAGACAAGAGAAGAGTGGCGAAGTAGTTCTTATTGAAAGTACCACTATTGACGGAGTTTGATTCAATATCGGCTTCGGTTCGTATAATTTTTTGAGGACTCTATCTACTAGGCTACCCTCTAGTAGTTCTACATAGAAAAAATTGTGAAGAAAACTGTTGGGAGCTCTCCGATGATAATCGCTCTGATGCTTAAGTTAAGACAAAGATTAATAATAAAAGTAGAATGTATAGCTAAATATCAGTTCTTACCTCTTCAAAGACTATGTTATTTATAGTGTATGGGTGTATCAAAATCCCTACGATCTCAGCATCATAATCTCTATTAAAATTTCTCATAACGAATGATTTTGAATCTTGATTTTTTTGAGATCTTTCCATAAGTTTGAATATGGAGATTTGTTTCCACAATTATTTTTTCTTTTCCTATCTGATTGCTGAGACACATGAGTTCAGTAGGACCTTGGCGTAGGCATAGCCTTACTTGCTGAGTACACCAAAGCTTGTGTAACTCGACGTAGAGACAGATCGAGTTTTTCTCAACTCGGACTAACTGGGTGCTTTACCTTGAGCAGTTTGGTTTGTAGTTTAGGCTTACTAGGTTTGGTATATCATCATAATCAATTCGAATCAAATCAAATTATTACCATTTAATTAAACATGTCAAATCATATTAAGTCAAGCTATGAATGGAATCCGACTTATTTAATAAGCGAGTCAATTTGAACATGACATATTTAATAAACAAATCAATTCGTATTAAGTTTGATTTGATTCAATAATCCATTTCACAAACATATCATATTTGAATTCACCCATTTAGTATAATAATACTATAAGTTTGATTCATTTCGAGCTCAACCCATTAACACGAATAACTAATTCTACCCATAAAACAATCAAGGGAAAATATGATTTATTTTGACAAATATAAATACATTTTATTTTTGGTTTTGATTTTTCATTAAAAATACCATTTTACAACTAAGAAAATGGGATAAGTTTTTTATTTTTATTTTTAACAACAGATAACCAATAAAATATTTGTCTACAACCTAAAGATATTTGGATAGATATGGTAAAACCGAAATCAAACCTAAAAAAAAATATTTTTCTTGGCATTAGACTGGATTCGAGTTGTTAAATATGCACAAGAATCTAGAAAAAGATACGATCGGACAAAGTCACTTAGATTGTAGATAATAATTTAAATTTTCGGACACATTTCAAGGCCACTTTTTTTATTGAAAACGGAAGGTAAACCCGACAAGTGGACCAAAGCTTGTTGCAAAAACGATTTATTTGCTATTAACTTATTATTGATCGGTATATCCTGGCGATTTCCATCTTTTTGAAATGGTGAATTGAGTATAATTTCTTAAAATTTTATTTTGTGAAATTAATATTTTTTGTTAATAAATACATTGCAAACATTTTATCAAATATAAATTTAGTATTAAAATAAAATATTTAGAGAAATATATTATTTGATACTGTTTAAGTTAAAGTGAAAAATGAAAAAGCCTCTAATTTGATAGAGTAAATTTTGATGGTTTGATCATCATTGCAAAACTCTATTATCTAGTTAAAAGATTTATTTTAAATTAAATTTTAACTTAATATAAAATGACAATTTTGCTACTAATATGATTTAAATTTATTTTATTTTATTTGGTAGTAAAAAGATATAAAATTGATAATTTTGCTCATAACCTAGTTTAAATTCATTTTAATATGATCTAAATTAAAAGTAGGGGTTAATCTAAATCAAATCTAGGGAATTTAGAATCTTTTTTACTCTTATTTTCTATTAAGTCAATTTTAATTATATCATTGGTATTTTTACTTTTTTTCACTTTAGTCTAAATAATATCAAATAATATATATTATTCAAATATTATTGATTCTAATATTAAATTTATACTCGATAAAATTTTTACAAGTATAAAAGGTGTAATTGTCGTGATTACAAACAGTTATATATCAATTTTAAAATTTGAAAGGAAAATATTTAATTTTTAAATTAATTTTTTTGCATATTGCCTCACGCTTTCATGAATTTTATATATAAAACACCACTGCCGTATTAACATTAGCTAAAAACCTTATTTTTGCTTTTCATTTCTGAAAATATCCTGGTTTAGTAATGCATTTTTTTGAAAGGAAAGTTGACCGAGGCTTGCACTAACAACGAAAGAAGGTATTATAAATACCAAAACTCTGGAGGCAATACATATTCCTTAACGAAATTTTATTCAAATGGGTTTTTTCACAAATAAAAAATATTAACAATAATGTAGAGTATTTTTATCTAATAACAACAATGCAGGAGTATTTTAAAAGAAAAAAAAAGGTGTATTATATAAAAAATTCCTGAAGAGAAAAGCCTACGAGATGTTTTCAGTAAATAGTACTAGCATAGGGATGCTTGCACAAATAGTAAACGATAAGGGTTTATTTGCAAACATTGCCTTCAAAACGGGATGATATATACCAGTCTTGTCGTTTCGATTATCATCACCGTCACCATTACCATCATCGTCTATATCTATATATGGCAGTGCTCTTCCAGCCCAGGGCGATCATCCCGCTCAGGCAGCCGATCTCCAGGCCCCGATCCATGGCCACCGGCAGCATCGCCTCCTCCTCCTCCTCCGCTGCCGTCAACCGGAAGCTCCCCATCCTCCTCTTCGACGTCATGGACACCCTCGTCCGCGACCCCTTCTACCAAGACGTCCCCTCCTTCTTCAAGTTCGCCTTTTTTTTTCTTCTTACCGCGAATGATCTTCCATTAACTTCTATTTGATCGATTTGTTGCTGACTGAGACGATAAAATTTGCAGGATTGTTCAAAGAATCGCAAAAAAAATTGGGGTTTTATGGCGATTTTAGTTCATTTAGCTTGCGAGTTTTCAAACATATTAGTACTAGATAATTTGCATGGTAAAATATTGAATTTTTTCCTTGATGTAGCTTTAATGGGTCTGGTTTTTTGCGATTGAGCTGGTCCGAGGGAAGAATTTCACTTTCAGAGGAAAATTCATGATTATTGTCAGTAAATTTGTTTAGTTGCAATGCACGCCTTGTCATGGAGCTCATTTGGTTCGATTTCATGGTTCATCTGCAGAATGTCAATGGACGAACTTTTGGAACAAAAGCACCCGACTGCGTGGGTTGAGTTTGAGAAGGGACTGATTAGTGAGGTATGTTGGCCTGCAAGGAGTATGATGCAAAATAAGAGGTTTTTTACACGTTATAGTTTAGGAAAAATTCCCAGATGCATCTTGAGAATTTTTTGGTTTGCCGTATGCCCCTTTCAACTTTTGAATTTCCCAAAAATCTCCTCTAATTTAACAAATATTTCATTTTAATCTTTGCCATCAGTAAGGACACTACAGCACTGTTAAAGTACTGTAGTAATAGTAGAAAATGTAATAATATTTTGGATACTTTAACGGTATGTATTTATTACGATCAAAACCAAATCAATATAAATAAAAATAAAATAAAATGATCAAAATCAAATCAATATAAATAGAAATAAAATAAAATAATTAAGATATAACCGATATAATTAGAAAATGACCGTTATGATCAAAATTAATTATATATGATTGAAGAAAATATATATTTTTTTATCATAATAATTAATTTTTAAGTATATATTACTACTACAGTACTGTGACAGTATTCACATCTTATTATATTATTATTATTATATTTTTATATATTATTATATTACCGTACACTACTGTTATTGTATTTTTGGGTTTTTATATTAAGATACCGTTTGGTTTGGGATCAGGATCAATATTAGAATCAAGACTAACAAACCATTTTTACAACTTAATATATTTTTATCAAAATTAATCCGACAATAATTAAAAGTTCAAAAAACTATTTAATTTTTTATAATAATTTAATTTAATAGCGGTGTAAAATAAAAAATATTAATTTTGCAAGAAAAAATTCTGAAAAATGTTGATTTTGATCCTGATCCCAAACCAAATGATGCCTAACAGTTGCTAACGGGAGATATTTTTGGGAAATTTGAAAATTTGAGAGGGCAAATGGTGAAGTGGAAAATTCTCAGGGTGCATCTGAAAATTTTCCCTTTATTTTATTCTAGGTTGTGATGCAAAATAAGCTCTAATCATGGGTTCAATGTGCTGAGGAGTTAATATCTCTGAACTGGTCATTTCTTGTTTTTTTTATTTGGCACATTAGTGCCTTTAGAAAAGCACGGTCTTTACCCTCGAGTGTTGTCACTTGAATAGAGTAGACATTTCCTGTAAAAATGACAACTCCCAACAAATCTTTATTGGTTAACTACCGATGGTCAAGTTTTGGGAATTTGGAAACCTAGTTGTTGGCATGTGCCTTGTGTCGATGGAATCAATGGAAGAGGTTAGTCATCTGTATCAAAAGCAGAAACAATGTCAAAATAGGAACAAAATAGACCAAATTGGGGTAACTAAAAGAAATAAGATTCACAAAATGAAGACCAATCATCTCCAGCTTATGATTAGCTAGCCAAATCTTCTAGATAGCTAACTTTGCAATCAAATGTTACCATTTTAGCAACTAAGATACCATTTTAAGTTTCCAAGGCAAGTAGTTCTAGGTGGTAAGTTTGTTTTGTTATACAACAGTATCTGAACTGTCTGAAACTTGTTCCTTGTAGTTGATGTGATTCAGTCACTGAGATAAAGTCAGTGTTGTGGGTTTTCATTTCAGAATTTGCTAGATCTTTGCATGCTCAGTTTACTATGATTCTGCTCACCCTAAATTTACTATATCTTATGCCCTGTGCACTGGTCTGTTCCATAAACTTGAGCGCACTGACTTCTGACATAAGTGTGCTAGATCTTGAAAGCAAAAGAGGCGTGCCATGGTTTGGCTATACACAAAATTCCCTCAAATTTCCTTTTTATTTGCAACTTCAACTCCATATTTAACTCTTCTGTACTGTCACTTAAGGCCAACCAACTACAAAATAATGGGTACAATACAACATTACATTCCATACTGATTTTGATCATATGATTCCTATTCTAAATTTTTACTGCTTGAAATTGAGATTTTTCGTGAGAGCATGTACAATTCCTTCTAGTTAGTTCTGAAATAAATCAATTGGGGTGCATAGTGGATCCTTGAGTTGGAAAAGTAGTTTGTGTAAGAGATGGATGCAATTCAGTTGCTAATTATTTGAGAAACTTAGTGTTTCTTTTAATTTTTCTTTCAATAAGTTTTGTTTCTTTCTCCCATTAAATCCTTAGGGACAAAAATTTAAGATCTTTCTGATAGCCGAATTTCTTAGTATTAGATATGAAGTGAAGTTTTTAGTGAGTTAACAGGATCTCTTTCTTCTGCTTCAGATGGAGCTAGCTAAAAAATTCTTCAAAGATGAAAGGCCTTTTGATTTGGAAGGTGAGAACTGCTGGATCTAATTTTAGTAGATGCTACAATGTCAACCTCTTTGACCCAAAGCAAACGATTCTTTTTTGAGAGCTAGAACACGGGCTCAACAGAATTATCTGCTTAAGAAAAATCATGAATTTTAAGATCGAGCATGAGTACTGGGTGTTTTTGAATCCACATAAACTAGCAAATTTTAACATTCCTTAAGCAGGAGCTGTTAGATTCTCTTTCTTTTTGTCTATAGTGTCTTCCTAATTAATGTCTTTTTTCAGTGTATGTTCTATTGTCTGAGAATATTTGTGCTTTCTTTTTGTATAAACATTTAAGTTTTTAAAGACTTAGACCTGAAAATTGTGAATTCGTGTTACATTTATTTCATATATTAACAAAAGAAGTTCAGAATCTGACTGTTGGTCCATGTTGAAGACATGAAGTTCTCTGTTAAGTTCCTAGTTTTCAATTTCTGAATGAGACAAGCTTCTTTCTAAATTTGAAATCTGAACCAAAAATGTGATTTTCTTCGCTACCAAATAATTGAGCTTTCTAATACCAACAAATTCAGCTAAATTACTGCAGGTCTCAAAGAATGCATGGTTAGGGGATACTATTATATAGATGGTATTGAGTCTTTGCTACAAAACTTGAAGCAAAACAATTATGAAATGCATGCTTTCACAAATTATCCAAAATGGTAAATTTTTTGCAACCATATTTTTCCTTCTAGCCTTTTTATCTTGGTGTAATTTACACTTGTTTTGGAACATATTGTAGGTATATGCTGATTGAAGGAAAGCTGAAACTTTCAAAGTATTTGTCTTGGACATTTTGTTCTTGTTCAACTGGTAAAATTTCTCCACATTATGTATTTCTTGCTAATGCCCTCTCCACTGTCTACACCGTTTTCTGTTCCTTGAAGCATTATTCCTACCAGAACAACATATTTATCCAGAAATTTTATGCTTTGCAACTGTTGTCCTGTTTTATTCTAAATCATTACTGTTGCTCTATCTTTTGCTCAACAATTACTGCTGCTCTATCTTTTGCTCAACAATGTTCACTTCATAAGCAGGAAAGAGGAAGCCTGCACCTGATTCTTACGCAGAAGTCTTGGATCGGTTAGGTATTGATCCATCAAATTGTGTTTTTGTTGATGACAGGTATTTTTGTGCCATTATCCAATCATAGTACACTATGACTTTGGCCTTCATTATTATCTGATTGGTTGACTAAAATTTTAATCTGGCAATCTTTTGTAAAAACAATACTATGCTGCATTTCCCACTGGTGTTTGAAATCTGATAGCGTAACTTACATAGCCTCATTCTTTCTCTTATATCATTTTATCTGTGTCGTGGTCATTGATTTCAGGGTTTCAAATGTTGAGTCAGCAAAAGATGCGGGAATGGTGGGCCTGCAGTTTAAAAATGCAGACGACTTGAAAAAAAATTTGTTCTTATTAGGAATTGGATTGGTTGCTCAAGAGAACTGATATACTTGGATGGTAAGAATTCCTATTGATCCAGGACAAAAGTGTCTTCTTAGTTACCAATTTGGTATTTGATTCATTTGGAGGTTAAAAACCATGTTTGTGCATGCGCCTGTCCTGTGTTGTGATTGTTTTTGGAGTTTTCCACTCTATTGAAGCGCAACAGTCCATTCCAATTTCTTTAAAATCACAAAAAATGTACTCACTAGACAGTATCCTATTTCTGGCATGGACTTGTTATGTTACTTTTATGTTACAAAGGTGTGGAATTTTCCTATGTTTGCATTCTCCTGCAAACCATGTTGTTTGTATATTTAAGCCTATCATTATTGTTTGGGATTTTTTCGTTGTATACTCCTAGAAAAGATTGAGATTGCACCTATGCCCCTTTGAAAAATTGTAATTGCTCGTATATCCACCAAAATTCAATTTTTTTTTGTAGAGATGCCCCTGTAATTAGCTTCCATTAGCATCCATCTAGACTGTTATTGACCAGTTTTTTGTTGAAATGATTGATTCCAAAGTATCTACCTTTCCATTATCCCATATTGGTTTTGCCTTAAGGCAAATGAATAATTATGGAAGCTAATATTGGGGTATCTGTCATAAATTGAATTTGTAGGGGAATCGAAGCAATTACAATTTTTCGAAGAGCATATGTGCAATTTGGGTCTTTTATAGGGATATACATCCAAAAATCCTTTATCTTTTACCTCTTATTTCTTTGTTTGAAAATTTGCTATGATTTTGGTTAAAATCTTGCAAAGTCTAAATTACATTTTTCATCCTGTCACATGCCATATTTTGGGGGTTGGACAACTTAGACGTCTGAGCTAATGTTATTACTTTTGCATAATTCTTTTTACTTTTAGGCTGAACTTGTTGGGATACTGGAATTCCAATTCCAGGATGTTTTTGCAAATTATACAACTTTAAGGGACATTTTAGCATATATTATTTTAAGGTGGCATATGTTCAAATTTGTAAATTCACAGGGTATATTGTATGCAGAAAACCCTTATTGTTAGTCTCTTCCTACCTAATTCGTTCTTTTTTTATAAGTGAAGGCTGTTATATGTGTTTCTTTTTATTGATCTAAGCATGATTCTTTTTCCTTGACTTAATGCAGCTGCTCTTAACTTCCTTGCAGAATTCATTGAACTTCAAGCTCGTCGTTGCTACTCAGTCTCCAGTTGATAATGTTACTAAGATCATGGTAACATTCTTTTATCCTAAATCTACATGGAATTACCCTAAGTGTGACCACATGGTTGTTTGCGTCAGAACTAGTTGCAATTGGGATTGATTGGGTTGGGTCAACTGTCCTCTTTTCAAGGAAATTATTGTTCTTACATGGAATTTCAGAAATTCACTGTATCGAAAGACACGGAAATTATGAATTTTTTTTTTCTTACCAAAATGGTTGGTCTAAAAGAGGATAAGCGTGGTCTCACGGAATTGGAATTAATTATGCTAGTATTGTGTTTTTGGTAGAAAAAAAAAATGCTATATATACAGAAATGATGCCCCTCAGTTTTAAGATTTTGGTAATGGTTACTTGCTGAATGCACCTGTGATGATGTGCCTAACCGTGTCAAGGAGTTATAGCTGAGAACAATCAACACACACTGCAAATTAATTTTCCAATAAAATAAATTACCCTTGAAGTAAAAAAAGGGAAAATAAAATAAAATGGCAGTCAGGCTCGTAGGCCAAGATGGGTATTAATTTTAATTGACTTAGGGTTTACTAATGCAAAATCAACTACTGTTAAACTCTAATTAAATACCAAAATTTTGGTGCATGCTCAGACCAGTTCATCCCCTTGGTTTTGAAAAAAAAAATAACAATTTCATTTATTTTCTACTGACATGTTCCATGCGGAGGGTTTTTTTTTTTTGCAAAAATCTCAAAAAAAATTCACAACTTATTGCATTTCTGCACCATTGAAAAATATTTTCTGATATTTCAAATTCTTCGATTTTGCGCCATTTTTTTTTTTCCAAAAAGCTTGAGCAATCCGAAAGAAAAACAGGTGGGGTCTCATCTGCGCAATTCGCCGTGACAGCTTGCGCACGCATCGCTGGTCAAATTGGAAAATCATCTCTGCGTGGCTAGTTCGTCGACTTCCTAATCGACCATCCAATCGACCATCCTCCATCTTTTAAAGAAAAGACGCTGGCTTCGTAATGTACAGTTTACGGTTAATTTATGATGAGTGGCGCCTCCACTAGACAATTATGAAATCCAACTTTGTTTTAAAAACTGTAAATATTTGTATTTTAAATATTTAGGATATTGCTAAAAAATATATCAGTAGATCTATAACGGTGAAATGATTTGGATCACTACGGCAGCTATGCGTTTGGTTGTATGCCGACGTTGGACAACCTAGAAAATTTAGGAAATTGAATCTAATTTTTTGAATTGGGATGTTTGTTTGTACTGAACTCAGAACCCTGGGAACGCTTAATTCGGTATTACTTCAATTTGGAACTCTGCAACTTCAACTTACTTTTAGCCCAAGTCAAATGGGATATGTGTTCTTACCAGAAAAAAAAATTTATTAAAATAATTAATAAAATATTAAATTTGACATGAACATACAGAAACTTTATATTATTGTCGAATTTGATAGTTTGAATTGTCAAATTCAATTGCCCAAGCAGAAATTATTTTTTACTTTTTATCAAATTCAGTTGTCCAAACTGTTAAATTCAATAAATTGAATATATCAGATAGAAGTTTCAATTTTTGTTCTAATAAAAATTGAATGAAATAATAATTAAATTTTTAAAATTCAAAATTTTTAAAAACTTTTTAACAAAACAAATAATAAAAAAGTAAGGAGAGTGAGGATCTCTATATTTTTTAAAAAAATACAAGCAAACCATTGAATTTACGAAATTACTATAATCCATTATTTCTATTAAATTCACAAAATTTTTATAATTTTTATCAAATTCGAAAACCAGACCACACATGGATAGGTTGAATCCGTTATTAAATAATCGGAGTCCTATCAGGCGCCAAGACAAACTGCTTTTTATGTTTTTTTTTTCCAAATAAGTGTATTCCAGAAGTAGAGAAATACATTATTCACTTTAAATCGAATAAATCGATTGAACTGAAACTAAATAATTGATTTACTTTAATTAATTAATTTTTGGTTTGATTTAATTTTTAAATTAAAAATTTTATAATTTAGTTTCGATTTTGATTTTTAATTTTAAAAAATTATAAAAATCAAACCGGATAGAATTATATATATATATATATACATACACATAATATTGATTTTAGTTTTAATTATTAATTTCAATTTAAATTTAGTTTAACTTCAAACTAAAAATAATAAAATGGATTCAAAATTTTAATTTTTAATTTAAAATTGAAATTTTTTTTTTAGTTCAATTTTAATTTGATTTGTATAATATTTTAATTGGATTCGGTTTTTAAGATTTTTAAATTTTTAAAATTAAAATTTTCGGCCACGTCTATTCAGTTTGATTCGTTGGATATGGTTTTGAACAGAATGCACAGCTTTATCCGAAAAAAAAAAAGAAAGAAAAAGGTCGATCATGCCTGCAACAAAGCGGTCGAAAAATAGTTTTGTCAATCCACTTCCCCCAAAATCCTCAGTATATAGTTTCCCCTAAGGGCCCGTTTGGTTCAATTCCGGGGAAAGGAATCATGGAATTGAGGGAATTGAGTGATTCCGGGGAATTGAGGGAATTGAAGGAATTGGATAATTCCTGTGTTTGGATGAGTATTACTGTAGGGAATTGAGAATTGGTCAATTCCTTTCCGTTGTTTGGTTGACAAATGGAATTGATCAATTCCATAAGTTGTTGAATTCTTGTGTTTGTATGATTTTGTACCGTAGAGAATTGAGAAATATATAAAAATAATTAAAAAGTAATAAATATTTTAAAAAATTTTAAAAAATAGACTATGTAAATAATTTATTATAATCAATTATAGATTTATTTAATATAATTTTTTCATTATCTTCTAAAATAATGTTAAATAAACATAAAAAATATATAATTATTTTTTTGAAAATAATTAATATTTAAGTAATTTGATTAAGAAAGGTACAAACATTATGATATAAAGAGAACAGGATTTTGGCTCATTAACAAACAAAAACAACATGTCTTCTTTCCATGGACCCGTGATTTCATACAATTCTCTGTGTTTTCCTTATCTACGGCAATAATGAAGAATCAATATAAGTGTTTTCTGCAACTAAAGCACTCTGTTTCTCGCTCTCCCAACCTGATCACATGTAATTCAACCAAAAAAAAGATCATCAAAACAGATAAAAAATTGAGTAAAAACAATACCTTTATCAAATTTGGAACCCAATTGGTTGAATTTTCCGGATTTCAGCTTCTCTGAAAATTACGGCAGAACCGTAAAGCTTAGTAATCCAACCAAAATAGCTTCACGATGATAGTGAAGAACTCGTGAAGAACAGGGGCAGCGGTCGGGCCGTGGTCAGGGCAGCGGTCGGGCCGTGGTCAGGGCAGTGGTCGGGCCATGGTCAGGGCAGCGGTCGGGATGGCCGTCGGGAAGACGAGATCGGGAAGCTCGTGAAGACGAGATCGGGGAAGATCGGGAAGACGATTCGGAGCAGCGGTCGAGAAGACGAGATCGGGGAACGATCCGGAGCAGCGGTCGTGAAGACGAGCTCGGGGAACGATCCGGAGCAGCGGTCGTGAAGACGAGCTCGGGGAAGATCGGGAAGACGAGAGACAGAAGACGACCTCGATCTGAAATTTTCGTGAAGATGAGATCGGGGAAGAGGAGATCGGGGAAGACGACCACGATCTGAAATTTTCGTTCGAAATCGGGGACGAAAGGCCAGAGAGACGAGATCGGGAAAACACGGGAAATCACGGTTTCCCGTCGTTTTCGAGAGGAAATGAAAGGAGGAATCGAGGGAATTGGGAATCGGCTGATTCCCTCGATTCCGGGCTTCTGGAATTGAAACAAACAAGGGAATTGAGGGAATTGGGCTCCAATTCCCTCAATTCCCCCGTTTCCGGGGAAAGGGAATTGAAACAAACAGGCCCTAACTTCTTCTTCATTGGGGAGCTCATTCCACCGCCATGCACCCCTCACCGTCGCCGCCGGCACGCTTAGCTGGTCTTGCCCGGTACGGCTCGTCCCCAGGCTCCCTCCTCGCCTCCATCGCGGACTCCATCATCTCCTCCTCCTCCTCCGCCGCCGCCGCCTTCACCCATTCTCCCGCCACTGGCGTCATGTCCCGTTTCTTGTCCGGCGAGTCCTCCTCCCCCTCTCGCGAGATCCCCGTCGCCGCCGCGGGGGATCCCCGGCCTTCCCAGCTCGTCCGCCACAGCAGCTCCCCGCCCGGCTTCATCTCTCACCTCGTCGTCGACAACGGTAAGCCAACTCCCCTCTCTATTCAACTTTTTTGTTTACGTGGCGCGTAGTGATTGATTTGGTAGAGGTATTGGTGAGTTTCGAAGTCTACATGCAACATTGGTAGCCGGGAAAAGGGTTTATATGCAATATATTCCCTGTACGTTTATGTAATTCCGGGTTCACTTTTCAAATAAAGGATGCTTAACTCGGAAAAGATGTAGGATGTTTCCAGAAAACGTTTTTTTTTTTTTTTTTTTTTTTTTTTTGCAAATAAACCTTGAAAATCGTGGCGCACGTGCATTCCACATGGTGCGAGCTGCGCTGCGCATGATTGGTGACACGTGGATTTTGAGCGTCGTGTCCTGTCGGGTTTGGAGGAGGTTGAGGGTAGTTTGCTTGTGTTGCCGACACGCTGGCGGCGTTGACCCGATATAGGTGAATGTCTTGGTACCGTTCGGAGATAGGATTAAAATCAAAATTAATAAAATATTTTTATAAATTAAATTTTTTTATTAAAATTAATCATATAATAATTTAAAGATTAAAAAAGTATTTAAATTTTTATAAAATTTAATTTAATAACAATATAAATAAATAATATTGATTTTATAAAATAAAAAAATAATTTAAAAAATACTAATCTTAAAATCTCAAGTCAAACGGTGCCCTATTGTCCGTGTTACCGTGTGTCCCAAGGGTTGGTTGGGTGTCGCAATCTTATCCTGTATCGTTTTTTACGTGGATAGCCAGATCATCCCACAAATAAAATGATATAAATTAATTTAAAGGGCATCTATGCATATATTGTTGCAAAGTGACAAAACTTGCACTTAACTCCTCAAAAAATACAGATTTACGATTTATATTATTTCAGAAGGTATATATGTAAAATCAGATTTAGTGTTCAAGTGTTGTCCTGCAAAATGGAATCTGTTTTTATTTTCACTTGGATTCCATGTTATTTTTCCGCTTCCTATTTCTCTTTTACATGTTCGATTTTCATGTTTTGTGTCCAATGGCGGCTTATGCAATAATTGTTGTAAATGAATCTAGTTTATTTGGTCTGGTTTCTAAATCAGCAAAGATGGAAATTGCATGTAGGGGTATATTTGCAAAATGGTGAATTACATTGGAAGTTTTGCGAGTTTGCAAGGATGTCTCTGCAGAGAAAAGAGAAATATATTGTTTTCCATTGTTATATATATTTGCAGAATTGCACATTTACCCTTTGAAAATGGGTATTTGCATAGCGTTCCTATGTATATGCTTCATGAAACTAGCAAATGGATATTATATTGGTAAATTCAAATATTCGTGATTACATAAAATTTTCATCAAAATCATGAAAAAGATAAAAAAGAGATTTATCAGTTACCTCTCTCACTTGAATGATCTCTATTTGTTGTTCTGATTCATCTTCAAGGCATTGAACACCAACAACAAGAACAATACTGAAGTTTTGAACTTATGTGGGAAAACTTTCCAATAGTGAATTATTCTCCATTTGTTCGATTCTTTTTTAAGAAGAAGAAAAAGAAAGAAAGCATAATATCATCCTTTCTTGTAGGTATAGCATCCGTTAATTCAATTAACATGGTATAGCCTTTTGCGAAGGAGACTGAAAAGTGGCTATCCTCTTTATTCTTGAGAATAATTTTATTAGGATTTTGTTAACATCATGCTGCGTTAGATGCATTGCAAATTTATAGAAGTCATTAACTGACTTGAATTCATGGCAGGTTATTCTGTTGCAATGGGCCTTGGAAACTATCATGAAGACAGTGTCCACGCCATGCCGAACAGAAGGTTGCAGTCTCAACTGAGCTTTTCCACACAGGACTCATTGTCTCAAATCTCTGAGATTACAGATGATGCAGCACATAACTACATTTCCAGTAACTTTCCAAGCAGTTCATGGGAAGAAACAAATTCTATTGTGTTTTCCTCTCCAACAAGCAAGCGGGCCCGAGAAAGCAATGAAGATGTCATTGCAGGCCTCAACAACATTAACTCTCAGGTAATTTCCTGGTTTATTTTTATTACTTTTCTCATAATATTAAGCTCGATCTACTTGTTTCAAAAGGTTTCGTTAGAGATGGCCACAGTAGAGAAGCTCCTCCAAAGCCAACTAGAATATGTTTCTTTCAAAATAAGAGCTAAGCGTGGCTGTGCTACACAACCGCGAAGCATAGCAGAGAGGGCAAGTATTTTATTATTCTGCATATTTCAGAGTCCACAAGTGAAAAATTGAGGAGAATTTATGTTTTACATTCATATGTTATTCTACAATTAAAGGAAAGGAGAACAAGAATTAGCGAGAAGTTGAGAAAACTGCAAGACCTTGTGCCTAACATGGATAAGGTAAGCTACAATTTGTATTACTTATTCATGATTTTTGGCTGCATATGGTTTTGCATTGAAACAAGGTAAGGTTAGTTAATAGGAGTAATGCATTAAAATTTAGATTAATTTGATGTATATGTTGATGTTTAGCAGCAAACGAACACTGCAGACATGTTAGATTTGGCTGTTCAGCACATTAAATCTCTGCAGAGCCAGGTTCAGGTGTGTTTGAGCTAATGCTACTTTTTTTTGTGAAAATTAGAATGTTCTGAAACTCTAATGCTTGTCATATAGTAGAAAATTATGTTTGTTGAGTTATAAGATAGTGCATGCCAATATGTTTCTTCTTTTCTTTTTGAGAAACCCATCGAAATATACTGTAAAAAACTCAAATTGCAATACAAAGTAAGCTCAAATCTCTGAAAACAAATGCTGAATAGTTCTTTGTTTCCTATTTCTTTGACAAGAAGGCCCTGGCAAACCAGAAGTCATATAAATACTCCTCTGAGCAGTGAATCTTTATTAGACCAAATTTATTTATGATTTTGGAGGCACTTATCGATAGTTTACGCAATGACTTCAACATGAATCTTGTTTTGCAGAAACTCAACGGAGAACGAGCAAACTGTAAATGTGCAAGCTAGCATGAAATGCTGTGATGTAGAACATCAAGTGTATATAAGGATCTTCTGTGCATCTTCATCTGTATAACTTGAGCACATCGGCTTTTTGTTTTGATTTTACTTGAGATACCAACTTAGATATTTCTGTCTTCTTTCAGTTAGTAGCAGATATGCATTTGCTTTTACTATGTTGTTAGACCAATGTTTGTATTGGGTTTTTCTTACAAAATCAACTTTTTTTTTCTCTCTTTTGAAATGAGAATTTTGTCTTTTCACAACCATTATGTACTTTTTCAGATTAATGTTAGGATTTAATCTAATTTTAAATTTTGGATTATAGGTAATGGTTCATGAGTTAGGATTATGATCCATCATAGCCAAATTCTTTTTTTTTTTTTGCCATTCCAAACAATAGATACAATATTATTGATAATTATATGCAAAATTTCTCATTTAACACACTTCATGCTTGAACTCAAATCTCGTCTTCATCAATGTATGGGATGAACAATGAACAAATCTTCGTCATATCATCCATTATCTTGTCAATCACCTGTGAAAAATGGAAAAAAGAAATAGAAAAATAGAATTTTCAAACACATGCATACAAATTGTAGAAAAAAGAAAAAGAATTGGCCATGGGTTTCTACATCTTTGACCTTGATCTGGCAAAAGGAATAGGCAAAGCTTCATAATGTCCATAGCCATGGAAGAGAACCCTAATTGGATTATCCTTGCCATATTCCTGCCCATATTCTGCAACTATTCTCAGGCTTTCAGATCCTTCAGCGCACATGTACACAGTGATTGGCATCCTGAAAAATACCAAGTATATTAAATTAAATCACGTATTTTTCATGCAAATATAGACAAATGGATACAAAATGTGAATTAAAGTGATGCTCACTGAAGGACATGAGAACACATGAGCAACTCTGGCTCTCCACCCCAAATATGAGCCTTTCTCATCTCTGTTACATATGTTTCAAAATTGCCTTCAAGGAACCTGGAACAATGCCAAAAACACTACCCTTGATGGACAATGAAATATAGACTACCAGTAAAATGATCATTTGTCCTAAAATTTAAGATTATCATTCAAGCATCGTAATTGATACATATCTTCTCTAACTCAGCCATCATCTCATTTGAATTTCAAACCCATTTCAACCTCCCCGCACCCAATTGGTTGAATACGTTCTTGAAGAAATCAAGACGCACACACTTCTCTGAAATCATGGACATATGCAGAGCACCTTTCAAAATGATTATATTGTTGTAAAAATTTAAGGATTATACATCCAAATGCACACTCCATCTTCAAAGCAATTGGTTCACTTAATGATTGAATATATTATCGGAGAGAAACCTGTTGCAACTCGCGGTAGCCATGAATATCTTCCAGCGGACATGAATAATGGACAAAATTTCGAAATCGTAGACAATTTCGGTAGAAAACAAGATAGACAATCTAAAATTTTCATCTAAGATGTAAACCACCATTCCGAATGAATATGTTCTGTTATCCTAGAAAAAAGATACCAACCATTCAGTGTCTGCTCTTCGTCGAACGAACTCATCAACAACCTGCCATGAGTACACCACAACCCTTTCAAACCTCAAGAAACTCATAACAAAAATCAAATCTTGTTTGTCACCATTGTGCTCTACTTCAACAAAAAAGAACAAAAAGTGTAAACTTCACTTTTGATCTTAGTTCATCTGCAAGCTCTTTCTGAAGGCTCTCAGAAGGAGAAGGCTTCCCAGCTCTCAAGCAGGAGCCATGAACCACAGACCTGAACAGACACCTTCCGTCGCCTGTTATTCCTGCAGCATTCGTCACTGCAAACTATGAGCATTAATCTAGCATAAAGGACCTCCAGAAAGGGAAAAATCGAAAGAAGAAACGACATACGAATGGGACGGAAGTCGTTACCGAGCGACATGGATCGAAGAAATATTCTAAGTGATGTTTGCATGTATGATTGGAAGAAGAAGAAGAAGAAGAGGAGGAGGAGGAGAAGGAGGAGGAGGAAAGAGATGCAGGTATGAGCTGAAGGAATCGGATTCTGTGTGCTTTCTTTTCGTCTCTTGCTGTCAGAGTTGGCGGGAATCCTTTCGCCACCAAGTGCTTTTGCATTGTTCCATTTTTCTTTTTTTTTTCTTTTTTTTTTTTCTCCATTTTTTTGGTTTTGAAATTTTGAATTACTGGTTTTGTGATGATAAGTCGATGTGATTATGAAGGGGAAAAATAGCATATTATTATGGATTTGTGATTTTTGTAGTTATAGTTATATTTTATTTCAAAAAATTATAAATAATTAGAAATAATTGTTAATAATTTTATTATAATAGTAAATATAAGTTTAATTAGTTTTAACTAATTTTTATAGTTAATTACTTAATGGGTAGACCAATTTTTAAATTTAAAGATAATAATTACATTTAATTCACTAAAAGTTTTTTTTGCTTATAAATATTTACGTGATTCTATTTTGAGTTTCGATTTCAAAAACTATTTCAACACTCAGAAAAATCTACGAGTTTTGGTCAAAAAAACCATTTCCATTTTGATTTTGACCAAAATATTTTTTTATTTATTAATTATATTTTGAACAAAATGCATGCATGTGAACAGTTTTCTATCAAAACCCACACACTTGAACAATTCTTGGGCTATACTGTTCACTCGGCTACTAGTTCCATAGGCCGGCAAGATGCGACGCCGGTGAGGGCGCAGGCGCTGGCGCGGGGCCAGCAAGTCACGGCCCCGGCAAGAGCGCATGCACTAGCGCACGGTCGCGTGGCCAACGAAGGCTCGGGTATCTTTTTTTTTTAATAATACAAACTATCTCATTTGTATCTCTTATACCTGTGGATCCACGATTGACCACATGAGATTGCTAAAGGATTTCTATAAGTAATCTCAAAATAACAAATTAAAATTGATTTTATTTCATGCTCTATCAAATATTATAAGAATAAAACTTCCAAAAGATATAAGCTCTTATTATTAATTATTTTGATAATTATTAAGAATCTTCTGAAGTCAGAAACTAACTAATAAAATATAGAAAAAAGAAGGAAAGCATAACTTGATTAATTTAAAAAGGAATACATACATAGTTTAAGTAAAAATATACCCTCACTTTATAATTTAAAAAATATAAATTCATAATTTTTTGAGCAAAATAAGGATTTATCATTAAAAAATCTTGTCAAAATGACAAGGAATTAAAGATACAGATATATCTCTTAACAAAAAAAATCTATATACAAAATGAAATCCCCCACAAAACCCAAACAAAAGAACCTTTTTTACAAAAAGACTGAAGCACAACAAAAGTTGAAGTATCTGTTTATCTCCAACGGTGTTACCAACCATTTTTGCCTTCCATTTCTACTTCTTAAAGGCTGGTCTTGCTGAAAAAATAGCAAAAGAAAGAAGGATGTTAGGTGTTATTTGTCTCAAACATTGCTACTTCTAACTTGGGCTTCAACCTCTTATTACACAAATGCATCCATATTCTAAAGTAAAGCTTAAAGAGTTGAGGAAGTTAGAAGGGCTATTGGCTTTGTTTTAGAAAATTCTATAGTTATGGTCCTTCTATAGTAGCTTGTATTACAAGGATAGGACTAGCAGCTCCCCAACTGACAAAACTCTAGCTTCTAGGTTGTTGTGCCACTTAAACTAGAGTTCATCAATGGATGGAGGGGTAGAAATCACCTTTATATAGCGTGGGATTTTGTTCCAGGCAGCTGCAAAAAAAATACAAGTATAGAAAATATGAGTAATATCCTCAGCTTCCCTATTACATAGGGTACAGAGATGATAAGACCCATTCAATTTTCTTTTCATTAGATTATCTATAGTGAGGATTTTATTGTAGAAAACAAGCCACAAGAAGAGTTTAACTTTAAGAGGACATGGGAGCTTCCAAATTTTGAGAGAGAATAAAGAAGGTAAACCTCTGTCAGTAAGAAACACTAAACTCTTTTCTCGATCTCCAGATTAGTTTGTCTTGATCTTGGTTGAGAGAGGGGGGAATAAGTTCCCTGAGGTGTTGTTCTAGGGATTTGGCTTCAAGAGGTGCTCTTCTTTTGATTAGAAAACCTTGATCCCTATATTTGCTACAGTGACTAATATGTTCTTTGCAAATTGTGTAGCCAAAGGCATTATCATCTCAATATTGAGTCTTTGTACCCACCTATTTTTTTAGAATATAGTGTTTTAGTCAGAGCATACCATTATCTCTACATTGACTAAAAATTGTTATTTCATCTAAGCACTCCTTTCCAAAAGGCTAAGTAGATTTTAGGATTTTTGTTATTTAGAAGGAATGAGATCTCTCCTCTATAATAATTATTAAGTATCAGGTTCTTCCAGGGGCTTCTATCTACTTCAAATAATTTCCACCGTCATTTCATTAAAAAGGCTTGGTTAAAAGCCTTTGTGTTTTGTACACCCAGACCACTATTTTGCTTGCTAGTACATACTAGTTTCCAGCTAGCTAGATGGAATTTTTTTCTCCTCTTTAGAACTTCTCTATAAAAATTTGGCTTTGACTTGATCCAACCTATTTATAACCCACTTAGGGAGCTGATAATAGGCCATCTAGTATATGGGAGTTGAGGAAAGACTCGAGTTCACCAGTATTACCCTGCCCCCGATAGATAAGCATTTTCCTTTCCAAGCTTTTAGTTTCCTTTTCATTTAGTTTATAAAGGGTTTCCAGTCGCCACAACTCAATTTAAAATCCTTAATAGGTAAGCCAAGGTATTTGAAGGGAAAATACTCTATCTTACAGCTCATAATGTCAACTAGGCTAGAGCACAGTCCTTGAGAATAGTTTCCAAGTTTGATCACCGAACTTTTGCGAAAATTAATCTTCATACTAGACAGTCCTTCAAAGATATAAGGAATACATTTCAAGTTTAGAAATTGGTTGGGTTCAACTTCACAGAAAATCAATATATTATCATAATAGTATAGGTTTAGCACACCATATAAACCACTAACTAGTCTCGACTCTTGTGCCAACTGTAGCACTTTATGGAAATAGTCCATTACCAAAATAAAAAGATAAGGATATAAATGATCTCCTTATTTAATACCCTTTTTACTAAGAATGCTACCATGAGGATTTTTATTTAATAGGATAGAGACCTTGACTATTTCAAGGTTCTCCTTAACCTAGAAAATTCATCTTGGTCCAAATCCTCCCATTTCCAGTAGTTTAAGTAGAAAAGACTAGTCAACATTGTTATAGACCTTTTCAAAGTCCAATTTTAGCATTGCTTCTTCTTCTTTTATTTTTTCTCATTTGAGGATGATCTCTTGGGTAGTAGCTACACTTTTCTAATATGTATCTATTTGGGATAAATGCCGACTGTATAGGATCAATCATAATACTAATTTTCTTCTTCAATCTTTCTACCAATACCTTGGTAAAAACTTTAAGGATACAATATAGAAGGCATATTGGGCAAAAATCCCCTAGACAATTTGCATCCTCTACTTTGGGAACCAGAGCTATCAATGCAAAATTTACCTTCTCTAGAGATGATTTTTAGTGGTAGAGATCATAAAACATCAGTTTGATGTCCTCTTTAATCAAAGGCCAGAATGTTTTGTAGAACAAAATGGAAAATCCATTTGGACCTAGACATTTTGATTCAACCATATCCCATATAGCTTCTTTGATTTCTAATTCTATGAATTCAACTTCTAGGTCATTTAAATCAATTTTAACAAGGTATAACTTTTCCAATCAGCTTTTAGTTTGCAATATTTTACTATTTCAAATAAATTTTTATAATATTTCACAACATGTCTGGCCATATCCTGCTCACCGAACATCTATTTGGACTAAAACCAGCCTATGAGCTCACCGAATATTTATTCGGACTAAGGCTAGATTGTCGAATATCTATTTGGAATAAAGCTAGCCTGTGGATTCACAGAATATCTATTTAGACTAAGACCAGCTTGCCGAACATCTATTTGCACTAAAGCCAACCCACGAGATTGTCGAATATCTATTAGGATTAAGAATAGCTTATGTGCTTACCAAACCTCTATTCGAACTCAAGGTCAACCTGCAGACTCACCCAAATTCATCATGACAACCCAAGGGCTCTCAAACTAAATTAATTAAGTTAAATTAGTTAAATTAAAGTGATTCAATCACATTGAAAAAATAAAGTCATATCAACCTGAATAAATTACTAAATAGACTTAAGTCAATCAAATACATGGACCAAAACTTATATTGAACTTGACTCAAATCCAAATTGAGTTAATTCAAATCAAATCGGTTTAGATTAAACCCTAATCAAGTCCAAATTAAGTTAATTTGAGATTAAATTAAAATTGAGCTAAACCCTAGTTGGGTCAAACTAGATTCAAATTAAACCCTAGTTAGGTTAAATCAAGTTTAAACAAAATCCTAATTGGGTCGAAATAAATTAGAACTAAACCCTAGTTGGGTTGAACCAGTTGGAATCAGATCTTGAGTGGGTTAAATCAAATCCAAAACCAAACTCTAATTGAGTTGAATTAAATCCAAACCAAACCCTAATTCGGTTTAATCAAATTTAAACTAAAGCCTAACCGGGTCAAGTCAAACTCAAATTTAAGCCAAAACTATGAACTAGAACCAAGTTGAGCATGAACCAAAATCAAGTTGAACCTAAATTAACTTGAACTTAAACCTAGGTCTACTAAGGTTCGAACTTAAATCTATTAAGGATCCATTAAGAACCTATTAAGGGTTAGATCCAAGATTTATTAAGGATCCATCAAAAACCCATCAGGGGTTAGATCCAAAATCCATTAAATATTAAGAACCCATTAAAGGTCAAATCCAAGATCCGTTAAAGATCCATTACAAATGTCATCAAAGGTAAGATCCAAAATCCATTAAAGACCCAATGAGAACCTATCAAGGTTTGGATTTAATATCTATTAAGGATTCAATAAGAACTTGATGAGGACCCAACACAAGGTCGAACCTGATCTGAATTGAATCAAATCAGACTCAAATTAAAATTAAGTTTTAAATATTAAACTAAATCAAATAAAATTTAAAACCAAATCCAGTTTGGATTTTAGATCAAATCAAACCAAGGTAGGCTTGAACTTGCTTAATTAGTTAGCTACAACTCCTCATTTAAACGAAGTTATTGCCTACACTTTATTGGCTATGAAAATACTTCAAACTATAAAATTATTTCCTATGTCTTATCAGCTATGAAAATGCTTCAAAATCTCAAAGTTATCACCTACACCTAATCGGCTATGCAAATACTTCAAACTCAAAGCTATTGCTTATACCTTATTGGCTATGAAAACACTTCAAACTAAATAAAGTTATCGCCTATGGCTTATTGGCTAATAAAAATACTTCAAATCATAAAGTTATCATCAAAGCTCAAAGTTGTTGAAAATACTTAGATCAATCCCAACAAACCATCGATCATGTCATCCAATGGAATTATCGTTGAAGCTTAAAGTTATTAAAGACACTTCAAATTTTGCTCATCGCCTTCCATGTCTCATCAGACAACACCATTAAATCGAATCATTGGCATCCGCCAATGATTAAACCAGGACTTATCCAAGCTAGACTCTACATAGTGTAGCATACAGGAGTGGGGCAGCAGCAGACATCAAGCTCTTCCTATTCTTTTCTCATTTTATACCATTTACGCATTCAAATTCATTAAAATGTAAAGTTAGGGCATACCCTTATTTAAGTTATGTTTCCTTTTTCTTTAAAATCAATCAAATGATTTTTCTTTTATTTTTTTTATGTATCTCTATTTTATTAGTTAAGTTTCTCACTTTAAGCCTTCACTGATTTTCTCGCAGTTCATCCAATGCCAGACAACTCCCATTGAGTTGCAAACTTCGTGATAAAAAAATCTTTTTGGTCGAAGAAAGGGAACTCTACTGGAAACTATATTTTGATGAAGTATTATCAATCAAACTCACTATCAAATCAAAGCTCTATAAATCAAACAGGCATTGGACTTATTTTTATCACTCAGAATGGGGGTATCTTATAATATTCCTATTTTCTCTCAAAACCATGCGCAAATAATAAAACTAAATATGAGGCCTTAATTATAGGACTAGAAATGGCCTTCAACGTAGGGATATCTCGTCTATATGTCTTTAGTGATTCACAATTGGTCATCAACCAAGTGGAAGGAGAATAAAAAGTCTACAAATCTGAGCTTCTGAAATACCATGAAAAGGCTCAAGAACTCATGAGGCAAATTTCACATATTCAAATAACTATGGTTTCCTAGTCTATCATGCGAAAGCTGATTCTTTAGCTAAATTAGGCAAAACACTAGTTAATCCTGATCAAGGAGAAATTCTAATAATAGCCCATAACAGACAAGTGATAAGCTTGGTCTTTAGCATCAAACACAAGAAGACTAAACTTAAACTGATAAAATAGGATACTAATTGGGGAATACCATTCACCAACTACCTCAAAGGCAAAAAACTCCCAAAAAATAAATCAACATAAATACAACTTAGGAAAAGGATTGTACGCTTTCTACTCATTAATGACATCCTCTATAGGAGAAACTTTTGATCAACTACTTCTATATTATCTTTCAAATAAAGAAGCTAAAGAACTCATGTACGAAGTATACTCTAGAATTTGTAGACCTTATCAATCAGACCCAAAAATGATAATAAAGATCAAGTGTATGGACTACTACTAACCTATGATGGTAAGAGATTGCATCGAATACATGAGAAAATGTCGCCTATCTCAAGTTCACGATGACTTCATCCACCAATATCCAAATCCTCTATATTCAATAGTATTCTCATGGCCATTCAAGATATGGGTTACGATTATCATCGGCCCAATTGAATCATGTTCTTCGAGAGGCCACCACTTTATACTAGCAGTAACTAACTATTTCTCTTAGTGGGCCGAGACGAATCCATTGAAAGAGATAAAAACGGATACTGTTATTTGCTTCTTTTGAGAAAATATTTTGAATCGATTCAGTATTCCTCAAAAGTTTATTTCTGACAATGGATCATCCTTTATAAGCTTCAAGGTGGAACGATTCGTGCATTATCACTGTTTAAGGTGATTTTTACCACAATCAAATTTTAATCGAAATATAATTAAAATTGAAACTTGTATGTCATTAAATTATGACTTAAATATGAGTCTCAGTCAAACTTCAATAGCATCCAAATTTGGCTTGAAATTGAGCTCAATTCAAACCTGAATTATTAAGAAATTTGAGCTCAACCTAGGTTGAATGGCTTGGATATTTGAATCAAAATTAGGTCCAAAATTCATCCAAAATCTCAATCAAAATTAAAAGTATAAGAATCTTACAAATAGCTCCTTAGATAAATTCTTACAAAAAGATCCCTATTTAAATTTTAGTTATGAATAAATCCCTAGGATTGAAATTTTGCAAAAAAGTCTAATGAAATCCTAAAATTATAAATCGACCTTTGCAAAATTTTGGGTTTATAAATAAACTCCTCAAAAGATCGATAATTACAATTTGATCCTTATCAAATTTAGGGTTTGTGAATAAATCCCTAAGAAAGCTCCTCTCTCCCACATGGCCTCCAGCCTCTATTGGTTGGCGCTGCTCTGAGCTCCTCTCTCTTGTCACTGGCCACCAAGCAAAAACTGAGGAGGTTATTAGGGTTTTGTGAGGAAGAAGAGAAGAATGAAACAAGAGGAAATAGAAGAAATAAAAAATAAAGAAAAAGGTTGCTAACTAAAAAAAAAAGAGAAAAAAAAGTTCTATAGCAAAAAAAAGAAGTTCAGACAAAAAAATATAAAAAAAAAATCAGAGAGAAGAAAGAAGGCATTAGAGGAGATTCAAAGGAGAAAATTTAGAGCAAGGAGGAACTGGCTTGTTCCACATGCTCACGGCTACTCGCAGCTTCGCTCATCTCTATCGCATCTGCGCCTACACAATCGCCATCACTACAATGACCACTCATAATTTCTTGTGCATCAACAGACTCTATCACCATTGTGGCCACACGTAGCCCCTTGCACATTAGCAAACTCCATCACCACTACAACCATTCATAACTATGTGCATCGACAAATCATTATATCAAGCCAACTTTTGGGCCCATTATATCTACAGGCTAACTTTTGGGTTCGCAGAAGTTAGACTAGTTTTTGGGCCCATCAAAACTAGGCTCACCAAAACAAGTCCAGCATTCAAGCTTGTCGAACTCATGCCAGTCTTGGGCCAATTGAAACTATAGGCCAACCTTTGGGGCTGCCAAAATTAGGCCAACCTTCAAGTTGCCAAAACCATGCTACCTTTCGAGCTCGCTAAAACTATGCTAACTTTTAAGCCTATTGAAATCAAGCCAACCTTTAAGTTCACCAAACCTAGGCCAGTTTTTAGGCCTACTGAAACTATATGCCAACTCTCAGGCCCACTGAAATCAAGCTAACCTTTGGGTCCGTCAAAACTATAGGTCAACCCTTGGGCTCATCGAAACTATAGGTAAGCCTTCAGACCCATCGAAATTAGGTCAATTTTTAAGTCTACCAAAACTAGGCCAACCTTCTAACCCACCGAAACTAGGTTAGCCTTTGTGCTTGCCCAAATCAGGCCAACCTTTGAACCTGTCAAAATTATAGATCAGTCTTTGGGCCTATTATATCTATAAACCAATCTTCAGGTCCCCTAAGAGCATGCCAACATTTGGGCCCACAAAAATCAAACCAACTTTCAGGTCCGTTGAAATCATAAACCAGCTTTCGGGCCCACTGAAACTATAAGTCAATTTTTGGGCTAGCCAAATCAAGCCAACTCTCATATTTGCACCTCTATACTAGCTTTCAAGCTTGCTCATCTCAATCAGCTCTCAGGCTCACACATCTAAGATCATCTTACAAGCTCATCCAAAGTTATTATGACATATTAAGGGCTCTCGAATGAAATTGATTTATTTAAAGTAACTCAATCAAACTGAACTCAATAAATAAAATTAAGTTGACTCAAATGGACCGAAATTGATCAAATGGATGGACTAAAACTCAAATTAAATTGGATCCAAAATTCAAATTGAGTTAATACAAACTAAAGCAACTCAAACCCAACCCTAATCTGGTTCAAATCGACGTTCAAATCAAATCCTATTTTGATTGAACTAAGTTTGAATTAAACTCTACTTGGGTTAAATTAAGTTTAAACTAAAAGCTAATCAGGTCAAATTGAACTCAAAGTCAAACCAGAATTGGACTGATCTTGAACTGAAACCAAGTTGAATCTAAATCAACTTGAACATAAACAAAAGTCTATTAAGATACAAAACTATATCTGATAAAAGTCTAACACAAGATCAAACTCGATCTAAATCAAATGAATCAGACTCAACCCAAAATCAAATTTTGAATATTGAACTAAATCAAATTAACTCAGATCGAAGTCAATGTTGCTCCCACTAAAGTTAATGATCAGTATTTGACAAGTGTTCTTCTCAAAATCAATGCCAAACTTGGTGAATTAAATTCTTTATTACAAATTAAGTATTTATCGTCAATGCCAATAATGATTTTGAGAATAGATATTTTATATAGTAATCCTAGTTATGCTATAAAGTATCAGTGCAAACACAATAATCAAAATTTCTAGGAAGAGAAAATCAGAACATATCATTATCCCTTAGGAAGGAATTAGTGAATTGCAATTCTATCAAATTCTAAATATTAAATTAAATCAAATTAAATTTGAATCAAAGTTAAGTTTGAACTTTAAACTGAAATAAATTAAACTCAACCAACATCAAGTTAGGGCTAGTTGACAACAAGTTCAAAGATATCGATGATAGCTTAAATTTAATCAATGACAAGCTTGTAAAGGTCGTTGATTGTCAAATTGAAATTATTTCAAATTGAACTAAATGTAGACTTGAATTTGCTTAGTTAGTCAGCCAAATATCTTATTCAAATAAAGTCAACTGATAATACACTTGAAGCCGTTGCCACACTTCAAAGCTAAGCCAACCTAAAAGTATTGGCAACACTCCAAATTTAATCGACAACATACCTAATAGGTCATCGATTATCAAATCAAAGAGAACTAAGATAGACTTGAACTTATTTAGTTAGTTAATTACAATGTCTTATTCAAATGAAGTCAACCAACAATAATATGAATGAAGCTATTGACCATACTTCGAAGCTAATCAACCCTAAAAGTCATTGATGATGCATTTTTTGAGCTAAACCAACCCAAAAGCATTGGTAATGCTCCAAATTTAATTGACAACATGCCAAAAGACCATCAATTATCAAATTGAGGAAAACTAAGGTAGGCTTGAACTTATTTAGTTAGTCAGTCATAATACCTTATACAAATAAAGTTAACCAACAATATGCATGAAGTTATTGGGCATACTTTGAAACTAGTCAATCTTAGAAGCCATTGATAATGCACCTTTCGAGCTAAGACAACCCAAAAGCATTGGTAATGCTTAAAATTTAATTGACAACATGCCTAAAAGGCTATCGATTATCAAATCGAAGTGAACTAAGACAGGCTGGAACTTACTTAGTCAGTCAACCACAATGCCTTATTTAAATGAAATTACCAATAATACTCATTAAAATTGTTGATCATACTTTGAAGCTAATCAACTTCAAAAGATATTGATGACACACCTTTCAAGCTAAGCTAACCTAAAAGTATTGGCAGAGTTTCAAATTTAATCGGCAATATGCCTAAGAGATTGTCGATTATCAAATTGAACCAAATTAAAATAGGATTAAATTCACTTAGTTAATTAGCCACAACATCTTGTTTAAACAAAGTCAACTGATAATTCACTTGAAGCTATCGATCGCACTTCAAAGCTAAACCAACCCAAAAGCATTGGCAATGCTTCAAATCAAACTAAACTAAGATAGACTTGAACTTGCTTAGTCAATCAAGTATAATGCCTTGTTCAAAGGAAGTCAACCAATAATATATTTAGAGCTATCAACCATACTTCAAAACTATATCCAACCTCATACATTGGTGATGCTGCCAAATCAAAGAAGTTGACTGCCAATACGCTCAAAACTATCAACCACACTTCAAAACTATACCCAATCTCATATATTGGTGACACTGCCAAATCAAAAAAGTTAATTGTCAATACACTCAAAACTATCAATCACACTTTAAAGCTATATCTAACCCCATATATTGGTGATGCTACCAAATCAAAGAAATTAATTGTCAATATGCTCAGAGCTGTTGGCCTCACTTCAAAGCTATATCTAATCCCATACATTAGTGACATTACCAAATTTAAAAAGTTAATTGCCAACATGTTCAAAGTTGTTGGCCACACTTCAAAACTAGTCAACCCCAGAAGTTATTGATAATGCACCTTTTGAGCTAAGCCAACCCAAAAGCATTCACAACACTCTAAATTTAATTGATAATATGCCTAAAAGGTCATTAATTATCAAATCAAAACTAACTAAGGTAGGGTTGAACTCGCTTATTCAATCAGCCAATCGCCTTATTCAAATGAAGTTATCACCTACATCTATGGAAATGCTTCAAATCATGAAATTATTGTCTATGTTTTATTGGCTATGGAAACACTTCAAATAGTGGAGTTATTGTCAATACTTTATTAGTTAACATAAATATATTAAATCATGAACTCATCACCAATGCCTTATTGACTAATGAAAAATACTTCAAACTACAAAGTTATCACTAACGCCTTATTGGCTAATGAAAATACTTCTAATTATAAAGTTATAGCCAAAACTTAAAGATATCAAAAATACTTCAAACTAATCCTGACAAGTCATTGGTAACACTATTTAATAAAGTTATCACCGAAACTCAAAAGTTATTGGAAACACTTCAAAATTCTTTCATCACCTCTCATGTCTCGCTAGATGACACTATTAAACTAAATCATCAATATCTACCAACTATCAAATTAGGACCTACCCGAGCTAGACTCTATACAATTCAGCACATGAGAACAAGGCAGTGTGGGATTGAAATTGACCACCTGAGATAATCGAGACCCCGAGGAGCAATCTCGAATCACAAGTCAAAATTTATTTTAATTTAAATTATACTATCAAATATTGTGAAAATATGACTTTCAACAAGCATATGCCCCTATTATTAATAACCCTGATGATTATCAAGAACCTTCTAAATTGAAAAACTTAGTTCATAAAATAGAGACACAAAAAAGAAGCATTCGATTAATTTATTTAAGAAAGATGGTACATGTCTTAAGCAAGGCTATGCTCTCACTTCATAACAAAATTCAACATAAAAGACATGAAAGAAATAAAGAAAGAGAAAGAGTGGAGAAGAAGTTTTGATGTGTGCTACTGCCCCGCTCTCCATATATTGGACCACATGCATCTGACTCAAATCAAGTAGATCTTTGGCAGGTGTTAATGACATCGTCCGATGGGAAGTGAAAGAGAATAGGAGAAGTTTGAAATATTTTCAAAAGCTCTGAGTATCAGTGATAACTTCATGATTTGAAGTATTTTCATTAGCCAATAAAGCATTGACACTAATTTTATTTGGATTGAAGTGTTTTTGTTAGCTAATAAGATATTGACGATAACTCTGTTGATCTTGAAGTGTTTTCTAGCCAACAAAGTGTAGGCAATAACTTCTTTAGTTTTTAAAGTATTTTCATATTTGATAAGATGTAGGCTTTAACTTCTTTGATTTTGAAGTATTTTCATAGTCAATAAAGTATAGGCAATAACTCTTTTTAGTTTGATAGCGCCACCAATAGCTTATGAGGTTAGGTATAAGTTTAAGAAGCACATCATCAACTGCTTTTGGAGTTGACTAGATTAACAGAACACATCGTCAACTAGTTCTAGGGTTGGCTAGCTTGAAGATCATATCACCAATTGCTTCTAGGGTTGGATAGCTTAAAAGGGCATATTGTCAACTGTTTCTAGGGTTGGTTAACTTGAGGGTGCGCTGTCAACTACTTCTAGGGTTGACTAGCTTGAGAGGACATATCATCAATGACTTTTAGGGTTAGCTAACTTGAAGTGTGACCAACAGCTTTGAGTATATTATTGGTTGACTTCATTGATTTAGTAGTGTCACCAACGGCTTAGGGGGTTGGGTATGGCTTTCAAGTGTGGCTGACAGCTTAGAGCTTTTTAAGTGATTGACTTCTTTGGTTTGACAGTATCACCAATGACTTATGAAGTTGGGTATCGCTTTTAAATATGGCTGATAGCTTAGATCATATTGACGATTAACTTCTTTAATTTAATAGTGTTATCAATAACTATAGCTTGGAAAATGCATTGACAATGGCTTCTAGGGTTGACTAGTTTCGAAGTACGACTAATAACTTCAAGTGTATTAGCAATTAATTTCTTTCATTTAATAACGTCATTAATGACTTATGGAGTTGGATATATCTTTGAAGTGTGACTAAAGGCTTTTATAGTACATCCAGTGAGGCTGTCTAATTTTATTTAGTTTTATTCAAATCAATTTTGGTTTAGTTCAGGATGGTAATATCACCCTTTGTTCATAATCTTAAAATATTGTCAAAGATTCAGCATACTTAGTGAGACTTAGTTTGACCCTATTTAGTTTTGTCGGAGCTAATATAGTTCAAGTCCAAGTCCCATTTCATTTAACTTAAGTATAGTTTGAGCTTGTGTTAGACCTTTGTTGAATTTAGGTCTACTGGACTTTGATTAAAGTTCAAATCAATTTAGTTCAACTTAATTTTAGTTTAACCTCAGTCTAGTTTTGATTTGACTTTGAGCTTGCTCTTTTGGTTTGGACTTGATTTAACCTTAGTTCAATCTTGATTTGATTTGAATTCAACTTGATTTTAAATTAAACTGTCATGAGTCTAATTAAGGTTGAGTTTGAGTTTATTTGGTCTAGGTTAACTCCCTTCAAATTTTTTGGAGTCCAGCTCGATTTGGATTTTAGTCCATTTCTTTGACTAATTTAAGTCTATTTGAGCCAACTTAGCTGTTGTCCATTTATTTTAGCTAAGTTTGATTTCAGGATTATTAAGTTACTTCATGTTAATTAATTTAATTTGAGGGTTCTTCGCTATTTATGATGATTTTAGACAGACCTATAGCCCAACTTCAAATGTACAAACCCGAAGATTGGTTTAATTTGTGAGCTCAGAAGTCGGCTTAATGTGAGCCCAAGGATAGACTAGGTGCGAGTCCAAAGACTATTTTAAATACGAGCCGGAAGGCTAGCTGAGGTGCGAGCCCGATGGCTAGTTAAGTGCTAGTCCAAAGGATGGCAAAGTACAAGCTTGAAGGCTAGTTGAGCGTAAGCTCAAAGGTTGGCTAAGTGCATGCATGAAGGCTAACTAAGTGTAAGCCTGAAGACTGGTTGAGTATAAACCCGAAGACTGACTGAGTACAAACCCGAAGGTTGGCTGAGTGTGAGCTTAAATACTAGATGAGTGCAAGCCTAAAGGCTGGTTAAGTGTGAGCCTAAATGCTGGCTTGGATGCGAGTTTGAAAGTTGGTTGAGCACAAGCCTGAAAGTTGGTTTGAATGTGAGCCTGAAGGTTGGCTGAGCATAAGCCCAAAGGTTGACTAAGCGTGAACCCAAATACTGGCTAAGTGTGAGCCGAATGCTAGTTAAGTATTAGCCCGAAGGGTAATTGGATATGAGTCTGAAGGCTAACTATATGCAAGCATGAATGCTAGTTAAGTGTGAGCCTGAAGGCCAACTTATGATGATGGCGATCTGCCATCTTCAAGGGGCTACAGGTGGCCGTGCACAGTGTCGAGAGTCTGCTATCTTCAAGTGGTACCACGAGTGGCTGTGGTGACATCAAGAGTCTACTGTCTTCAAGATGCCACGGGTGGCCACAGTGTTAGTGGAGTTCCATTATCACGCCAAAGTCTGTGGGTGACTGTGATATTGAAAATTCTTCTTTTTTATTATTTTTATCGAATTTTTCTTCTTCTTTTTTTCACACAACTATTTTTTTATTTTTTCTCTTTCTTCTTCTCCCACAAGTCCAAAACCTTTCTCTCCTATTTTGGCCAGATTTTCCTTTTTTTTATGCATAATAAATTTTTTTTATCTTTTTTACTTCTTATCTTCTATTCCTTCTTCTTCCTTACCAACCGTGACTTAAACCCTTCCATCCTAATTTCCTCACCGAAGCAAGGTCATACCTTGCTCCCTTGAAATTGGGCCAAATCTACCGGAACTTGCTGGATATGGCTGCTTCTCTGGGCAAGGCTTGCTTGAGTGCGCAGGCAACGGAGTAGAGCTAACATGGGGCCAAGAGGCAGGGTGAAGACATTTAGGCACATGGAGGCGGCTCGCAAGTTCAAGCGATCAGGCACTCAAGCACGGATGGTGAGGGCAGAGTTTGTTGGAGATGGAGGCTAGACTGGGTGTAGGACTTTAGGCGGTTGTGCAACATAAAGGAGGCCGAAGGTGGCGATCGAGTGGCGAAGGTGACTCGTAAGTTTAGGCAGAGGAGGTGGTTCATAGATGATGTCCAGGTTGCCATCGAGTGAGGGGAACAAAGGAGGTAACATCAATGGCCATGTTGCCATCGAGGGCTTGGGTGGAGATGAGGAGGCTGGCACATGCCGATGGTGCAACATCGATGAAAATGAGCAGAGTAGTAGCCGATACGAAAGGACTTATATGGAGTAGGGAAAGGCATGTTGAGTTTTGGGTGTCTCGAACTCATATTAGAGTTTGAGTTAAAGTAGGAATCCAAAGTTGGATTTAGAATTATCATTGATTTGTAATATTATGAGTTGTAGTTAGAATAAAACTCAGATTCGATAAGGATTTATAAATACACTATAATTCATAGTGCTTAGTTGTGGTTTAGTATTGAGGTTGAACTAGAGAAAAATAGAGAGAGAGGAATAGAGAGAATAGAGAAAAGAGAAACAGAGTGTGTGTCAACTCTCGTGTGTGAGTCTTTCTCGTGCTTCTTGGTGGTCTCTCGTGATAGTTCCTCATGGTGTTCTCTTGAAGATTCTCTTTGAAGGTAGAAGCATTACCGAGACTTGGTAAAGAGTTTAGTTGAGTAAGAAAGAGTACAGTCCTTTTTGTAGACTCTTGTAAAAGCCTTTTGATAGTGGATCTCTCGCTATCTTTTTTTATTATTTTCTTTTATCTTATATTACTTCTATTTTCTTGTGTTGTTTGAGAATAAAGCGATTTGTGAACCTTCCGTTGTGAATTCCAATAATTTGTATTAGAGATTAGAAGTAAAAAATCAAGATAGCAAAGTCCTTACTCTTGATGGAGAAGTTTGACGGCAAGATAAATTTTAACTTATGGCAGAAGAAGATGAAGGCAGTTCTTACTTGTCAAGGTCTGCAAAAGACGTTAGACAATAAAGAAAAAAGGTCGGCCAAGATAAGCGATGAAGATTAGGAGGAGATAGATTAGAAGGCATTGAATTTAATTATTCTAAGTCTGACTAATGAGGTATTGTACAATGTCATTGACGAAGAGACAACAATGGACATTTGGATAAAACTTGAGAAGTTGTACACATCAAAAAGCCTCACGAACAAGTTTTACCTGAAATAACAGTTGCACGGACTACATATGAGCGAAGGTACAACTATATTACATTACCTGAATGCCTTCAATAAGATTATCAATGATTTGATGAAAGTTGATGTGAAGTTTGAGGAGGATGATAAGGCGCTGATTGTCCAAATGTATCTTCCTATTTCATACGTTCATATTGTGACTATAATTTTTTATGATAAAAAACTCTCAAGATGGAAGATATGACAGCTAGTCTTCTTTCTATTAAGAAAATGAGAAACTCCAATATTCATATGGAGTTTGGTGGAGAATTGGTGGCTCACAAAAGAGAAAAATTAAGAGAACATGGAGAAGGCAAGTAAAAGTCCCAATCAAAATTGTAGGTGAAAGTATAATATTATTCATGTAAGAAGTATCACCACATTAGACGGTATTGCCCTGAACGTGGGAAGATAGAGTCTTCCAATATGATGACGGCAATAGCAGATGATACTTCTAAAAATAGTATAGACGGAGATGTTCTTGCAGTATCCATAAAAATTGGCACTTCTGATAAGTGAATTTTAGATTCCGGTAGTTCTTACCATATTTGCTCCAATAAGGATTGGTTTACTTCTTATGAGGAGAATAAGAAGAAAGATATCATTTGGTTGGGTAATAATTTAGCCTGTGAAATCGGGGGAGTGGGAATAGTCAAAATTCAAATATTTGATAGAACGATTGGTACTCTTACTGGGGTGAGGCATGTCCCCAAGATACAAAGGAATCTAATTTCACTTGGTGTACTGACTTAAAAGGCTATAATTATTCAACAAGAGATGGAGTCATGAAGGTGACATGCGATATTAGAATTTAGATGAAAGGAGAAAAGTGCGGCAATGTTTATAAATTAGTAGGGAATATCATTGCAGGTGGAGTTCTGATGGCTACAGTAGTGAAGTGAAAGTATGATACTCGGAGTGATTCAATGGGAGATAAACGTTCTTCTCGAATTACTTTTGCTATAGCAGCAAACACAGGTCATCCAAAAAGCTTTCAAAAGTATAAGACTATAGACATGAAGAGCGAATTCGAGGTTGACTCAAGCTCGCATCTTACGATTAGCTGAATAAGCTAATAGCCCAGAGGTAGGGGCTCGATGAGAAATGACAATTGATGCTTCATGATGGTGGCACTCCCAAGTTCAAGCCAAGGTGAAGATTATTGAGTTTTGGGTGTCTCAAACTTGGATTAGAGTTTGAGTTAAAATAAAAATCCAAAGTTGGATCTAGACTTATGATTAATTTGTAATACTATGAGTTATAATTAGAATAAAACTTAGACTCAATAAGGATCTATAAATATAGTATAATATATAGGGCTTAGTTGTGGTGTAGTATTGAGGTTGAACTAGAGAGAAATAGAGAGAGAGGAATAGAGAGAATAGAGAGAAGAGAAAAAGAGAGTGTGTTGGTTCTCGTGTGTGGGTCTTTATCGTGCTTCACGGTGGTCTCTCATAGTGATTCCTTGTGGTGTTCTCTTAAAGATTTTCTCTGAAGGTGGAGGCATTGTCAAGGCTTGGTAAAGAATTTAGTTGAGTAAGAAAGAGTACAGTCCTTCATGTAGACTCTTGTAAAAGCCTTTTGATAATGGATCTCTCGCTGTCTTGTTTTATTATTTTCTTTTATCTTATATTACTACTCTTTTCTTGTGTTGTCTGAGAATAAGGTGATTCGTAAACCTTCCGTTGTGAATCCCAACAAAGGCATGCCAAAAAGAAAGAGGAAGAGCAATAGAAAGAAAGAAAAAAAAAGGGTGAAGAAATCACCTCCTCTATTTCTTCTACCTTGTTCTTGTTGATTTCTTTTAGTCGACTTCTCCTTTCTGATCGTACTCTCTGTTCTAATCTGGTTCTCTAATTTTTTTTTCTTATCTCCACATTCTGCTTTCTAATCCTTTTTTTTAGGTCAATAAGTTTACATAGAACTTGAAGAGATGAAGTTGGGTTTAAAATGATCTTCTTTATTTGAAGTTTCAAATGATGGATAGGGATGTAAATAGATATAAATTTGGTTTATCCAAATTTTGGATGAACTTACGAAGAGATGTAGATAAGTTTATTTATTATAGATAATAAAATTTGAAAGTTGTAATCATCCCGAACATAGAAATTATAGAGAAATTATTTATAAATATTTTAAAAAAATTAGACTAAATTATAATTTATGAATTTTAGGAGTTTTTGTAAAAAGTACTTTTTTATAAAAATTTGAAACTTTCAAAGTTCCTTTTGAATAAAATTTGGGCCGATTCACAAATAAAAATTTTCAAGAGATTTATTTCTTAAAAAAGTTAAAATTCTAGAAGTTTACTTACAAATAAAAAATTTTGAAGGGGTTTATTTATAAATTCTGAATTTTATAAGGATCAAATTATAATTATCAATCTTTTGAGAGGTTTATTTGTAAACTTTAAATTTTGTGAGACTAATATCTAATTTTATACTTTTATTAGACTTTTTGTAAAATTCTTATTCCAACTACCAAATTGTAAGAAAAATTCGGCCAAAGACCCATTTTTAAATATTCATTTAATGCAAGCACTAATTTATAAAATTTTTTTATTTTGTCATTTTGGCCTAAGTTTTAAATGAATTTTGGGCCCAATTCTGATCCAAAAATCAAGCCCAATAAGTTCATTTGTATTAAGTCTAGCTTGAGTCCAAATTTTTCAATAATTCAAATCCAAATTGAGCTCTATTTTCAGTCAAACTCAGACGTAATTTAAGTTTGACTGAGACTCACATTTGAGACATAATTTAATGACATACAAATCTCAATTTTAATCATATTTAATCAAATTTTGTTATGATAAAAATTACCTTCAACAAGCAACAGTAAACATCAAGCTCTTCAATTCTCTTTCTTATTTCATATTTAAATTTATTAAAATGTAAAGTGAGGGTATGTCCTTTCTTAAGTCATGTACCTTTTTTTAAATCAATTAAATGATACTTTCTTCTTTTCTCTTGTGTCTTTACTTTATTAGTTAGGTTTCTCACTTTAGAAAGTTTTTAATAATCATCAGAGTAATTAATAATATGTGCTTACGCCTATTGAAAGTCATATTCCTACAACACCTGATTGTGTATTTAAATCACCATAATTTTTTATTTATTACTTCGAGATTACACCCTGGGATCTTTACTATCCTGAGTGGTCAATTTCGATTCCATAATCACAATTGGATGGCAAATAGCCTTGCTAAGATATTCAACAAAATTCTTTCTAAGATATTGAAGAAGTTATCGTTAGAAACAAGAGAGACCGGTAGCAAAAACTTTCTGAAGCATTATGGGCTTATCACACCACATATCAAACCCCCACTCAATCAATACTATACACATTAATGTTTGGGACTAAGACAATCTTGCCACTGGAAATATAAATTTCCTCCCTAAGATTTGCCTTGTAAGAAGAAATTACAAAGAAAGATAATATTTATCTTCGCCTAAATGAACTGGACTCCTTGGACAAAATAAGACTCATAGCTTTACAAAATCTAAAAATATGTCGAGCACAAATGTTTAGGGCCTACAACAGATGGCCTAGCTCAAAAATGATCTTGAGAAGACCCATAATCCCAAGTTGAAACAAAAAAGGCAAGTTTGAGCCTAATTGGGAAGACTCCTATATCATCGAAAGGATATTTAACGGGGGATCCAACTAACTAATTGATGTTAAAGAGAAGGCCTATACCATCGATCAACACCAAAATTCTTAAAAGGTACTATGCCTAAGCCTTCGGGGGTAACAACAATAACCAAAAATCTTTATGATTTGCCAACAATAAAATGTCCAACTTTCTCAAAAGAACACTCAGTCAAATATGCACTTCATATTTATTGAGGCAAAATATAGATACAAGACCCAACCAAGAACACTCCTTATGGTAAATCAAGTCTAATCCTTATGGCAAACCAATTCCACTCCTTGTGCCAAAACAAATCCACTCTTTGTGACAAACCAAGTCTATTCCTTATAGCAAATTAAGTCTATTTTTTGTGATAAAATAAGTCCACTCTTTATAACAAATCAAGTCCACTCCTTGTAGCAAACTAAATTCACTTTTTGTGGTAAACCAAGATCACTTTATGACAAATTAAGTCCATTCCTTGTAGCACATCAACTCTATTCTATGTGGCAACTCAAGTATATGCTCACATGACAAGATGAATCCATCATCGTATGATAAGCCAAACCCACTTTTTCAAGATTGGGATGCAAGAGACACAAGGTTGCAGACAAATCTAATGCAAAGTAAATTCATAAAGCAAGAATAATGTTCCTAAATAAAGTGGACAGAAATAAGAGGGGATGCTAGATAAAGAGGATGAGAATAATCCTTTGCTACATAAAGTCTAATGATGCTCCTTAATGACCATGGTGACTCAGTGGTCACTCGCTCACACTTCTCCATCTTCACCTAAAGGGACAAGTGATACATTAAGAGATAAAAAATTCTCAAGGTAAGAAGGATTAGCATACCATTACCTAATGTTGGCGATGGTGAACAAATGCCCATAGTGTAAACACCTCTCGACTAAAGTATGATTTGGAGACCACATCTATAGCGAAGGCTTGAATCAATATACGCACAATGCAAAACTCAACAAAATTCAGATATCTCTTACCATTTGATCTGAAATAACATCGGGAAGGTGTCCAAAATTTTCATCTAGTTCACCTAAAATATAACATGATTTCAGATAGAGAAAAGAAGAGAAGGGAATGCCCATGTAGGATGAAGAAATGACCAATACCTAGAAATTCTATCCTCCTTTGGGCGCTCATATTTGACGATGGTGAGCCCAGTCAGACTACTTTACTTAAATCCATATTAGAAGACTAACGCATTAGTGTTGGTAAAGGAAGGGTTGCCCCTGGCCCTACATTCATGTCAATCATGAAAAATGAAAAAATTGAATCTCGAGATGGTGTATGCGGTAACATTGATCCTGCTCTGACACTCCCAACCATGGGTGGACCCACACATGTTACTAAACAGCTTAAAGCCTTAAAAGTAGGAGGATCACATACAAGCCAAGGTGCTTCTTGCCTCGAACTCAATCTGGGAACTGCATTGTCTCAAAAATGGATGCCATTAATTCTACAAAAGGGAATGGACCTCTCCCTATTTGGTCTAGGATGGGAAAATTTATAAGCTGGAGCCTTCAGCATCTCTTGAGTCCTCTACCTCTTCAACCCTCTAATGCTCACAACATGCTTTTCACTTCTATGTGAACTAGACTCATTCCAGAATAGAAATTTTGGATCAATATGAAAATATCCTCTCACACTGTTGAACCATACTATGGCATAGGAATGAAAAACTTTGGCTTCTCGCTCGATGTTAGAGATATAATACTTTGAATCATCTTGGATGCAGGTGAGATGTAGCCAATAGCCTACTAACTGGCTAAGACATGATGGTGGTGAAGGAGTGATAAGACTCTTGGGAAAATCCTAATCATATCCAAACTGCCGATAAAATCAGTGTGGATTATAAGACTCTACAACTAATTGCTCCCTTGAGTGCAGCGGAAGTACTCCATGCCACAAATAAATGATGTATTCACAAGCCTCTGAAGATAATGTAAGATGAGCCATATCTACTAACATATTGGAATCTAAAAGAGTATAAGAAAAAGCTCGCTACTCAAAAGTTTGAAAATCCCACACATGCATCCTAACCTCTCTTGGAGAATAAGTAGAAGCAAACGTATTCGTGATTTGAATCATCTCGAGAATAGAGATCGAACATGAATGACATGACCTTCTAATTCTATCGTTGGGCTTCAGCTTAGTGTATGTCCTCTTAAAGTGAGCATAAATCCAAGCATACAAAAAATGAATGGGAAACCAAACCAAAGAATCACCTGGTCCTATAGAACTATCCACCATTACTCTAAGACTAGCATATATTGAACCTAATGCCGCAAGAGTTAGAGCTACCCTTTGTCCATGTGCCATCTTGTGAGCCATTGTGAATGTCTTAGGACGAATGTAATGCCCACCATGAAGCATAAAAAAAATAGTAAAGCTACAAATTGATGAAGGTGGCAAAATAAGTCTCCGGGCTAAATTTTGGAAGGTCCTCTATGTCATGCATGATCTGGTCAAATCTAATTGGATCATTCATTAGGTTTCTCTTGTAAAAGAGTTCGATCCAAAAGTTGAAGTACACCCATTTCTGATTATTTGGAAAGTGTGCCACCATCCAGTCATAAATCTCAAGGAGATTACGCAAAGTATAACCAAAATCAAGGCCAATATGGTAGTCAATGGGGATATACTCATCATAAAAACTCACAGGACAAGAATCTCAGCTAGTTGTCTCATACCCAAAAGAGAAATACCAACCTCACCACTCAAAGTGTGGAAAGTGTTTATAGTGCAATTCCACATCTCAATCACACTACGCAAAATTCTTGGGTTTTGTGCATATTGTCCCTTGGATGCTATGACTCCTCCCAAGATGCTGAGACCCACAAATTGGGCTGAAAATTGAGATACCATATCATCAATCTACTCTAAGTAATTTAGTAAAATTGGCACTACTTTAGCTAGCAAGAAAGATCATCCTGAGGCAAGAGAATGGACATTCCATATGTAAAATCCTAGGATTTTGAAGATTCTCATTGCCTAAAATGTCCAATGGGTTCCAACATAAATGATTCACCTAACCCATCAATACATCGCACCCCTCCTTTGGAAAAATAAGCACAAGGGTAGTAATTATCAAGCCTCATTCATTTTCAATACTCCTAAGGTTGATATACAATAACAGTCTCAGCGTCAATCCCCAAGACAGGAAGCAAATGTTGCGAAGCCAAACTATTCAAAGGCAAAAATAAAAAAGGAGGAACAAGCTGATAAAGAGAGGGGAAAAGAGGCTTTTGCAAAAAACAAAAAGATAAACAAGAGTCCTCACCTATCAGACACTAGCAAAAAAAACACAACAAAGAGATTTCACTATTTTCTTTCACATCCAATCCTCTTCCCAAGAAAACTCATGAAGTGGATGTAGAAAGGGCACTTTATTTAAATGGCTTTTGCAATCCAACTCCAACTTTGAGTCTAACAAGAACTAGAGTTAGACTTTAAGTTTAATTAGGAATGATTGAGGTCTAATTTGAAATAGATAAGGGCAGAAAATTCAAGTCCAAAACATTGAATCGAGCCATACTAGATGACTGGCATGACAGGACTGAGAAACTTCCACTCGCAGTTAGATGACTAGTTCCAATTAGATGCCTAGTTCTGACAAATTGTGCATGCTTTTGCCCTCAGTTAGACATCTAATTACCAATTAGACAACCATTTCAAATGTGATTTGTAGAAGTAGAAACAATTTTTCTTTGAATCTTTAGAAGATCAACAAAATTTTCAATCAAGAAAGGTGTATCGATAAAATTCTACCACCACAGTCACCTACGATCCTTGGCACCTCGACATTCTTCTTTATCAATTGCCGTCATCCGTGATCCCTCTCCCCCTACACATCACAATGCCCCTTCTCACAAGGAAAACTTATATTTTGGAACCCACCATGACACTTCATGAAAGATGGAGGAGAAACTACAATAAAAACCTACTCAAACTTAGACAAGAACAAGAAGAGCCAAAAATTCATAAATTTGGGCTAGCCCAACCTTTGAGCCTGCCAAATCAGACCAACCTTCGAGTCCACTAAATCAAGCCAGCCCTCAAGCTTACATTTCTAAACCAGCTTTCGAGCTCATGAACTAAGTTAGCCCTTGGACTCATACTTTCAAGCCAACCCTTGAGCTTATAACTATAGACTCACCTTCGAACTTGCCAAAGCAGGCTAGCCCTTGGGCTCATAACTATAGGCTAGCTTTTAGGCCTATCAAATCAAGCCAACCATCAGACTTATCAAATCAAACAAACCCTTGAGCTCACATTCATAGGCCAACCTTTGGGCCCGTCACATCAAACCAGCCCTCAAGCTTGTGACTATAGGCTAGCCTTGGAGCTCACAACCATAAGTCAATCTTCATGCCTGCAAAATCAAGTTAGTCCTCAGACTTGTGATCACAGCCTAACCTTCAGGCACACCAAATTAAACTAGCTCTCAGACTTGCAACCATAGACCAACCTCCGAGCCCATCAAATTAAGCTAGCCTTCGAGCTCACAGCTTTAGGTCAGCCCTTAAGCTCACGAACCAAGTTAGCCCTCAGATTGTATTTCTAAGTCAGCTTTCAAACTCATAAACCAAGCTAGTCTTCGAGCTCACACTTATCCCAAACTTCAAATTTGCATTCATGCTAGTCTTCAGGCTTGTTTTTATGTCAGTCTTCAAGTTTGCCTTTATGCTAGCCTTCGGGCTCGCACCTATGTCGGCCTTTGGGCTCTCCTCTATACTAGCATTCAAGCTCCACTTATGCTAGCCTTCAAGCTTGCCACTTTACTAACTTTTGGGCTTACCTTTATGTCAGCCTTCAAACTCGCATCTATGCCAAATTTCAAGCTCGCAAACCAAGTTAACCCTCGGGTTGGCATTTCTAAGCTAGATTTTGAGCTTACTAACTAAGCTAGCCTTTGTCTCATATTTCTAAGCCAGCTTTTAAGCTTGCACATCTAAAACCCGCCCGTGGGCTCATCCAAAATTATCATAATATGAGCTCGCAAAACCAAATTGAACTCAGCTAAAACAAATGAATAGAACTAAATTGACTCAAATAGACCACCGAATAGACCTGAATTTATCAAATAGATGGACTAAAACTCAAATTGAACTGGACCTAATATCCAAATTGAGTTAATTCAAACCAAATCAATTTAGACCCAATCCTAATCAAGTTCAAATAGGGTCAATTCAAAATCAAATCAAATTCTATTTGGGTCAAACTAAGCTTGAATTAGACCATAATTGGATTAAATCAAGTTCAAACTAAAAGCTAATCGAGTCAAATTGAACTCAAAGTCAAACTATAATTGGGTCAAGCTTGAATTGAAACCAAGCTGAACCTAAATCAACTTGAATAAGAACCAATATCTATTAAGATGCAAACCCAAACCCAATGAGGATCCAGCATGACCCAAATCCATCAATGGGGTAAGATAGGATCCAATAAGAACTCATCAAGGGTTGGGTCTAATATCCACTGAGGATCCTATAAGAACTAGTTCAGACTTAGATCCAAGAAGGATCCATTAAGAACTCATCAAGGATTGGATCTAAGATCCATTAAAGGTCCAATATGAACCTACCAAGGTCTTGGATCCAAGATTCATTAAGGATCCATTAATAAGTCAAACTTGAATCAAAATCAGTACTACTCTAACTAGAGTCGGTGATCAGTATTTGACAAATATTCTTATGAAAATCAATGCTAAGCCTGGTTGATTCAATTCGTTATTGCAAATTGAATATCCACTATTAATACCCTTAGTTTCAAAATATCAATAATTATTTTGGGAATTGATGTTTTGTATGGCTCCCCTGGTCAATCTGATGTTCTCTTTATGGTCGTGGTAGTTAGTTCATAGTAGTTATATCTGATTTCATGCTGTAAAGTATTAGTGCAAACCCAATCACCAAAGGATGAGATTATTGATCCACTGTTCAAGTCAATAAAGAAGAATAATATGGGCATAACTAGTGTTTGATTTCTACACAAGTTCTGGAAAGAGGAAAATAGAATATATTATCATCTTCCGAAAAGGAGTTAGTGAATCACAATTTAATCAAGATATGAATATCGAATCGGATCAAATTAGACTCGAATCAAAATCAAGTCCTGAATACTAAACTAAATTTGAGCTGGGTCAAATCAAACTCAAGCTCGAGTTAAAACTAGTCCAAATAGAACTAAATACTTCAAACTTATGAAGTTATCACCTACACTTCATTAACTAGGAAAATACTTCAAACCCATAAAGTTATCATGTATGCCTCATTGACTTTGAAAATATTTTAAACTAATAAAGTTATCACTTATATCTCATTGGCTATGGAAATGCTTCAAACCCATGAAGTTATCACTTATGTTTCATTAGATATGAAAACACTTGAAACTCATAAAATTATTATTTACGCCTTACTGACTATGAAAATACTTCGAACTCATGAATTTATTGCTTACGTCTCATTGGCTATGAAAATAATTTGAGCTCATAAAGTTAACATTTATGCCTTATTGGCTATAAAAATACTTCAAACTCATGAAATTATTGGTTACACCCCATTAGGTATAGAAATACTTCAAACTAATGAAGTTAACACCTACACCTTACTGAATAACAAAAACATTTCAAACCAAATAAAGTGATCACTAATACTTTATTATCTAACAAAAATACTTCAAACTAAATGAAGTCATCACCAATAACTGACTAGCTAATGAAAATACTTCAAACTTTGTAGTTATCACCAACGTCTTATTGACTAATAGAAACATTTCAGTTGAAAGAAGTTATCGCAAATCCTCAAGCTATTGGAAATACTTTACCCTTCATTCCCTTTCCATATCGCACCAGATAATGTCACCAACCTAAATTATCAACAACCACCAAGGATCAAGTCAAGACCCATTTGAGTCAGACTTCATATGGTCCAACGTACTAGAACAGGACAATAATAAATATCAGAGCTTCTTTCCCATTTCTCTCTTTTTATTTTATTTTATTTTCATGATCTTTTTATTGTAAAGTGAGGGTATACCCTTACTTAAGACATATATCACTTCTTAAAATTAATCAATTTTTTTTCTTATGTCTCTATTTTATTAGCTAAGCTTCTTACTTTAGAAGGTTTCTGATAATCGTCAAAGTAGTTAATAATAGAGACTTGCACTTGTTGAAAATTTATATTCTCACAATACCTAATAGCGTATTCCAAATTATATACACTTTAATTTATGCATCAAGGTCACTTCCTAAGGTCTTCGTTATCCTAAGTCACCGATCACAATCCAACAATTAGCTATAATGACTAGTTAAATTTGCTTGTTGAAGTGATTAAGATGACCAAACTTTAAGGTTCAGATTCCTAAACACGGTAGATACAAGCATGGGTGATTCCCAAATGGTTAGGATTTTTTCTCCAATGGTTATATAAAGGCTTGGGATTTCTTTGCTCAGTGAGAGAACTAGGTTTTCATATGCTTAGAGCAAGATCCACCCTCCCAAAATCTTCTAACTTAACAAAACCTCAAATAGGTATTAACTTTTAAAATCTCATATTTCCTTGTACTCAAATTTTTATAGGCACTTATTGTGAGATTTTTCTCTTTTTTTAATCTTTATTATTGTAACTCTCTTAGGTTATTAAGAGAGAATTGAGTACTCTTCTAAGTTTTAGGAGAGTGGTGAGACTGCAAGCTTCTCAATTTGTGAGAAGTGGCCGATTGGCTCTAAGTGACACTTACAATTTATAAGTTTGCTATAAGGGCATAACTTCACCTGAATGAATCGACAATTCTAATAATGAGTTTAAGTCATCAAGATTGAGGTAAGGATTGTAGTTTAGGTGCGGTTGATCACTGAATCACTATATTGGTTTGCATGCTCTCTACTTTTCTATTTATCTTATGCGCTTAAATTTAATATTGATTGAAAATTATCTTATATATAATTTTGGATTAATCATTCTTACATGATTTAATTATTTTACTAATTTTAAGTGAGTTTTGATCATCTACTTAGGCTTGAAGTATTTTTAGGCTTATTGATTTAATGAAAACTTATTTTACTATTTTAAAACTCCTTTTATCCCCCCTCAAAAGTTGCTTATTTGGGACTTGAGGTTTAATCCCTTAATCAATTTGAGTTTGACCCAATAGGTTTGAATTCAAACCATGCTAGACTCTTATTAGATTTGAGTCCGGCCTTTTGATAGATCTAGATTCAAATCATGTTGGATCCTTTTGGGTTTTGATTCAAACCATGTTGGACATTTATTGGGTTTGTGTTCAAACCATGTTGAGCTCTTGTTGGGTAGCGATTCAAATTCTAATGGATTTGGCTTCAAATTCAACCTATTTCTAGTCTAATTTTGACCTGGTTCTGGTTCATGTTTAACCTAATTCAAATTTGATTTTGGTTTAGGCTTAGGCTTGATTTGGTTTTGTTTTAGGCTTAAACTTGATTTTGATTTTTAATTCAGGTTTAGATTTGATTTTGTTTTTGGTTCAAGTTTGGATCTGATTTTGATTTTGGCCCAAGTTTAAATCTGATTTTTTTTGTTCAAATTTAGAATTGATTTTATTTTTTGTTCAAGATTGGACTTAATTTTGATTTTAATCAACTTAATTTGATTTATTTGATTTAGGTCGAGTTCCCAAAGGAATCCTTTAGGCTAAGAACATGGTAATCAAATTCCCTTAAGAATCTCTTAAGCTATGAATATGGTATTCAGGTTCTCAAAAAAGAAATTTAGGTCAAAATACAATGTTCAAATTTTTGAAAAAAATTTTATGTCGAAAATATGATATTCAAATTTCCGAAGGAATCTCTTAGGTTATTATTGAGTTTTTGGTGTCTCGAACTCAGATTAAAGTTTATGTTAAAGTAAAAATTTAAAGTTTAACTCAGACTTATGATTGATTGTGAATACTTATTATGTAGTATTATGAGTTATAATTAGAGTAAAACTCAGACTTAATAAGGGTCTATAAATATTCTAGTAATACACAGAGTTTAGGTGTGATGTAATGCTGAGGTTGAACTAGAGAGAAATAGAGAGAGAGGAATAGAGATAATAGATAAAAGAGAAAGACAGAGTGTCAGCTCTCATGTGTGGGTCTTTTTAGTGCTTCTTGATGATCTCTCGTAATGGTTTCTCATGATGTCAAGTTAGAGATTCTCTCTTAAGGTGAAGGCATTACTGAGACTTGATGAAAGAGTTTAGTTAGGTGAGAAAGAGTACAGTCTTTCTTATAGACTCTTGTAAAATTTTTTGATAGAGGATCTCTCGCTCCTTCGGTGGACGTAACTCAATTTTGGGTGAATTACGTATATCGTTGTGTCTTTACTTGTTATTTTCTTTTATCTTATATTACTTCTCATTTTTTGTATTGTTTGAGAATAAGGTGATTTTTAAACCTTCCACTGTGAATCCTAACAATTGGTATCAGAGTTTAAAAGCAAATAACCAAGTTGACAAAGTCCTTACTCGAGATAGAAAAGTTTGACGAGAAGATAAATTTTGTCTTATGATAGAAGAAGATAAAGGCAATTTTTATTTGTCAAAGTTTGTTAAAGACCTTAGAGGGTAAAGAAAAGAAGCCGACCAAGATAAGCGATAAAGATTGGGAGGAGATAGATCAAAAGATATTGAATTTAATTATTCTAAGTCTGACTGATGAGATTTTGTATAATGTTATAAATGAAGAAATAACGGTGGGCATTTGGATAAAACTTGAGAAGTTATATATGTCAAAAAGCCTCATGAAAAAGTTCTACCTGAAATAATAGTTGTACAGACTGTGTATGAGTGAAGGTAAAACTATATTACATCATTTGAATACCTTCGATAAGCTTATCAATGATTTATTAAAAGTTGATGTGAAGTTTGAAGAGGATGATAAGACGCTGATTCTCCTGATGTCTCTTCTTGCTTCGTATGATCATATTGTGACCATAATTTTTTATGATAAAGAAACTCTCAAGATGAAAGATGTAATAACTAATTTTCTTTCAATGAGAAAAGGAGGAACTCTAATATTAATATAGAGTTTGGTGAAGGATTGGTGGCTCACGAAAGAGGAAGAGTAAGAGAATGTAGATAAGGTAAGTAACAGTCCAAATCAAAATTGAAGGTCAAAATACAATGTTATTCATATAAGAAGTATGGTCACATTAAATGATATTGCTCTGAACGTGGGAAGATAGAGTCTTACAATATGGCGATAGCAATAGCATATGATACTTTTGAGAATAATGCAGATGGAGATGTTCTTGCAGTTTATAGAAATCAGTACTTCTAGTGAGTGAATTTTAGATCTGGTAGTTCTTACTATATTTGCTCCAAGAAGGATTAGTTTATTTTTTATAAGGAGAATACAAAGAAAAGTACTATTTGGTTGGGCAATAATTCAACATATGAGATTGTCAGTGTGGGAACAGTTCAAATCCAAATGTTTGATAGAGCAATTCATACTCTTACCGGGGTGAGACATGTCCCTAAGATGAAGAAGAATCTAATTTCACTTGGTGTACTGGATTCAAAAGACTATAATTATTCAGCGATAGATGGAGTCATGAAGGTGACACACGATATTAGAATCTTAATGAAAGAAGAGAAGTGTGGCAATATTTATCGATTAATAGGGAACACCGTTGTAGGTGGAGTTTCGACGGCTACAATGATAAAGAGAAAGCATGATACTCGAAGTGATTTGACGAGAGATAGACATTCTTCTCGAGCTACTATTACTATAGCAGCAGGCATAGGTTATAAAAAAAAGACTTCCAAAAATACAAGACTATAGGCATGAAGAGCAAATTTGAGGTTGATTCAAGCTCATGTCTTACGATTAACTGAATAAACTAGTAGCCCAGGGGGAGGGACTAGATGGGAGATGATGGCTGAAGTTTCGTGATGGTGGTATGCCCGAGCTCAAGCCAAAGTGGAGATTATTGAGTTTTGAGTGTCTCAAATTCATATTAGAGTTTGAATTAAAGTAGAAATTCAAAATTAGATTCAGACTTATGATTGATTTTGAATACTTATTATGTACTATTAGGAATTATAATTAGAGTAAAACTCAGACTCAATAAATGCTTATAAATATTATAGTAATACATAGGGCTTAGATGTGGTGTAGTGTTGAGGTTGAACTAGAGAGAAATAGAGAGAGAGAGAAATAAAGATAATAGAGAGAAAAGAAAGAGAGAGTGTGTCAGCTCTCGTGTATGGGTTTTTCTAGTACTTCTCGATAGTCTCTCGTGGTTGTTTCTCATGATATCCTCTTGGAGATTCTCTCTAAAGTTAAAGGCATTACTGAGACTTGGTAAAAGTGTTTAGTTGGATAAGAAAGAGTACAGTCTTTCTTATAGACTCTTGTAAAGCCTTTTGATAGTAGATATCTCGCTCTCCCCTTGGATATAATCCGATCTTGAGTGAATCACATTTATTGTTATGTCTTTACTTGTTATTTTCTTTTATCTTATATTACTTATCATTTTTTATGTTATTTGAAATAAAGTGATACGTAAACCTTCTGTTGTAAATTCCAACAGATTAAAAGTATAGTTGTTGAGTTCCCAAAAAAATTTCTTAAACTAAAATATAGCGATCAAATTTTCAGAGAAATTCCTAAGAACAAATAGTCGAATTTTCAAAAGAATCATTTAAACCGGAAGTGCGATAAATTTTCACAAAAAGCCCCTAGACTTGAAAGTGGGGCAATCAGTTTCTTCAATAAATTCCTTTGATCTAAAAGTGAGACGGTCAAATTTACAAAGTAATTTTTTAGCTAAAAATAAAATAATTAAATTTTTAAAAAATTGATTAGGCATGAAAGTGAGATAATTGGGTTTTCGAATGAATTTCTCGTACCTATTCTAGTGATCAGTATATATGGCATGCCAATCGAAAAAAAAGGAGGAAAATAAAATAAATAAATAAAATTTTTTGTTTTCTCTTTTTTTAACTGCAAAACACTCATGCTGTGGGCCTTTTTCCTTTATTTTCCTTTTTTTTTTTTGCTCCAACTTTATTTTTTCAAAATTTTTTTCTTCTTTCCCATCTTCCTCCCTATTTCTTTCTTCCTTTCCCCTTCACCACACCCAAGGCCGAGCAAGGCTCCATCTCATCTTCTTCGTTGAGTATGTGGCTGGATTTGACTAAATTCGGTTAGATTCGACCCCAACCAGGTAGCAAAAGGTGGCGGGGAGGCTGAGCTCCATGGTGGTGGAAGCGGCGCAGGATGCGGGAGTCAGAGGGAGTGCCAAGGCAGATGCGGGAGAGAATTGATGGCAAGCGGGGGGGTGTTGCCTGTGCTCATGCCATGGAGCTTCAGCGAGATGGCGGGAGCATGCTGGCAAGCAAGGGCTCGGGTGGTGACGATGACACGGGTCAAGTACTCCTTTTGGATGTTGGGGAGGGCCAAGAGGTAGTGCAATGGTACGGGTCCAATAAAGCCAAGTGTCGGCTAGGCAGCAGGGTGCGGGTCCGGTAAGTTTGAGTGGGAGCAGTTGTGAAGTGGACAGTGAGGTGGTGAGACTGCCATCCTCATGGGTGGCTGACAACAAGGAGGTCATCCCCTAAGGGAGCTAGCGGTAGGCGGCCGGACCAGTCCACGGGAGGAGGCTGGCCTCCCTTGTGCTAGTTATAGGTCACGAGTAGTAGAGAGCAAGGGTCCTAGGAAGAGAGATCGGCAATGAGTGCTACAGGGCAGTAACAAATCCTTGAGAAAGCAAAAGGAGACCTGACCGAGTTAGGGCAACTGGGGTTTGAGAAGGGCACAATGGAGCACAGAGGAGCTGGCAACTGAAGACCACCGCGTGGAGTGCAGTGGCCTCATGGAAGCTCTAGGGTGGTAGGGTCTTCGGCAGGGGCAATGAGACACGGGCGTAGAGAGACTCACAGAGTGCAGAAGAAGGAGAAGAAGCACGAGAGAAGAAAGAGGAATGAACAAAACTAGATGAGTTAATAAAACTCACCAAACTTTTTCCCTTCCTCGTATTCAACTTCTAATCTTTCCATTATTCTCTTCCTTCTCCTGTTCTCTTCCTCTGATCTCTCTTCTGGATACGCAAGACATCATTGTTGTGATTGAATAATTCCTAACTTCATTTAAATTTTAAAACTCTGGAAATTGAATATGGATGAATTGATTTTTTTGTTTGAATTTTAAAGTATTGACGAGATGTCTTATTTGTGGATAAAATTGTATCATTTTGCCGTATTACATTACATAAGGCTTATTTGTATTTTTAACTAATTTATAATTTTGAGAAATTTAGGGATAAAAAAGACTTATTTGTAAGATTTAGATCTTTCAAGTTTTTTTTAAAAGTTTATTTATAAAATAACAAAATATAGACTTATTTATAAATAAATTTTTTTTGATGAAAATATTTGGAATTGTGTATATAATAAATTTATAATTTACAAAATATAAATTTTGGAGGGTTTTTTTATAAATTCCAAATTTTGCAGAGGTTAATATATAATTTAAAGAGTTCTATAAATATTTTTGCAAAAATTTTTATCTCAAGGATCTCTTTGTAAGAAAAATTTAATTAGGAACCTATTTATAAAGATTTATTTGGTTTAGAGATCTATTTGTAAATATTTTTTTATTTTCATTCATATTTTTTATTAATTTTGAGTATAATTTTGGTTCAAATACCTAGTCCACTCAACAAATTTAAATAAAATTGAGCCAAATTTTATAATAATTTATATTCAAATCAAGTTCAATTTTCAAGTCTAATTAAGACTCATTTTTGGATCATAATTTAATGACGATATCTTATTTTGATCAAATTTTTATTAAATTTAATTTTGACAAAAATTATTTAAGATTCGAACTAACCGAAAGTGTAATAATCACCGAGGAGAGCGGCACGTAGCTACAGCTACAATAGTGGGGCAACTAGGGAGCATTGGGCAGCGAGGCATGGTGTATAGCCATGCACAAGTTGTGTGCAGGCTAGAATGGGAATGATTGCAACTTTGAGCCTAGTTGGGGCTTGATGGAGGGAGGTGTATTGCACGTGATGTTTGCCGGAGAGAGTTGCTGGAAGTTGCAATTGGGGCCACGAGTGGCATAGTGTGGTGGCGATGGACGTGAGCGACATTGAGCAATGGCATAGGATTAGGTGGCGATGATTCAGAGCTGCCAAAGTGGGGGCAGAAGGGGTGTTGCAGCCACACGTGAAGCTCAGTTGGAATAATTAAGGTCCGACCAGAGGTACATGTAGGAGACAACAGAGGACAACACGAATGGTGTGGTAGCAAGAGGCCTCCGACGGGGACAACAGTGCAGTGGGGTTCCTTGCGAGAACAATAAGAAGAAGGCGACAAAGTAGAAACAAAAAGGAGCAAAGATAAATGGAGACTTCTTACTTTTCTTTCCCATTGATCGAGTGTTTTTTCCTCGTTTCACTATGGCTCGATCTTTGACTTTCCTCCTCTCCTGCTCTCTGAATTCCCTCCTCTATTTTTGCAAGACTATAGGCCTTTTTATAGCAATTAGAGGATATTGAATGGTTGATATGGATGAGATTTGATATAGATAAAATCTACTTCTGTTTTGGTTTTTTTTAATGAGACGTATTGTTTTGCCAAATCACAAAAAATAAGGGGTTATTTACAAAAATTTTGTTTCAAAAATTAATTTATAATTTTTAGAAATTAAAAAAAATTATAAAATCAAACATAAGGATCTATTTGTAAAATTTTAAAATTTTTATGATTCTTTTTGTAAAATTTGATTTGTAAATCAATAAAATTTGAACTAATTTATAAATTAAAATCTTTAAAGTGCTTGTTTTGGAATATAAATTTTTGAAGAATTTATAAATTCTAGGGATTTATTTGGAAATATAAATTTTTGAAGAATTTATTTGCAAACCCTAAATTTTATAAAGATTAATTTGTAATTACTAATTTTTGACGAGTTTATTCATAAATTCTGAATTTTTTAGGATTAATTTGTAATTTGAAGAGTTTTATAGTTTTTCTTTATAAAAATTTTCATCTCGGAAATCTATTTGTAAGAGAAATTTAGACATAGACTATCTACAAAGATTTATTTAGTTCATAGACCTATTTATAAAAGTTATTTTTTTCATTTTGACCCACATTTTTTATGAGTTTTGGGGTCAATTTTGATCCAAATTCCTAACACACTCAACTAATTTGGGCTGAACCAAGTTTGAACCCAAATTTCATAATAATTTAGGTTCGAGATAAGCTCAATTTTTGCTCAAATTTAATCATGATTTAGGTCTAAGTAAGACCTATATTTGAGTTAAATTTTGATCAAATTTAGTTTGACTAAAAACCACCCAAATAAGAACATTATAAATCATAGTAAACATCATGAATTATAAAACAAAGGTATTGCCTTTTCATTATCTTGGCCTATTAAAGAAAAAGAGCTCATCAAAGAGGACAGGACCCTTTTGTAAATAATGTGGAAAAGAAGCTGGAAGTTAGAAAAGGAAAATGTTTATCTACTAGAGGTAGACTAGTTCTTATAAATTCAGTTCTATCCTCTACTCCAATCTATTAGATGACTTTCTATTATATTCCAAAATAGATCGGATTAGATTCGAGCATGATTTATGTGGCAAGGAACTAAAGATGAATACAAATTTCACTTGGCTAACTGGGAATTGGTTCAAGTAAACCAAATGGTGGATTAGGTGTACAAGATGTTGTAGCTTTCAATCAAGCTTTGTTGCTCAAATGATAGTAGAAATTGTTTAATGACCCAATCGGCCCATGAAAACAAATTTTTTTGGATAATTATTATAAGAGGGAGATACATATGCTATAAATATAAAAAAAAGTCCTAAAACTTGTTTGGTATCTTCAAAGTAAAGAAATGATTCATGGTCAACATTGACTATATTGTGAATAATGGATAGTTGACTTATTTCTAGAAAGACAAGTAGTTAAATCATGTAGTTTGGAAATGTTGTATCACGAAGCATTTAGATATGCCAAGAATAAGAAAATCGTAGTATGCGAAGTGGAACAACAGGATCCTTTACTTAGTAAGAGAAGTCCTTAATATATTTGCAGTGTGGATTCAGAAATCAAAGGCCTGTTCCAAGTTTTTTGTGAGCAGGAAGTTGACAAGATAAAATAAAGATGAGATAAAGCTTTCACTTTGAGATCTAGTTAAAATTTTGTAACTAATAGGGGTTGGTTTACTAGCTTCCCTCTCAAGTTATGAAAAATTCTCTGCCCTCTAAAATTTAAATTTTGGTTGGTATTTCAAGATAGACTTTTAACATGGAAAGGAGATTTACACCCATGGTCATTGTGTGATAGTTCTCTAAAAAATACTAAGCACCTCATTTGTTGCTACAATTTCACCGGTATAATATGGAAACATATCCAAACAGTTTTTGAGGTTTCAAATGGACCCATATCCATTCAAGCTCTATGATCTGGTTGGAGAAATAAAATCCCCGAAAAGAGATAGGAAAGCAATTAATTTGATTGAGCTTACCCTGATGTGGAGAATCTGGTTAAAAACGAACAACAAAATTTTCTAGAATAGGAATTGGAAAAGAAATCCTTCATTCCATTTTCTTTAATTTGAAGTGTTGGTTGTCTTCTTGCTAAAAAAAGGGGGAAGAAATTGAGGAAGTTGATAGAGCCTATTGAGAAATACTGATTTTTATTTTTATTTTCCACAATTTGCAGTGGAACTAGTCCTTAAAAGGAGGATGTCACTATGCTATTCACAATAGGGAGCCAGTTCCAACTGCTACAATTCTATTTTGTCTTTGCCAATTGTTTGAAACTATGGTTTAGGTTATGTGGGTTTTTATGGGATCTTTCATTGAATTTTTTTTTGGCTTAAAATTTTTGGCACTTATGTGAAAATGGGCAAATTTTTTGGCTTAAACTTTTATTAAAATTTAATTATGGAGTCGTAGTTTATAAAATTTTAAAAAAAGAATTGTAGGTGAGTATCAAAATCTCGAGAGTTGCTCGTAAATAAAGAATATATATATAGAAAATTTGAGACAAAATGAGCAATTTTTCATTATTATTTTCTCTACTGATGGTGCCAAAGTAGCAGTTGACGAAGTAGTACTATGTTTTGAATCAAAAAATTATTTTTTGATTCACTAATCAAAATATATTTTTAGAAAGAACATATGAGAAGTTGAATAGTTTTAAATTCACTAATTAAAAAAATTGAACATAAGGAAAAAGAACTCACATTAATAGTTAGAAATAAACAAAAACGTAGTTGTTCAATTTTTATTAAAAAAGGACCCAACAATTTATATTACTGCTAAATTTTTAATTAAAAATTATGAAAAATCGAACACTAAAATCACTAAGTAATTAAAAAACTTAAAGATAAGGAAAAAAATCTTGATATATAGCCCCCATTCTTGATGCCCATCGCTATGCCCACCAGCACATGATGGGCATTGCCTAATATATATGTTGGTAATATTACTGTCGAGCTTCCAATATGAGACTATTTTGAAGACAAAGGCTCGACTATAGGCCTTTGCTCTGAATAGGTTGCAAACCCTTTTATACGAGGAGTTTTTCAATTCATTAAATATAAATTCGCCACTTAGAGATCAATGCAAGGAGAATGTTATAGATAACTCAAAACTATTTATCACACTATAATTGTTTCCGGTTCAAATCCTTGCTCTGAATAAATTGCAAGCTTCCTTTATATGAGGATTTCTTCAATTCATTGAATACAAATTTGCCACTTGGAATCAATGCAAGGAGAATGTTATAGATAACTCAAAACTACCTACTAAGAGCATTACATCTTCTAATTAGAAGAAAAGTGAGATATCATACTCACTTATAAATGATGCATCTAACATGAGCCCTAAAAACATCTTATCGAGGAATTCAAGGAGTGGAATAAGGAATAGTCGAATTCTGAGAGAATTAACTTTCTGTGATGTCCAAAATGAGCCCAAAATGCATGGGTGAGAGGTGGCTTGGGCTCGGGGTGGCACAGGCATGGGGCTACATGGGCAAGGACCAATGCGGGTGCAGGGTTGCGCAGCTTTGAGGTGTAGGCATAGAGCTGCAACCAGTGCGGGCACGAGGAGGCGTGGGGCGGCACGAGCGCATATTGGAACAAGTGCAGGGCGGCGTAGTTATAAGGCAGCACGAGGGTTAAGTTGCAAAATTATAAAAGAAATAGAAGTGAAATTTTCAATAAAAATGGTAATAATTTTTTTAAAAAAAAATGGCGTAGGTAGACACTGAAATTGCAGGAGATTTTTAACAAATAAAGCAAATCTTGAGGGATTATACATAAAAACCCCAATACATAATTTGACAAAATTTGAAAGAGTTATATACAATTTTTTAAGTTTAGAGAAGAAATATGAAACTTAGTAATATTCTAAGAAATTATATGCAATTAATCCAATAATATATAATTATTTTAATTATCTTTTTTTAATAGCTAAAACATTTTTCCTAGTACATAACTCTATTTTTGTTATGAAATTATCTATTAATAAAATGTTATATTATTAACTGAAAGCATAGTATAAAAAAGTTACCAGAGTTGGGTAAGACATTGATTTATCTCAAATCAACATAACCAGAATTGAGATTCCAACATCGTTGCCATCCAAAAATACCATTGCATTCCAACGCAATCCCTACAAAGCATTTTTATCTTCACAAATTGCAATCAAGCCATGACAACAGTTAAGTTTGGACGAAGGTTTTAAGTTTTCATAAAAATTAAAATATGTTGGTCGAAACATATCGATTTTTGACTTCAAAAATCATTTAAACAATTTATTTTTTTTAGATCGTGAAAAATTCAAAATAGTAAAAATGATCCAAAAGATCAAAACAATTGCAATTGCAACAACAAAACAACTAAAACAGAGGCTTTATACAATTATTTAAAAAAATAATTATTTTTTACAAGTTTTGAAGAAATTAAGTGTTGTTCTGTAAATTATTAAGAAAGAAATGGTTTCTTTATAAATTTTTCAAAAAAAAGGAGTTTTTTCTTCAAAATTTTAACAAATGAGGATTTTTCTGTAATTTTTAAAAAAATTAAAAGTTTTTTGACAAATTTTATGAAAATGAGGGTTTTTATGAATTTTTAGGAAAACAAAGTTTTCTATGCATATTTTAAAAGAAAGTGTTGGTTTTCCTACAGGATTGTTACAAATTTAGGGTTTTTCCAAAAATTTTGAAGAAATCAAGAGCTTCTCTATAAATCTTAAATAAATTAGATTTTGCCCCAAAATTTCAATAAAATGAGGACTATTGTGTAATTTTTTAATAAATCGAGGGCTTTATAATTTTTAAAGAAAATGAGGACATTCTATAATTTTGAAAAAATTGAGGGTTTTTCTACAATTTTTTAAAAATCAAGGCTTTTTTGTAAATAGTAATAGTTTTATAATATAGAAAAAGCACTTATGTGAAAATGGGCAAAATTTTTGGCTGAAAATTTTATTAAATTTTAATTAGAGGTAAATATTGAAATATTTAATTAGAGGCTATAAAATTGAAAATAAGAATTGTAGGTAAATATCGAAAATTTGAGAGTTGCCCATAAATAGATAATATGTTAAGGGTTATATTCCTAATTTTTAAAATGGATTTACACAAAAAGGTTTGAAACGAAATAAGCAATTTTTTGTTATTATTTTCTCTGCTAGCGTTGCCAAAGGAGTAGTCAACGAAGGAGTATTATATTTTGAATTAAAATTATTTTATAATTCACTGATTAAAATATGTTTTTTAAAAAAACCTATGAGAAGTTGAATGGTTCTAAATTCACTAATTAAAAAAAGTGAACATAGGAAAAGAAATTCTCACTAATAGTTAGAAATAAACAAAAATGTAGTTGTTCAATTTTTATTAAAAAAGGAAGGACCCAACAGCTTATATTACTGGTAAAATCTTAATTAAAAATTATGGAAAATTGAAAACTAAAATCACTACGTAATTAAAAAGATTGAGGATAAGGAAAAAAATTCTCAAAATAAAATCAAAATGTAGTTCAATTTTTATTGAAAAGAAAGGGAAGGGCCCAACTGTTTATATTATTGCTAATTTTATAATTAAAAATTATGAAAAAATTGAACACTAAAATCACTAAGTAATTAAGACGATTGAACGTAAGGAAAATATCCTCGCTTATTGTTAGAAATAAAACAAAAAACATCAGTTCAATTTTTATTAAAATAAAGTGCCAACTGTTTTTATTATGGCTAATTTTTATAATTTAAAATTACTAAAATCACTAATTAATTAAAAAGATTGAACATGAGGAAAAAAGTTATCCCTTCCAAATAAAACCAAAATTTAGTTAAATTTTGCAGAAAAGAAACAATCAACGACGAAAAGCTAACTCAAAGCACGACAGAGAATAGCCTTAGTATATATGTTGATAAGATTTTGTCAGACTTCCGATATGGGACTATTTTGGCCGCGTCCAAAGTGACCCACACGTTTATCGAGATGCCATCGCGAGTCCACAATATTGCCTCGGGATATGTTTCTCCCTTGATCGGGAGGCAAGCGCTGGGTTCTTTCCCGCGCAATAGGGCCACCGCTAGGGTTTAGGCTCCGCCCCAAGATCCCATCCCGAATCGCCTTTCTAAAACCCTAAATCCGACCTCTTTCTCGTCTCAGATCACTCCAAGAAAAAATGATTCCTAGATACGATGATCAACTACCTGTAAGTTCCAATTCAATTCTCTTCTCTTTCCATTTTTGCTGCGATTTTTCACGATATTTTGGATTTTTTTGGTCTTATTTTGTGCATTTCTCCTCTCAGGTCCTTCGAAGAAATCGTCGACTGCTTCCATGATTACTAATTGCATCCACTGCGGTCTAGATTGCCACACTGAGCATCGACCGACGCTTAGTATTTTTTTTTTTTTCAGCTGTAATGAGCACGAAGAGTAGCTTTTTCGGAAATAAAATTTAGAATTATATAAAAAATATATTTGAGTTATGTATTTATAAATATATAAATATTTAAATTATAATTTAAAATTTAATTGAAAGCTTATTGATAAATTTTTAAGAGAAATAGTAGATAGTGAGAAATTAAAAATTTTAAAAAATTTAGTTGTAAAATTATAAAAAGGATTGTAGATAATAAATTAAAATTATAATTAGATAATAATTAAAGGATTGTAGATAATAAATTTTAAAATAAAGAAAATGTAAGTAAATATTAAAATCGCGAAAAATTTTTAATAAATAAAGTAAATTTTCAAAGATAAATAAGTACTTCTTAATTTAGTATATCTTTCTAAATTTGTATTGTACAGTTAATCTAACCATCTTTAATAACAAGCTATTAATTTTTACAGCCTATTTTCAATTTTTATGATTTGTTCCAATTTTTTCTTAAATTTTACATGTTTTCTCCTATTTTTTAAACTAATTTTGTTAAAAAATTAAGTATCGAGTATATTCCCATTTCACCCAACTCTTTATATTTGCCTAAAATATGGCCATGCATCATTTCTTTCAGCAAAAAAAGGAAAAAGAAAAAAAAAAACTTAATAATAGCACCCCATATTTTATGCGGTCACGTCCGCTTCTGTCCTGATGCCAAAGGAGGACGGCCGGAAACGCATTTTTCCCTAAAAAGAGAGGGTAGATATAGTCTTCCGATATGATTCAAGTACAGTCGCCATGCTCTTTCCCACACCCTGCAGCACTGCTCCGTGGATGGTTGCAGCCCGCCATGGCCACGCGAGATGAGAAAAAGCCAGGTCATTTCGAATTTTTCTCATGAAATTGATGGATTTCGCCTTTCTTGCGATGTTTTACCGTTCACTTTGATTGCTTTCTCGGCATTTTTTTTCTCGAATTTCGTCCTGATTTTCTCCGAGGAATCTGAAATTTTAGGTTTTGGAGTGATCCGTGCTTTATGTCTTCAGTATGATAGGAGCGAATAATTTCTGAATTGGAATGGGAGTATTGTTGAGTAAAATCGGGTGAAATTCTAGGATTTTTTTTCCTATTTTTTGCCACATAAGTGAGAATGGATGAATTGGAGAATGATGTGTAGGCAAATTATTTTTTGGATCTAATAGTTATTGCAGAATACATCAGGATGAAACCAAGTTCAAGTAGATTTGCAAGGCGATATAACATTTTCCTAGTTATAGAAAGCTTTCTCCTTTTTCCCAAGTCAAAAAGTACATGGAAGATTAGTTTACATGCTAGAGGAGCAAACGGCACATTCTCTATTACCAAAAATTCAACTTACATGCCTCAGACCCACGCCATTGCAATCGCTACTTCTCCACTGACTATGGTCTCGATAAAATACTGTTACTGCTGGAGATGTTGTTCCTCCACTGCATTCTGTTAATGGCTTGTCTGATTTGTAGAACGTCAGAGAGAGCCATCTACATGAGACTGCATCTTCGTGTGCTTGTTTGTTCCTTCTGATACTTATTGATTGCCATTTTGCTTTGCCCCTACGTGCATAGGTATAAGCTTGAATTTTGCAAACCACTTGAATGCTGTAATTTTTTTTTTGATATATGATTCTGCTGACTTGGATTGTTTCCAATGGATTGGTCAGGTTCTGTCAAGTCCGTGGCTGTTGTTGGAGGTGGAGTTAGGTATGCTTTATGAAGTTGATCTTGTATCATAGTTTCTATGAATTCATTTTATATGTTTTCTGTTTGTCATCAACTTGAATTTAGGCAATATCGATTCACAAATTCTTTTTGAATAGAAGTCCTTATAATTAGACTATCCATTTCCAAAAAAAGTAATTTTCTGTATCTTAGGGTTGTTGATTTGGTTGAAATCCTCTTTGATTTGAATTTCTGGATATTTTTTCAGTGGGCTTGCTGCTGCATATAAGCTTAAGGTAAATGGCTTGCAAGTCACCCTCTTTGAAGCTGAAAAAAGACCTGGAGGAAAAATAAGCAGTAACTCACATAATGGTTTGGTATGGGATGAAGGAGCCAATACAATGGTAAGTTACTGAAGGAGGCATCCTTTCATACAAAGAAGGACCAGTTTGGATCTTTTCTCACCTTAACAGAAATCATAATCTAATGATTTTGTTTTTCCCAATTAATCTGATCTTTGCAGACTGAAAGTGAAGTGGAGGTTAGAGGTTTACTTGATGAGCTAGGACTCCAAGAAAAGCAACAATTTGTATGTGTTCACTCTATCAATATCACATGTTCTATTTACAGTATAGTACTGAAGTGCAAACTGTTCTTTTACCCATCAAGGTTATTATAAGAACAATATAATACTTTACAATTCAACCTTTTCCTAAAAAAGTTGCTAGTATGGAATGATATTGCTAAAGACTCTTTATCTTTCCAGCTCTCAATTCCTTGTTGAGCAAGTGAGTTGTATTGCTATTGGTTGTTGCTGGATGATTGCTTCTTTACATAATGAAGTGGAAACAAGCAGTTCTATACCATTTTATTTTCCATTGTCATGTTTAATTTGTCCTTCTATTTATTAAAAATTCCAGTTTTTAGGATTAGGAAAAAAAGTTTCATTGTCACCTAACAAGTTCTAGACAACATGGATAAAGATAAAAAAATAGGCCTTATCCTCAGTTTAATGTTAGGTATAGTTTTCTTATTTCACAACTGGGTAATGGTTCCTATACTAGATCAGGACTCATGCAATGAAACTTTTCTTAAACTTTTTATTCCAACCTCGTGAGTTTTCTTTGATATCTCAATTATTTCAATTTTCCATTAATAGGATGCACAATCTAGTCCCTAGAACAGCTCCATTTACTTGTTGCATTGCCCAACTGTTTTGATACCTCCATTTACTTATAGCATCACCCAACTATTCCAATTTACTTGTTTCATTGCCCTACTATTTTGATAAGTTTGTTCTATGTTGGTGCTACTTCTAAATTTAACCTAGAAAGTTCTGTATGTGCTTCTTTCAGTTCTACCAAAGTTCCCTCGATTGAGAAGATTTTTACTGAGCTAGTCAAAAGGATTTGTTAATCAAAATCTGCACTTCAATAAGCCAGCTTCATTTGTTTGTGATTCTTTATTAGCATATATATGAATATAAGTTAGCCGCTCACTTCATTTGGGAGTAGTACACACTTCCTTTGGGACAGTACATTGCTGGCCGTTCAAGCTACATTATTCAATTTCAGTTGAATCCTCTTTGATTAGTTACAGATCACATATTATGATTGCTTTATTGGATTTTCATAGCATTATGCCACCATTCAACTTGCATTTTTTTCCTAGTTACATCAGTGAGCTCTTAGTGATATAAAAATAAAACAGGTTATCAAGGCATTCTCTTATATATTGTTGCTGTGTCAAACAAGTACAATGAATTATATTAACTACCACTAAAACCTCATTAATCTTATCAGATTCGCTGCTGTCACTGCTTGGAAATAGGCACCTCCAAGTAAAATCTAGGAACCTACTTTTCAACCAGCTTTTATCCCCTTAATTTGTTTGATTCTAATCCACTGTCATGCAACTGTACTTTCTTTGCAGGATCAGATCCATAGATCACAAATGTTTTATTACACATTCACTTGATGGAAAAAAAAATTAAAGTTTTGAGTGCTAAAAATTGGTTTTGCCTTATTCAACAGCCCATTTCTCAAACTAAGAGGTATATTGTGAAAAATGGACTACCAGTACTGGTTAGTTTTCTAGACCGTTTCTCTTTAATATCTCCACTTCTGTTTTTAACAATATTTAAATGAATTTGATGTATCTGATTCTTTGTTTATTTTTGTATGCAGATTCCTTCAAATCCTATTGCATTAATGAAGAGTGACATCCTCTCTGCACAATCAAAGGTTCTAGGTCATCATTATTTTTCCACTGCAGATTCACTTCAATAAATTAGTCTATCAAATAATTTTATTCCTCGTACACAGTTTCTGTAATGCACACACAAAGCAATACTATCAAGAAAATACTTTTTTCTTTTGCTTATGATGTGGTTGTAATTTGTAGACAACTTTGGTTTCTTCCATAGAAGACAGGTAAAGCTTGATTGCTTGAATGCTTTCCCACAATAGAAATTGGCATTTAATCTTTCTTAAACATGAGTGACACCTTAAACCAATTATCAGAAATCATTACCTAAAATTGAACCTTCTTGTTGCTTTTAGGGACTCAAGTAGAGTTGATGAGTGCATAACAATAGACAATAACAGAATCATTTTGTTTTCAAATTGTATTTGCAACAATGCTTTTTTTCTCATATATCCCCAAAGTGAATTGCTTTTGCTGTCTGATTACTTTAATGCATCCTACTTGGTTTTCCTATTTTATTCAGTATATATGAATCCTGATGATATGTGGATGTAGTTGAAGATACTTTTGGAGCCATTCCTATGGAGGCATTCTAACTCTTTAAAAGTGCCTGATGAGTTTTCATGTGAAAGGTGAATCATTATTCTTTATATTTTGGAGATGTTCCTTCCTTTGCGGTAGATAATTTCTTATATTCTTTCCCCTGTCACATGCAATTTAGGGAAGATACTTAGTGTTTTTTTTTCTCTTTTGTTCCCTGCAGTGCGGGTCAGTTTTTTCAACGTCATTTTGGAGCAGAGGTGGAGTACAATCCATTGTGCTATATTACTATGTATCTGCTTCATCTTTTGTTATTGAACCTTTTTTTTCACTTGCTTTATTATCCTTGGTTTTTGAACAAGCTCCTATTAGTGAGATATAATGCAAGGATTCAAACCAGAAAGTTGATTTTCAGTCCCACTCGCTGCAGGAATTGAATCCCAAAACCTCTCCTTTTGGAGTGTTGTTTTGTTCTATTTTGCAATTGGTAGTTCTGTTGTTGACTCAAAGCAGTTGTTGAATTTTAAAGAATGATAGCGTTCTAATTCTAGACAATTCAATACAATTTTTTATAAGCTCTGAGAGGTTTTTTTTCCATGTGCAGGTTGTTGATTACTTCATAGATCCTTTTGTAGCTGGGACAAGTGGGGGAGATCCGGAATCTTTATCTGTGAGCTTTTCTAAAGAAACATTTCCTTTACATAGTTTTCTCAAGCTTCTGTATAGAGCTTTTGGAATCTCCTAGTGCCCCAAGACATAGAGGAGCTTGTCAGATAATGAATGTCTTATTGGCTTCAACTGACATAAGTTGTTGACTCTTATGATACTTTAAGTTCAAGGAGAGACTCTTGATCTCATCTAGCTTCCTATGCAATTTTACTTGTTCATACCCTGCTGCTAATTACTTCCATGATAAAATAGCTTATGTGGTCATCTGTGACTAACTCTTGGTACAAGCTTTTTATTTTACCCCATTGTAAGCTCTTGTCTTGTTCTCCTCTTTCTTGGTCATTGTTGATTACTTACGGGGCATTTTGTTGAACAGATGCGCCATGCATTTCCAGAACTGTGGAACATAGAAAAGAAGTGAGTTTTTCATTTGTTCCAAAGTTCTATTATTTATAGATCTAGTCATTTATTATTTTGTTTGCCAACTTTTGATTTTCTATTCTTCTGACAAACAGCTTCTGATGAACTTGCCTTTAGTGTGTGGGGCTTCTTAGTGAACAAAAGTTAATATTGTATGATTATCTTTTTTAGTTGTTCTAGTTTATGCCTTTTCCTTTCTATTGAGAAAGACATTGAGATTCACGAATCATGAGAGTTCGAACTTTAAAGGAGCTACATCATCTGAGATTTATCAGAGTACTTTCTTTGTGATTCTCATACTCTGCTGGTTCTACAGATTTTTAATGATTAATTTTGTCTCCAGATTTGGTTCACTCATAGTCGGGGCCATCAAGAGTGGACTGTCAGGTAAAGCCAAAAGTAGTGGAACCGGAAAAGCTTCAGCAAAGGCAAAACAGCAACGTGGTTCATTTTCATTTAAGGGTGGAATGCAGGTAAACCTACTTGAATTTTTATGCTCCAAATAGATCAGCAACCTCATATTTATGCTATATTGACCGTTCTGTCTGCAGACACTTACAGACGCATTATGTACTGAGATTGGTGATGCTAGCCTGAAATTGAACTCAAAAGTGTTGTCATTAGCTTGTCACTGCAAAGAAAATTCCCCAGTTAGCACCTGGTCAATTTCTTGTGCTGCAAACCATACTAACCATAATAAGAATGTGGAGAAACAACCATTTGATGCTGTCATTATGACGGTAAAATATTTGCTTCATCAACTTCACTGCTTTTAATTTGGATTTTCTATGATTATTTTGTATAAGTTTCCTTCTGAACACTCTTTTATTTTGCTGGATCTTGTGCTTTGGCATTTCGGTGAACTTACTTCAAGAGGTAACTAATTCTCTTTACTATTTTACTTTTCAGGCTCCACTTTGTAATGTTCAAGAGATGATGTTTACAAAAAGCAGAAAACCATTTGTACTGGACTTTTTCCCTAAGGTGCCTCTATAGTTTATATTCATTATATCCAACATCAATCAGATGCAGGCTACTTTTTTTTCTCATTGATTTTATACAAATCACATTTGTGGTTTTCTTTTTGAAAAATGCATCAAGTTGTCCAAAGATACTGCCGGTGCAAATTTCGCAGGTGAACTATCTTCCCTTGTCTGTCATAGTCACCTCATTTAGAAAGGAATCTGTTAGAAGACCACTAGAGGGATTTGGTGTTCTAGTTCCTTCCAAAGAACAGAAAAATGGTTTGAAAACATTAGGTGAGTCCTTCAGCTAAGATGAAACATTTTCCTCCTTTGTCTATTGGCACACTATTAGCTTGTACTTCTGATTTTGTAGATTATTTTCCTACAGTAGATTTTTTACTGCTGTGAAGTAGAGTATAATTTTATTAGTATTCTAATTTTTCTGTTTTTGTTGTAGGCACACTCTTTTCATCTATGATGTTTCCAGATCGTGCCCCTGATGATCAGATTCTCTATACTACCTTTGTTGGAGGTAGCCGGAATAGGGATCTGGCTGGAGCTCCCTTGTATGACTAGCTTTAATGTTGTATTCTAATTTTTCAATTTTGAAATTGTACCAGAATTATTTCTAATCAATTCAAGTTTACTATCACATTATTGTGACTTTCAGGGATGAGCTGAAGCAGACTGTAACTTCTGACCTTCAGAAACTGTTGGGTGTAGAGGGGCAACCAACATTTGTAAAGTAAAAAAATCCTCTGAATTATGCATCATGAGCATGCTGAATACATTAATTAATTATACTTCTTGCAGATTGGAGTTTAAAAATTCTTTCATCTCAACAAGAAACAATTCATGGATTAAGTGAGATTCTTTTTTTGACCGCAGGCATATATACTGGAAGAATGCTTTTCCCTTGTATGGTCATGACTATGGTTTAGTTTTAGAATCAATCAGGAAGATGGAGCAGAATCTACCAGGATTTTTTTACGCAGGAAAGGCTTTAGTATCTGTAACTGGCTATTTCCTTAATTTTTATTTTTCTTTTCAATTGTCCGTTTGCTTGCTGATGAAACAATATCAATAATGCAATAAGGTCATTGAATGAAGAGCATGAAAAAACAGAATTGGAATTGCTTCATATAACAAATGAAGACACTTGTGACAGTTGATGATAGAAAAACTCAACAATGAACGCTCTACGGAACCCTAATTTCCAGCGGATGGATTGCTTTGGCTATTTCAGTTTCTTATTTTTAGGGTTGCTTAGAGATTAATAGATTCCATGCACACTGCAGGTAACCATAAGGATGGCTTATCAGTTGGGAAAGCGATTGCCTCAGGATGCAAAGCTGCGGACCTGGTGATATCTCATCTCAACTCAATCAAAGAAGATAATTGACATCAAAAGACAAATCATTCAGGTTGTTAATTCCTTCCAACCCTAATTGAACATTTGTTGTCCTAGTGAATCATGGTGGTCTTGTGCTCTGCATAGAAGGCAATGACAACCTTGAGAAACATGGTTTTGTGAGTTTTCGTTTTGATGTGCTGCTTTTTCTGCTAAATTTTTGTTTTTTCCATAATCTTTTTCGAATTGAGAATTATGGAGATAAAAATCTAAAGTTTTATGTTTTAGTTTTGTAATACATCAAAATCGATTTGTTTCTGTCTTGTTTCGGTCTGTTTCGGTTTTGATTAAATTATTTTTTAATTTTTTTTAGTAAAATTTGATTTTAAATTAAAAAAATTTAAAAATAAGTTAAATGAGAAAAGAATATATATATATATATATATATATATATATATATATTAAAAGAGTTGAATAAAATTTTTTTGATAAAAAATTTGAAATATAAAAAAAAAGTAACTCAGAGGATTTGAACTCGGGTCAAAATTTTAATTATTGGACTAATAATATTTTATAATAAAAATATAATATGTAAATATAAAGAATATATTTTTGAAAATTGAAATCGAAAGTATAGACTGGAATTAGAAAATCATGTAAAATTCTCTACTTTCCTGTGAAGACTGAAAGCAACAATTTAACTTGTGTGACATGAGATGTGGGACTAATCTGGGCATGCAACACAAACACCTGCACAGCAAGATATTAATAACAGAAAGATCTGGGCATCAAGTGTGATCGGATCCGGAGGCGGCTTAGAGCGCGTGGGTTGGGGTTTGACTTGTAGCGAGGTCAGCCCGACATGCGCCGTGTGCCACGTGCGCGGCGGGTGCATGCCACGCAGGCACCTGGCATGTGCTGCTTGCTGTCCGCCCGGGTATGGCTTACACAGTTTTGGTTTTGCATGGGATCCGCTGACACTTGCACGTGAGCGTCTCATAATGCCATGCGATCTGTTTGTTGGGCATCAATATACCTTGCGCTTGTCGAGAAAAATGACAGCAAGCGTTGGTTCGATGGTTTTAAGTTTTTATGTGAAAAATCATAAAATTGAATGAGGTAGAATTCAATTTTGAATTTATGGTTTGGACAACCGGAGTTAGATACATATTGTAAATGAAAAACAAAAATTGTTGGTTGCTGTAAACTCATACAAGATCGTGGAGGAGAATAGTATCAAAAATAGATGAAAAAAGAAAGAGATAATGTACTAGTCCAAGGTCTTGGGTGCCGGCCGCCCGTCCAAATCTCGTCCATGCGTGCACGCAAGAAACAAAACGACGGCCACTCGATTGCGATGTGACTCGATCTATTTTGGGGAAACCAATTTGATTCGCAACCTAAGTTTCCGAGTTTTGGTATACAAGCCATAGAATTAATTGAGACAGGGATCCTAGGAGTTAACGAAAAATGTCTAAAATGTAAACAAAAATTAAATTTGAAGATTTCAGGGTGCTATTTGCAATTAACTTAGCGAAAAAATCCTCGAGGTAAGCGGCTCAGGCGGTCACGCGAGTGTGTTGCGGGACGACCGCATGACACCCGAATAGATATATCCGATGAGATCGAGCGGAATAATTTTTCCAAGACATCATACTGAAGTGACAAAACCACAAATTTAATCAAAGTAATAAATCAGATGAGTTCGTAGTATTTACCCCAAAAAAAAAAATCCTAATGATCGAATTCATGATCGAAGAGACAAGCCCAACATCATGCTGAGCACATGATGTGTAATTTTACCTCTAATGTACTGGAAACGCCTAGATGATTTTAAATGATAAACCCTTCAATTGCCTAGACGAAAAACCTACACAATCGGACAAATTATATATCTGTGTTTATATTTATATATATATAATCTATATTAACTTATATATTGTTTCTAAATAATATTTTTACCAAAAATAATGCATTTAAAATTTGATCGAAGAAATAATACCTCAAATTATGTCGTATTTTTTACTCGCCTAAGTTTTTATCGACCAAATTTTTTATTTGTCAAAACTATATGATAAATTTTGTAAATAAAGCTTCGCGTGTTGTTTAAAAATTTAAGATTTTTCAAATCCTTCAAACTAAATATACAAAAAATTTTAAAAGTTTCATAACATTAATGTCTAGCAAAACAGATAAACCCTAAATGAAAATGCAAGTAAAATTCTATGGGATATTCCTATTATTATTAAAACAATAAGTGATAGCACTATGGAGGACAAAGGATCTTTGTAAAGTTAGATGATAGAAAATAAAGAGAGGTTAGACACCGTTTGATTCGAGATCAAGATTAAAGTTAAGATTAATAAATTATTTTTGTAAATTAATAAAAAAATTTTATCAAAATTAACTTTATAATAATTTAAAATTCAAACTATTTAATTTTTTATCATAATTTAATTTAAATAATGGTGTAAAATAAGTAATATTAATTTTTTTAAAAAAATAAGTTTAAAAAATATTAATATTAATTTTGATTTTAAATGAAACAGTGATCAAGTAGCTAACCATTACCAAAGTTCTAATTCATAAGGATCAGAACTTCCATTAAGATCAAAATGAATTCATTTAATGCGAAATAAAATTAGAAAACTCGAGGAGTCAAGGGATAATTACAACTCAAAGATCTGGAGCAGCACAAAGTTACCAAGGATTGGAGCAACACGGATGCTCGGAGAAGCACGAAGCGTCAAAGTAACAGCACGGAAATCACATATGCTTTGGAGTAGCGCCGAGGCTCGAAGCAGCACAACACGCAGGAATGCAGGCCAAGAGTCGCTGAGAAACACCGACTAATTGAACCGTTAGGTTACGATAATTCTGCAAAGTTTTGAGACTCTTGATTTTCTTTTTTTTTAAACCTCAATGAATTTCAGGCTTTGAATTTTGAATTTAAAAATTTAGGCATCCGCAGAACAAAAGCAAATTTTGAGCGCCTTCAAACAAACGCTTAGACAGTCCCTAACTAGTAATGAGATGATTCTAACTAAGATTAGACAGTCAAATTAACTTTGGAATATTTGATATCTTATTTCGATTAGGAATGAGATGATTCTAATACTATTCGGTTACCAATTGAGGGCTTTAAGTCACCGTTTAGTTTAACATCACGATCAAGATCAAAGACTAACGAATTATTTTTGTAAACTAATTTTTTTATCAAAATTAACGCTTCAATAATTTAAAATTCGAAAAACTATTTAATTTTTATAATAATTTAATTTAATAATAATGTAAAATAAGTAATATTAATTTTATAAGAAAAAAAAATAATTTAGACTGTGTTGATCCTTATCCTAATCTCAAACTAAATAAGATTTAATCGCCTAAACAAATCTGCCAAGTACAGCGGCAGCTGTCTTTTAACCAAGATTTTAAAAATTAACCGACCAATTTTTTAGTTTTATTTTTAAACACTATATTATATTTTTATCGCAAAATATATTTAGTATAGGTGATTAAGAGCTTGATCCCATATTAAGTTTACCCAAGACTGAATCATTGGCTGTTGAATTTTTTGTCATATTTTAAATAAATTTTTACCAAAAATTTTTTTTTTAATAATTTTAAAAAAATATATATGTAATCAATTTTTGTCTATTTTAAATCTAAAATCAAATTTTAGCAAAAAAAAAATTAAAAAAAATTTAATCAAAATCAAAACAAATTGATTTTGACTAAAATGAATTAAAATGATTGAAACGTCCCGAAATCTAAATTTGAAAAACTTTGCTTTTAAGTTTTAACCACCATAATTATGTGAAGTACGTTAGGCATCCATCCATAACTTTTCATTAAATAAAAAGGCAAACACAGTAATTGGACCGGATTGAACCCGGACCAGCACCTGACCTGTTTTTCCTGGTCCGGACCACATTTATACTTTGCTAGCCAGTCAAGTATTTGACTTCTCCTCCTCCTCTTCTGCAATAATCGTATCATAAAACTTTTTATCAGATTGATTGACCGAGACTGGTCCTGTCCTACATTAAACCCTACATCTACGTTGGATCCTTACATCCATTAATTATCCATTACATCTTATGCTAATCATTCATTAAGCTTAACAATTATCTCATTTTTTTAATCAATTTTGATCTAAGCTAAGCTATTTCTTGGTTTATCCATTAATGAATATTTTTTAGATAAGCCAATTTTCGCTGATTTATTCTAACATTTGGAGGTTAAATAGGACGGGAAAGCAACACATTGCGATAATAATAAGTAAATAGATACGTCAATTAATTAATACGATAATAATAATTTAGTTCGTTGGGTCAATCAATTCGAAGGAGGCATGGGCTTCGGTGCAATCCATTTGTCCCTGCTTCTCAAGTTGGTGTTCAAGCGAAGCCACAGGCTAAATAAACTAACTAACTCAGAATAAAAAATATACGAGACAAAAGGCTGGGGGGAATCGAGGAACTCCGAGATCCGGACGGGTGGATGAAAGCCACGTCGGATGGTTATGATTTAATGATAATTAGTGATTAGCATTAATTACTGAAAAAATATTATATATAAACTAAATCCGACGACTTTTAGCGTTTGCAGGGACGGCAGGCGGGGGACCAGCGCTTTATCGGGGACATCGGAATTGCCACGTGGCTACGGCTTTGGCTCGGCGGCTCGGCTTCACGCGTGAAAAAACTCAAAAAGAAATAGGGAGAGTCGCTTTCTCCGGAGCGGTCAGGGCGCCCTAAATTTAATAATAAAAATTAAATTTTACGATCACGTTCGGCATCTGAATTTTTTTATATTTTTATGAAATAAATTTCCTATGTAAGTTTCTCCCCATCGTCAGTACAATTCTAAGTTTTTTTTTTATATTTTTATGTAATTCCAAATTTTATAAATTTTTTTTACAAATTCAAACCGATCCTTAACTAAGCAAATAAAATAGAGGATGGAAATTAGGTATAAATAAAAGAGGTGACTAAAATAAAATGCTAATAAGTGATTTTTTTAGGAAATTCATTTTTTTTTCTTAATAAGCTAATTTTTGATTTGAGGGTCGGACAGATTTTTATTAGAGAATTTTTTATTTTTTTTTTGTTTTTTCGAGTCAACTTAGCCAATTTAGATCTCAAGTCATGGGTTGAATCGGCACTAGACCAAGGTCCAATGATAATATTGATTTGTTAGTCTATAGCACTGCTACTGGAGTATTTTACTGCCTCAGTTTTTTTAAAATTTTTCATATTTTTTAATTATAATTTTGTGGAGAGGTATCATAGTTTTGGTACCAAAAAAAGGATGAAATTAAAAATCGAAAGCAAAACTAATTTGAAAAATAGGTTGTGTACTCGACCAAAATCAGGATGAAAATTTAGCATTGGGACCATATGAGCAATTATGGAATGTTACTGAATTTGAAGGAAAATGACGGCTCATTTTTTTGAGATCTCATGAACAAAAATTCCGCAAGGATACACGAACAGCGCTCTGGATTTATTTTGCTGTTCATGGAAAAGGAATATTATAATGACGTTAATAAGCTCTCCCCATCATGTCATTTATTGTATTTCTAGCCTTTTTATTTATTTTTTTTTTTTACTTACAAACGGAAATATGTTATATTATTAACTATGATAAATTACTACCCCCAATCTCATAATTAAATAAATAATATTTATATATTATAATAATAAAAAAAACTTATATTTTATTAATTTAAAATTTTGAAATAATTTAATAATTGATCTCGTGAAGCTTAATAAAAAAACGATGCATGTGGTTTTGCAAATATACGCGAATCCATATCAAATACGAAAGATTTGGAAAGACACCTTTCGTATGACCCAGTCAAAATTAGCGCATCCGAACTTGCCACGGGGACCAGTTCGGTGTTCGGATAACGTCCGCGACTCAAATTCTGTTAATTTTTAAGTAATTTTAGTTTGAAGAGAATTTTTTAAATTTACCCTCGAAAGATCTGTTAATTTCGTTTGCTTTTCAGTAGTTTATCCCGTCCAAATCGCGAGTGTATCTCCTAATGGAGCAAAACCAGGACCGGCCGGTACAAGCCGCCAAACAAGCTGTAGCCGCCCACAGCATCGGACTCCCAAAGAGCCTGTCCGGCCCGAGAGAGCCGCCGGAATATCGGGTTTACAAACTACTCGGACATTTATACGTAGGCCCTATACGGAATATTAAGAATTTAGGGCTAAAGAAATGTCTTAATTCAATTAAAAATAAGGATAAATTACATATAATTTTATTAAAATTTTATTAAATTATAATTTTTAAAAATTTAAATATTTATATATAACTATTTGAAATCGTATTAAATTTCATATTTTTTCTTGAAATTTAAAAATTATATATAACTCTTCAAATTTTTCCTTCAAATTTAAAAATTAATTTATCGAGTATATATGTATCATTATGATTAGAAATATTTAGAGAATATATATCATTTAATGTTATTTAAACTAAAAATAAAAATAAAAATACTCTTGACTTAATTAAAAAAAATTTTGATAGTAATGTCATTATTATAAAAAAAAACTCTCTTGTTCAATTAAGAGGTTTATCTTATATTAAATTTTAACCAATATGCAACATAACTATTTTACCATTAGTTTGGTTTAAACTTATTTCAATTCGATTTCAAATTAAATTTAAATCCAAGATATAAAATAACAATTTTTATCGTAATCTAATTTAAACTCATTTTAGTTTGATCTTAATTAGAACTATAGTTTAATTTAGGTCATATTTGAGTCTCGATATAAATCAAATATAAACCTAATTTTTACTTAGATTCTTGATTACACTAACCTACATTCGAGTAGAAGTTTTTTTTTCACTTCAATCTAATTAGATTCTTGATTATACTAACCTACATTCGAGTAGAAGTTTTTTCACTTCAATCTAAATAATGTCAAACAATATATATTTTTTAAATAATATTAATTTTAATGATAAATTTATATTTAAAAATAATTTTTAAATATATCTCGTAAACCATTAAAAAAATTATAATTTTTTAAATTTTGAGAAAAAAATTTAATTTAATAAAATTTTAAAAAGTAATAGATAATTGACTCTAAAAATATTTTCAGGCGGTCCTAAGAAAAAAAAATACAATAACTCACAGCGTGGTATTTAAAAAAATTCTAATTCAGTTTCGGTTTGGGCTTTCACAAGCCCGAGCCCGGTCCCGCAACTCGTTTTCACTTTTCACTCCCGGAAATGTAGCCGCAGTTAAATTCAGCCATTATAAATATCCCGTCCTCCTCCTTCTGGCGCCCCCTCCTTTCAAGTTTTCCGAGGCAACAAGAGAGAGAAAAAAAATTAGAGAGAGAGTGTGTGAATTTGTGAGAGAGCGAGCACGAAACACATGCTGGAAATCACCAGCTGAGCTCGCCGGAGACGACCGATTGCGACTGTGATGATGACCGTATTCTCCGTCACAGGCGCCAGCGCAGCCACCGGGAGGCAGGTGCACCCGGTGGACTACGAAGCGGAGGCGTCGCAGCGGCTCGTGGAGGCGGCGCACCGGCTCGACGCGAAGGTCGCGGCGGAGCTGATGGCGGATCCGATGGTGGACGTGAACTTCGCCGGCACCGTCTTCCTCCAGTCCCGCCGCGCCGAGGTGGCGCTCCGAGAGGAGGCGGCCGATGAGGTCCGGATCGAGCTCGAGGAGTTCCGCACGGACGTCTCTGCGCTCTTCCTCGCTGCCCACTCTGGGAACCTTCCCCTCGTCCGCAAGCTTCTGGTAAGATCCAATCTCGCTTCTGATCTGGACTTATTTTCTAAAAATTTTTGCCGAATTTTTCTCAACGGCTGGGTTTTGGATTCGAGTTTGAGACCTGGATCACTTTTATTGCGATTTTTCGATTTTCTGCCGAGATTTATTGATGATCCGGATCGCGGGGTTTTAAGGGTTTTTTTCTCGCTTTTTCAAGCGCAATGATTTGTAATTTTCGTAAGGATTTGTTTGTTTTTTTCCTTTCCTTCGATATTTCCGCTGTGGAATTTCAGCGTTAATTTTTCCTTAAATCTCTTTTTTTGGATTTTTTTTTTTTAATAAATTGAAATTTTCTGGAATTTGCATTTCTGAAGAGAGAAACTAATATATTGGAATATTTCAGCGAAATTAATTTTAGATACGTAGTCCTTCGCCGGTGAATAGTAGCTAAAATTGATCCGCCGGCATACTGGAACGCTTCAGTTTACTCGCCGTACCGTTTCGAAGATTCCCGCTGCTATAGTTGCCATGTGTGCTCTGTTCATCGCTTTAATCTGTAGATTTTGCATGCAACCCCCTTTATATTATACTTATTTGTGTAAACCTCTCCTTTCAGTCCTCATATAGAAAAATTGTGCCAATTTTTAGGGATATACATGCAATTTCAGTGTATTTTAGAGACTTAAACACAAGTTTATTCCTAAAATATTTTAGATTAGGCCATTGGTGCAGGGATATTTTACCTCTTAATCGGAATCAGATATTTCGAAGGAATTTAGGAGTTTTGTGTAAAATTTAGTCTATTTTTAGTAATTGTGGACCCCTCAGTGTCAGCCATTCTCAGGTGGCCACGTAGGAAAACTCCATGCGCGATTCTCGTGACTACCATACGTTTATTATATTAAGAGTCTGTACGACCCGGACGATCTGGGTCGTCGATCTTCTCTTGCCGTGGGCCCGAATGTGTTACACGAGAATGGAAAGAGTATAATTTGCCATATGACATACTGTCACGTGACTGACCATGCGGCATTGAATGTGTGTCTTGTGGGGATATCATTGTAGATGCATCCCCCTGTCGCTCGAGATCGTTGCGCCTGTAGAAGATCCCGGCCGTTGGTTGTCGACCGGGTCCACGGATCCAGGCGGTTTTGGGTCGGTAGGATTCTGAGGCCTCAAGCTCGCGGTAGTGCGGTGGTGTGAGATTTTTGTGGGATCATTGAGCCATGCGGGATTGTTCGTCAAAATGGATATTGAATTTTCTTCGAGTTTTCAATAAAATAGCAAGAGTCACCCGTCCGTATGTTTGACAACGATCGATCTTGTAGGTATTCAGTAATTATTGAAAAAAACTCTGTTAGGTAAGACATATATGTTACTGTAGTTATACTTTAAATGGTTGAGAGCAAATAAAACTATAATAATTATATTTAATCATACTAGTTAATTAATTTTAATTTTTCTACGGACCGGAGCCTCTAAAAATTTTAAATTTTCTAGGAGGCTGTAGAGTTGCGTTGTGATGACCGTCTCAGATTCTGATCTTTGTTTCCAGTCGTCTTTTTCTTGTCCATTCCCTCCTTTAAGTTCCTAAGAATTTGTTTGGTCACTTTTGTCTCCGACCTCTCTATCGGGTTAGAGCATGGTGAATCTCTTTTCCATGTGAATCTACACGAATCACTCCGCTGTCGGCGACCCAACACACCAACGTGCTCCAACAGACGCTTCAACTGGTAGTATCTTCCCCATAGACCCTCAAATCCTGGCGCCCATACCCTACTCCCTCTCATGTGTCATTGAACTATTATCTCTACTTGTTTGCCAGTCATAATTTTTTCTTCAGTGATCATTATACATGTGCACTGTACGTGACTGAATTGGCGCCATTTGGTGGCGCAGAGTGTGGGGGCTGATGTGAACCAGAAGTTGTTCCGGGGCTATGCGACAACAGCGGCGACAAGAGAGGGCCGTGGCGATGTGCTGGAGCTGCTGCTCAAGGCAGGGGCCTCGCAGCCGGCCTGCGAGGAGGCGCTGCTCGAGGCTTGTGCTCATGGGCATGCTAAGCTTGCCAGGCTGCTCATGGACTCCGACCAGATTAGGCCCCATGTTGCCATCCATGCGCTTGTCACTGCTGCTTCCCGGGGGTTTGTTGACGTCGTGGACACGCTCATCAAGGTACTGTTCAATGTTTTTGTGAATGCTTGTTGATTATGGCAGCAAACCTAGAGCGTTTTAATTGCGTCTTGTTTTATAAATTGTAAATTAAACATATGAATGTTTTCCTGAAAACACAGTGTGGAGTGGATGCAAATGCAACGGACCGTGTGCTCCTCCGTTCTCTGAAGCCATCTCTGCACACCAATGTGGACTGTCCGGCGCTGGTGGCCGCCATTGTTGGCAGGCAAGGCGCCGTTGTCCGGCAGCTCCTGCAGGTATATTGTATTCTTGGCATCAATAGCCCGGTTGCATAAATCACCACCAGGCTTACAAAAAGATTGAATCCGTGCTCTTCAATCATTTTTCTTAATTATGTTCTAAATCAATATGCAACCGGTAATCTGAGCTGTTCTATTTATTGCAGGCTGGAGTTAGGAAGGATGTCAAGGTCAGCCTTGGCGCGTGGTCATGGGACACCACCACAGGCGAAGAGTTCCGCGTAGGCGCCGGCCTCTCTGAGCCCTACAATGCCGCCTGGTGCGCGGTCGAGTACTTTGAGTCCACCGGCACCATTCTCCGCATGCTTCTCCAGCATTACTCTCCCAACTCATCGCACTTCGGCCGGAGTCTGCTCCACCATGCCATCCTCTGTGGCAACCAACCCGCTGTTGATACCCTCTTGGCCGCTGGCGCAGACTGTGAACTCCCTGTGAAGACTGCCCGGAAGAATGAGTTCCGACCAATTCACATGGCCGCCCGCCTTGGCCAGCCGAAGGTCTTGCAGTGCCTCATCGACGCCGGCTGCGATGTGAATTCCCAGACGGAGTGCGGTGAGACGGCCTTAATGCTTTGCGCGCGGTTCAAGAGGGAGGACTGCGTCCGAGTTCTCGCATCAGCTGGTGCTGATCTGGGGTTGGTCAGCTCCACAGGAGCCTCCGCTGCCCTCATTGCCGGGTCAAACAGGTGGAGCACAGGCTACCAACAAGCTCTTCTCGAGGTGATCCGCTCCGGGAAAATTCCCCGGTCCAGCAACCCGAACATCTTCTCTCCGCTGACGTTCGCTGCGCGGCATGGCGATGTCCCGGCCCTTGAAGTATTGGCCATGCACCCGGACATCGACCTCGACGGGCAAGATGAGAATGGCTTCTCTGCCATCATGGTTGCAGCGAAAGAAGGCCATGTTGACGCCTTCCGCTTCTTGGTTTTTGCTGGAGCGAATGTGAAGCTATGCAACAACGCCGGTGAGACGGCAGTCACCCTCTCCCGGTCAAACAAGAACGGGGATCACTTCGAGCAAGTAATGCTTGACTTTGCATTGGAGAAGGGGTCCGCCGGAGGATTCCATGCGCTACACTGCGCAGCTCGCCGTGGAGACATGTCGGCCGTGCGGCTTCTAACCAACCGGGGCCTTGACGTCAACGTTTCCGACGGAGATGGATACACTCCATTAATGCTAGCAGCGCGAGAAGGTCACGGCGCTGTCTGCGAGCTCCTACTCTCTTGTGGAGCTCGATATGATATAAAAACTCCGGCAGGTGACACCGCTTTTTCGTTGGCTAAGGCGAACAGTGTGTTTGGAAATCCGGCAGAGGGCGTAATACTCGACGCAATGGCGCGCGACATGGTACTGCAAGGGGGGAGATTGAGGAAGCACACAAAGTGCGGCCAGGGGAGACCGCACAAGAAGAATGTGAAGATGGTGGCGGGGGCCGGGGTGTTGCGGTGGGGCAAGGCGGCTTGCCGGAACGTGGTGTGCGCTGAGGCGGTGGTGTGCGGGAGCCCGACGTTTGTGAGGAACAGGAAGAGGAAGGGGGACGCGTACGAGGCAGGGCTGTTTAGGGTGGTGACGACGAAGGGGAAGGAGGTGCATTTTGTGTGCGACGGCGGGGACGAGATGGCGGAGCTGTGGGTGAGAGGGATCATGCTTGTGACCAAGTCTGTGTTTGGGAAGAGCATGGAGTAATAGGGGTGTGTTGGGGATATAGCTGCGGTAGTAGTCTTCATCTCGAAGCCTAGTGTTTAAGCTTAGTTTGTTTTGGAGTTTTGATTTTTGTATAGTTTGGTTTCTTTCTCCTCCTCCGTCTTTTTCTACAACTTATTATTTTTTTTTCTTTTTTTTCTTTTTTAAGTATGGAGTAGTTACTTTAGATCATTTGGCAATCAAACAACCAAATTTTATAATCAAATGGGTTTAAAAACATTGATTTGATAAGAGATATAAAAAAAAGTAATCGAGTTATGTTTTTACTAATCAAAATAAAATAAATTTTAATTATTTTAAATCATCTCAAATCAAACGAATTCATAATACCTTAATAGCATGTTCCTAGAGCATATGTATAGAGCCAATACCAGCAGATGGTCTTCCAATTGGTGTGATGAGTGTTCTTAGAAAATCCATTTTGACTTGACTTTCAAAATTCTTCGATTGCCTGGTACAAAATCCTCACAAGAACACAGAATTCTGTCTTCAAAGAGCAGGCAAAGACCAGATGTGCATGGAGTAGGTAGAAGATACACCTCTCTGTTAAAAAGAGGTACAGTGAGTGCATTAAGTGGAAGCACATCTCCATATTAACTTTTATCTCCAGCAGTGGGGTTGCAGCTGTTTAGGATAATTTCTTTCATGTCGTCTTCTTGCCTCTTGCTCGTAGGACTACCCATTCTTCTAACCAGTGGGATAAGGCCACAATCCCTGCTTACAGTATCTACTACAATTAACTTGTGGCTTGAGGCCCAATTCCAAGTTTCGCTGAAAAAGTTTCGGAGCTGAGCTCTACAACCCGTCTTTCTACACATCAACGTCTACCATTTTGTGTATCGAAGTTTTCGCTTTTGATAATTCCATTTCAGAAAGGAAAGCATGGACAAGGGTCTTTTTGGTGTAGATTACGGAGCCTATTTTTTAGTAGTTGCTGAGGATGAGTGAAACCACAATATTTTCATCCAAAAATCGGTTTCGAACTTACCATTGTATATTAGTTATATTTATATAATATATTAGGTTCGTGAAATCGATAGTTAAGATAGTTAAGATAGTTAAGGTTTTGCTCTTTATTTGAGATGGACCTAGGTTCAAATCCTACTATTATAATTTATTTTTCTGGTATTTTAAGTAAAATTTAGATAATTTTATAATTTATATCCAAGAAATTATTGTATTTAATATTTTTTAAAAAGTATATATATTGATATATATTTAAATTTTAATTTTATTAATGTGTATTAAAAATAAAATAAAATACCAATAACTTAAATTAAATTAGTGACCTTTATTTATTTTTCAATACATTACAATATTATCTTGTTAATATTTAATTATTATCTTCTAAAAAATTAGGTTGTTTATGCTTCAAATTAATTTTTTTACCTCTTATTTTTTATAGAAATATAAAAAATGACTTAATAAATATCAAACTTAATTTAAATTAATTAAATATAATGTAATATTATGTTAAAATTGTCATCAAATTTTAAGTTTTATATATTTTTTTTATTTTTAAAATTTTATAATATTTTTAAACATATATACTCAAAATATAGTCAACCATAGTCAAAGAAAATTAAAAACTAATTTGGCTGAAACTAGAACGGGAGTGATTTTGGTTGCATGATCGAATTATATTGGTTTTAGTTGGTGCTGAAATCAATTCCAAAATTGATCTCAAAATCGAAATTTAAAATCTTAAATTTTCAATGGAGCTAATTGTGGTTGAAAGAGCTTTTACCATCATTTTTCTAATAAATATATGTTTAGAACTTTGATATTTGTCACTTTTGAATCCGAACTTTTTTCTGTCATATATTGTTTCTCAATTACAAAGATGATATTTCTTGTGCTCATTAGTTCCTTACCACAACAATTTATTTTCTAATTTGATCTATCTTTTGCATCACTCATTGAGGTAAGTACTAAAAGACCATCCAATAGATGAAAATAGTCGATAAAACAATTTATTAGTACTACTATTCCTCCCCCCATGGAGAGAAATATGCTTTGCCATCTTCAGAGTTTGTTCCCCATTTTTGTCAATGATTGGTTTTCATTCACCTTGTTCAACCTTTTTTTATTGGAAGTCCTAGATACTTGAAGGAGAATTGTTCAATTTTGCAGTTCATAGTATTACTTAGGATATCCACCCCTTCCTTTAGGTTTTGGGTATTTACAAATTGTATAATTGAGCTCTTATGATAGTTAATCTTCAGCCTAGATAACCCATCAAAAAAGTATAATAATGCTTTTGGATTGAGGAACTAAAAAGGGTTTGGTTCATAAAAATTAAGGTGCTATATGCATAGTGTAGGTAAAGACTATATCCCCTTGTCTATTCTATGTCAACCGCTTGATGAGATAGATTATTGTATTTGGCACAATACGACATTTGTGACTAGAATTAAGAGATAGGGGGAGATAAGATCTCCTGTTTAATCCCTTTTAATTTAGAATATTGTTATATGGTTCCCTATTGATTAATATGAAAATCTTAATGTATTTCATGATGTCTTCCACCTAACTTTACCACTTTGAACTAAATTCCCTTGCCATAAAAATTTCTTTCAAAAATTTACAATCCGCATGGCTTTATGCTTTCTCAAAATCTAGTTTGAGTGAAGCCTCACCATTTTTTTATTTTTTATAGTTGAGGAGAGTTTTTGGGACTATAATAAGTACCTCCTCAAGAGTGTATCTTCCCTTAGTAAAAGCTGAATGTGATGGATCATTAAAATATCTCTTATATTCTTCTTTAGTCTCTCAACAACCACTTTAATAAATATTATCGTGATACAATTCAATAGACATATAGGCCTAAATTTATTAACGTTACTTGTACTGTATCTTATTCAGATTAGTACAATCAAAGCATGATTAGTTTTATCTATAGTGCGCTAGAGGAATAACTCCTTAAAGAATCCCATGACATCCTTTTTTTGGTGTCTCATAATTTATTATAGAACCTGATTGGAAATCCATAAGAATCAGGGGTCTTGTCCTCTCCCATATCTCATACGACTACTTTGATCTCTTTCTCAGTGAAACCTATAATCAAGTTGGTCTTTGAGCCTAGTATGATTCTTCCCTTAAACAAAAGCTTCCTCTAGCTTTTTTGCACTTTCAACCTCACCTTTTCCTCATTTGGTTGAAGAACTCTTGACTCTTTAAGAGTGTGTTGGGATAGGATTTGACTTTCGAAAGTGTTAAAAGTGATAGAAATAATCAAAGTGAGAAATGGTAGAAGTAATAGAAATGTGAGTTTAGTTGTCTAGTAATTTTTGATATAGAAGTGAAATAAGTAACAATTTCTTGAGTTCCATGACTTTGATTATTTGGATAGCAAGGTCCAAAGTCAGAAGTGTGACTTCGGTCATTTGGATAGAATGATATGTGGAAGTTGAGAAGATTTTTGATAGTTATGTTAGTTAAAACTATGCATTTTTATTAATAAATAAAATAAATACAATATTTATTTTTTAAATTAATGATAATTAGGATAAAATTTAATTATAATAATTTTAATAATCACATCTTTCTGATTAATCAATACCTTGTGTTCGTGAATCACAAAATTAATTAATACCACTAAACATATCATGGAATCAAAAAGTAAAAACAAAATAATACCTTGCACCCAATAAGCAATGGGAGCCCTATTCGAGTTCCACTGGTGAGTGAATGGAGCACTACTGTAGAGGTTAAAGAGCCTTGGAGTTGAGGAGTAGGCGAGGACTCATCATCTCTCCTATTAGTTAATGAGCATGGTAGTGACGGGGCGGCCCCAACCACGACATCAATGCTAGGATCGTGGACCTTGCTGAAAATCTAATTGCTAAGGAGTAGAAGAAAGCCCAGGATGTTGTGATCGAAGTGGAGGACGAGATTGAAGTTGAGATCTCGGAAATCTCATTGTCATCGTAGTGGCTAGCGTCTGGTGATTCTATGCAAGGATTTGGTGATTGACGATGAGGGGGACAGCAGATGGAGGACTTTGCAAGAGATTAAAGTATTTGAGATTCTTGTGAGAGATGGATTTGAGGTTCAAGATGAGACTTCAAGATTTCGAGTCTTTTCATTTCTGTCTCTATCGCTTGCCCGCCACAATGCTGTCTGATTGCCAACATTCAAGCTAATTGCAAGAGCAAAGAAGCCAAGCACAAGAGATGAGATTGAGGGAGGTCGGTGTTCTCAAAATCGTGGAAGTACCACTTTAATCCTAGCGAAATGAGAGAAGTGAGAGAGATGAGACCCATCACTTTTCTTTCAGAAGTACAACTTCTGCATCCTAAGCCATACAGAAGCTACCGAAGTGTTGATAGTTTATTTTATCACCCATTCAAACGTGTCACTTCAATCACTTTCAAAAATAAATTTTATTTAAATAATAAAAATGAAGAAAGTGGCCTCACTTGAGCAATCCAAACAAACTCTAATTTTGTCAAAGTTCTCCACCCTCTTTGAGGGCTCCTTCAACTGAAAATTTTCACGTCTTCTTAAAGGGTGTTTGGAAAAGGCTGTTCGCTGTTTACTCTGAGAGGTTATTTGGTTCGATTTTTAAAATCCGAAATGAGGAGAATTGAAGAAATTAAAAGTTAATTTCTTGTATTATCCTATTTAGTTTAATTCTATATCTAAAAATCAAAGGAATTGGATGATTTTCGGCGCTTATTTCGATTTTCAATTCCTTTCTTTTTTGTGGGGAAGACACCAATTACCGGAGAATTGGCGTGAGCCCCGCATCTGAATTTTCACTGTTTTTTCTGACGGAGTGCAGGCTTTTCCGAAGGAAACCATTGTTTCTGCTCATCTTCTTCGTGCTCGACGGTGCCCCGTGCTTACCTGCGTCCGTGCTTGATCTGCGTCTTCGTCTTCGACTTCGTGCGCTACCAGACGTGGAGGAAGTGGGACTTGGAGGTGGCTGGATTGTTGCCGCCGGCGACGGTGGTGAAGAGTGGCGATGCTTTGCATCCCTCCACTAGCTTCAGGCTGCGGATAGTGGTGAAGAGTGGCGACGCTTTGCATCCCTTCACCAGCTTCAAGCTACGGATAGTGGTGAAGAGTGGCGTTGCTTTCATCATGATGAGAGGTAGCTTGTCGGAGAAGCCTGCAAGCACCACTGGAGAGGAAGACGAAGCTGGAGAATAGCGATGGTGATGCATACCAGAGAAGGAGGTCAGAGAAGGGAAAAATAAAAATAAAATGAAAACAGTTTTTTTTTTCTATTTTTTTTCTTTTTATCTTGGCTTTTTTTGGCTTTTTATTTTCTATTATTGGCCTTGAGTTTTTTAAAATATTTATTATTTTTAATCTTTTTTATATATTTAATAATAATTATATTATATTTTTCTAATTATTTACAAATAAAATATTTTCAAAAAAATTTTTTATTAAAAATTATTTGACATGAAAATAATAATATATATAATAATTAGTTATATCTCGTTTGTGTCTTTTATAAAAAAAATTTTATTAATTGTGAAAATTAAATTACCAATTTTTATATTAAATTTATTATATTTTTGTAATAATTTACATATAAATTATTTTTTTATGCAATATATTAATTCTCAATTTTTACTCTAACCAAACACAACAAATTAATAAAATTAATCAAATTTATTTATCAATTAAATAATAAATTTATGAATTAATTAAAATTTAATTTTATTCAAAATATACTAATTCAAATACTGAAATTATAATTTCTTCAATTTTTTTAATTCTTTAAAATCATTTAATTATCCTCATTTCATATTTTTAAGATTTGGAATCGATTCAAAAGCCCGACGGGCATACAGATATTCCCGAGATCAACGCTTTTGAAATTTGGTCCGAAGAAGAGAAGCTTCTGGCCACGTGGCTGCGGACCCCACGCACAAGACCCATAAATTGTTCCTCCAGAACATCTTTCGACAATCTTGAAACATGTGATCCACCGTCCACGTCACTAAGATGGAAAAAGGAACGGTAGAGATTCGACGATAGTGTCAATTAAACTGCTCCGGGGAACACAAAAGTTGGGGAAAAGACCCCAACCCTGAGTAGCGTCATTTTCCTTCTCGATCTCATTGGGGCTCTCGATCTGGGAAGTCGGACGCGGAGAACGATGGCGAGCGCGGTGAATCTGGAGGACGTCCCGTCGGTGGATCTCATGACGGAGCTCCTCCGCCGACTCAAGTGCTCCTCCAAGCCCGACAAGCGCCTTATCCTCATTGGTATATCTCAATTTCGTGTTGTTTTTGTGTGTTCTCCTTCCATTTCTCGGCTTTGTTGTTTGGATTTGTGCCTTTCCGTCCAGGATTGAATTTTGAAATCTTACAGGTTTGTGATTTAGCAGTTTAAGTAATCATTTGGTTAGATTTGTGCCTGTGATCTTAATCTCCATTATAATGATGTTTTTTTCAATTTAGAGATTGTGAGTTGAGACATGGTTTGTCATGGTGGGTTGTGAGGAAGGGTGGAGGTTAGTTGTGATAGATTTACTACTGAATGATGATGCGAGGAAGGGTCAGAGATGATAATTAGACTCTTGTTGAACTAAGTTCAAGGATTTACATATGTCAGAAGGGAGTTTCAGGAATAAGCTGAAACATTCTTGATTTCAGTATTGTGTCAGACATTTTTATGATGTTACTAAGACTGTTCATGATCTTATTTGGGCCAGGATCTGTTTTATTCCGTTAATTGAGAGAGTGTAGAAGCAATAATATGCTTAAGTGGAACCTCTTAGCACATACAAAAAAATTATCCAGTTTTTTTCTTAAATGAGCAACCACAAAGGAGAAAATACACATAAATTATGATTGTTTCCAGTATATTTGGAAGCTCGTTTCAGTTAAGGTTTTGCAGAATAGGATTTCAGTACATGAGAATTATATGGTAGTCATTCTTGTAAATGACCATTCTAGATTGCTTTGGAATGGAAATACAAATTAAGGATTTTTGCTTCTGATGTCATTTTAAGAAAGGGCTACAATTTTTATTAGACGTTGGTGGCAAAAATGACTATCCATCAAGTTCAACCTTGTCAAATGCTCACCGTTGGAGACATATCCATTTATATAGTCAACACCAAAACCAAACGCAAGTTAGCAACTCTTTGTTATGTTCCTTTTTTCAAGGCTATCATGCAGGTGATTTCTGCTGTACTGCAATTGGTTGATTTCTATTATATTTTCAGTGTTACTGGATCTGATGAAGTGGCTTACTAGTTCATAACTTAAAGGAAACTTATAGATCACTCTTTAAGTGTAGGACTATCGGCATTTGTAGCACTCATGCCTGTACCATCCATAGTTTCTTAGGAAGACATGAAGATTGTTAAATATAATTGGTTGACAGGCTGTGATTAGTTAAATAAATTTTTTCGTTTTGGGCCTTTTGTTTAAGCTTTATGTTATTTTACCTTTGTACTTTCTTCCATCATGTAGAGCTGTTTTGTGCAAATATGTGTTCTGATTTTTGAATAGTTAATTTTTCCTAATTTTGTTTATCCCCCAGAATAGTGGACTTTACATGTTTTTTTTATGTCATCTCACCTTTTCTCAACTGTACTAGCTCCTTTCAAGATTAAGATAGGAGTTAATTTCTTAGCCTTCTATAGTGCTGTTAAGGCTATGTGTTGCATCTATTATTGCAGAAGTTGCTTTTGAGGTATATTTTTAGAAACTTCAATTTTAGTTATTGGCTTACAATAAAAAAAATAGCTTACTTTTTCTTGAACCACTGAAACAGAGAATTTAATTACATGAAATACTTTTATATTTAGGGGCTGTTTGTTTTGTTAGACCTTGAAGTTCTCAGAAATTTAAAGTCCTAGGATTTTAGAATCTATGGATTTAAAAATCCAAATGGTGTTTTTTGTTTTAACAGACTTTAAAATTCTAGATTTCAAAATTTGGTGTTTGTTTAGTTGAACTTTTTTAGTTAGACAAAATTAATTTTGAGAATTTTTTATATTTTTTTAAAGAATTAGATTTTTTTTCTTGTAAATTCATAGGTTTTTAGGGACTTATTTGTTATTTGTAGAGAGAAAAAACAAAAAAAGGGACTTTAGAGCCCAACATATGAGTCACGTGCTGGACTTTAAGCGTCCCGAGTTTCAAAGTCCGACAATTTTTGGAGGACTTGAGCATTCTGAATTTGGAGGTTTTTAAAAGTTATTGGGACTTTAAAGTCGAACCTATCAAACACTGAATTTTTAAGTTCCAGGAACATTAAAATCCTACAACTTAAAAGTCCAATTATACATCAGCGGTTCAGTGTCCAGGCTTATATATTCCAACCTAGTTTGCTGGTGGGGATAGCAACATGATGATTATGTGGTTGCTGATTTGCAGGTCCACCAGGTTCTGGGAAAGGCACCCAGTCACCTCTTATCAAGGATGAATATTGCTTGTGTCACTTGGCCACTGGTGATATGTTGAGAGCTGCTGTTGCTGCTAAAACCCCTCTTGGAATTAAAGCTAAAGAAGCAATGGATAAGGTTCAGTGTTTTTCATTGATAATTGCAGAAAAAGGGTATAGAAAGGAATTTTACATTATGCTTATTCAGATTGTTGTTGAATTCCTTGTTTTGGGTGTTCTGTCTTGTAGGGAGAGCTGGTTTCTGATGATTTAGTTGTTGGAATAATTGATGAGGCCATGAAGAAACCTTCATGTCAAAAGGGTTTCATTCTTGATGGATTTCCCAGAACTGTTATTCAAGCAGAAAAGGTCATATTCATTTCTTTATCCTGTAATACTTTATTTATGACTGAATGCCTGGAACAGATCATCCATTTTGTGTGGAACTTCTATGCATAACAGTTCATTGATTTCTATTATCACATGGGTGCAGCTTGATGAGATGTTAGAAAAGCAGGGCCAAAGAGTTGACAAAGTGCTCAATTTTGCTATAGATGATACTGTACTAGAAGAAAGAATTACGGGTCGTTGGATCCATCCATCTAGTGGGAGGACTTACCATACAAAATTTGCACCTCCCAAGGTTTCCGGTGTTGATGATGTAAGCAGTCTGGAAGCTGTTGCCAATTTAATTATGATTCCATTTTGGTTGATTATGCTATATAATCTAGTAACTGGCTGTAGTAGTTTATGTCTGTATGTTTGTATAATTTGTTCACTGTGATCTTATGCAGAATTGGTCCATGATGTTTCCCTGACAGTTTATAATAGATGCTATTTGCTTTTGTCTAGAAGAAAATTGAGTTCTTTTTCTTGCAATTATATGAACATGACATTCTAGTGTAAGCTAGTTGTAAATGATTGGGCGATATATTGGCTGTTGTTCTATGTACATGACAGGACTGTCCAGATGGTTAGTATGAGAAGTAGGGTGTGATTGGGCCAGGCTGGGCTGGGCTCAGGCCCTGCCAAGCCTGAACCTGAACCCAAGACCGAAATCATATACTAGATTTTTCGGGCCGGTGTTAGGCTTCGGATTGGGCTTATTCATTTTTGTCAAAATTTTGGGCCCGAGCCCGGCTTCTCTAGGCCCAAACCTGAAAATTGTAGGCTGGGTTGGGCCGGGCTTCCGGGCCACCTGAACCAATTGACAGCCCTAGTGAGAAGGTTCTCTTTATATGTAGTATGACTATATTCTTTTGGTAGGGGCAGTAAGAACTATTAAGATGTGAAAAATAAGTGGTAAAGGCTGTATATTGCACTTTGTGCTAGTGGATCTTATGTTTTTTGTGCTTCCAAACAACCTGTGACTGATTAAAAAGTTTTTTCCAATGGGATGTTTTCTTGTATGTTGTTGACTGGTATTTTTTGTGGCGACTCCAATGTTAAAACTGCTATCTTCTGTGTATGGCATTTGCATTAGCTACTTGGGCAACAAGTGGCAGGACATGACAATATGTGCATGGATGACACTGGCACTGGATACTATTTGTTACATACTTTTGGTTACTTTAAAAAGATAAAAAAAAAAAATTTCTGAAAGATAAGGTTATTCTTTTTAATATAGGCAGGCTTTCCATTTTGCTTGGAAATTATGTGTGCATAGTTTCACAAACCTTTTCAAACTGATGTACTCTGTGCTTATGTTGTTTCTTCCCTTGTTTTAGATCACAGGAGATCCCCTGATTCAACGAAAAGATGACACTGCAGAAGTCCTCCAATCAAGGCTTGAAGCTTTCCACAGACAAACTGAACCTGTATGCTTTCAATTCCTTCTATTCCTCATCTATTTTGAACTGCTTCTGTAGTCCTTCTTTGGCTTTATCAATTTTGGTTTTATCTATAACCCTGTATAAGTTGTCCTAGACCCATGAAAGCTCTGACATTCACTAATTGCATATTCCTGATTTTAGTGGAATATTTGAGAAATAGTGCTTTCCCAACTTTTGCTTACAAAATCCCAGATCTACTGATTTTTCTTTCTTCAAAAATTTTGTATTATGGAATTCACCCTATCTTTTATGCACACTTGTCAACATCAAGCAACACAAATGCAGGTTTAAGAAATACAGAAAGATGATTGTCCAACAAAAGGGTAGTGGGTGAGGGAATAGAAGAATACGAAATAAATAAAAATAAGGGCAGTTAAGGCTGGAATCTGGACTAATGTTGTTTTTTAAAATACATTACAAAGGAGGCATTAGTTTCTTTTCGTGACCTATGGTTAAAAAACTAGCTCATATTTTGATGATAAGACGAGTGTTTGTTTTCTTTGCCTCTATAGTTCCATATTAGCCTGATCGTGCCCTCTGAATTTTGTAGTTGTTTTCCCTATAACTCCAAACGTAATATGCAGAACCCCAGATGATACTACGACCTAGTTATTTGCTTACACATCATTCTGGTTTCAGTTTTTGCAACTAATTGATGGTTTTGGACTTCATCATTGATAATCTTACAACAATACTCAAATCTAAGTGAATGGGATTCTACTTCCTATTGCAGGTCATTGATTATTACTCCAAGAAAGGCATCATCGCTGACCTTCATGCCGAGAAACCACCTAACGAAGTCACTGCAGAGGTTCAGAAGGTTCTCTTATGAGTAGAATCTTCACATTATATGCCACCTCAACATATAGGTTCAAGGCCAATTTCTCCTTTTTGTTGGTACACTTTATATAACAAGTCTTCTTCCTCGGCTTTGTTAGCCTTAGAGAGCTGGTTGAGTTTAGCTCCCAAATAAAATCATACGTGTAGCCCAAGAAATTTTGTTGTGAACTTGGAAAATTGTTATTTAAATTTTTGTTTGTACTTGGAATTTGAGCTGGTGTTGAGCGGATTGTTGCAGTATGGCAGCCTTGCAGGTGTCTTGTGCATTTGAAATTAAATTTTCTTCGGTTTTCTTTTGACGTAAGAGCCACTGGAATTCCGGGTATTTCTGTGCTTGCTTGCTCGGCGGCAGTTTCCATGTCAGTTGTTGGCACGTGGCTGACACGTGGTGTATTGTGGTTCAGGATGTTAGTCGGCCACAGAGAGGATTCTGGTTCGGCCGACTCTGTAATTCAGAAGAGTAAAAAATGTTTTATATTTTGTTGATTTTTCTCATGTAGGGTAAAGTAAAAAGTTAACCTTGTTGTTTTACCCAATGACGGGGATGCCCTATTCTTTGAACAGCAGAAGAAGACCGTTGCTTTGCTTCATCACGTCCTTGGTTATCCTTCTCACGATCTTGAATTTTACTATCCTTTTACCAAAAAAGGAAAAAAAAAGAAAAATCAGATAATTTATTTTTAATTTTTTGGTGTCGAATCCAAGTCCAATTTTCATAGTATACAATAAGATGTAGGCCTTAACTAAGTTAAATTTTACAAAATAATAATCTTACCTCTTACCATAAATTTCGATTTAGATTTTAAATCTATATTGATATCTAAATTTTAAACTCTTTCAAATAATTTGTATTTTTGATTTAATGTTTGTGTTCAATTTTTTGTTTTTAATCGAAAATAAATTTTTTTTATAGCGTGTGTTTTAGAGAGACAACAGATAGTTCTAAACTGGGTTTACACTATTTTTTGAAAGTTAATTTGAATCAGCATAAACCTGATTTATTTGTAGGCTAAATTCATAATTAATTGATTTATAAAAGCTCAAATTTGGCAAGATTTGTCAATCGAAAACTCTGTGCTTCTAGGTTGGACATCTCCTAAGCATGAAGCTACAATGATAAAAAATAATTAAATAATAATAAAAAAGAAAAATTACACTAATGTGCCAATGCAAGGTCGACGGTTTACAATTAATTCCCTACTTTTTTGCTTAAATTAAATAGTTTGCTATTAATTCCATATCATATTAGGCTAAAAAATAGTGCCTGAAATGGCACCAGGCAGCCACGGGAAGGGCATATTTGTAATTTAATAAATGTTGTTAACTTATTTTTCCATATATTTAATTTTTCCTGCCTTACCTTCTCTGCTTCTCCTTCCCTGGCTTCCTTCAAAAGCCACACCTTTTCAAGCCTCCCTCTTCGCCCCACCTTCTTCTCCTTCTCCTTCTCCTTCTTCCTCTTCCTCCTCTTCTTCTTCTCCACAAAAAGCCCAAGCTTTTCCTCCGTTTCTAGGGCTTAGGGCTTTCATGAAGCTTTGGAGAAGGGGAAGCAATGTTCTACCCCCAGCCTCTCTTGTCCAGGAATGGGCCTCTGGGGAACATTTGGATGGCTGCGTACTGCTTCAATAAGCTCAAAAAGGACCAGATTGCAGCCACTGACATCTCCTCCTCCATTGGTGCTGCTTCTCTCTTTCTCACTCAAATGCTCCTTTTTATCCTTTTTTTTTGTTATTTGTTGGAGAGTGTTTGTTGTTCTGTTTTCCTCCTTTTTTTCATATACTCGTTAGTGGAAATTGCTCCTATCCTTAATTCATTGTGGAAATTTTAAATTATTCAACAAATTTTAGGTTGGGGGTTTTAAGATGAATGTAAGGGTTTTAAGGGATTTCTATTGGATGGGGCTTGGATGGCTTCAGAGGACATGTGGAATTTTAGTCTTATATAATGTTTTCCTTGAAAAATGGGAATATTATGCCATACATTCCTAAAAGAACTCATTTTTTTTTGCCCTAGTATTTTATTCTTCTAGTCATTAGTCGAAATAATGTATAGAGTGATCTTGGAAACTTCCTAGCAGTAAATCTTGACATTGGTCTTAACTAGATGTTTCCCCCAAAAAAATGAGGATGGCAGAATGCATGCTGAACTGTAGTCTATGTGGTATCTTGTACGAAGTTGGAATTTGGAGAGGAAAAAGTTTTGGCCATATAATGGGTTTGATAGAAATATGAGAATATTTGCATGTGATCCTCAAAATTCAAGATAAGAAAGATAAAATTTAAAAGATGGCCTTTGTTACTGTTGAAAAATGGTGATGATAAGCTCTGCATCTGTAAACATTGCTAAGTTTATGTTTGAATTCTTCACGACTCTGCCGTTTATATGATAGATGTCGCGCATTTCATTTGGAATAGGTTATTTATGTGTTATAAGAGAGGGTGATGAGTTGTTGAAATTCACAGTGAAAGGTTAACGAATCATCTTGTTCTTAAACAATACAAAAAACGAAAAGTAATGTAAGATAAAAAAAATAACAAGTAAAGACACAACGATATACGTGATTCACTTAAAATCAGATTCCATTCACGGGGGATGCGAGAGATCCACTATTAAAAGGTTTTACAAAAGCCTATAAGAAAAACTGTATTTTTTCTTACTCAATTAAACTTTTTCACCAAATTTCGGCAACGCTATCACCTTAATAGAGAGTTTCCAAGACAACATCACGAGAGACCATCGAAAAGCACTAGAGAGACTCACACACGAGAGTCGATACTTTCTTTTTTTCTCTTCTCTCTATTATTTCTATTTCTCTTTAGTTCAATTTCAGCACTACACCACACCTAAATCCTATGTATTACTAGAATATTTATAAGCTCTTATTGAATTTGAGTTTTACTCTAATTATAACTCATAATCAATCATAAGTTTGAATTCAATTTTGTATTTTTACTTTAACTCAAACTCTTATCTGAATTCAAGATATCCAAAACTCAACAATGAGTTTCAAAATCCAAATGGAGGATTTTGGGGATGTCATACTTGCAGTTACTGTTGTTAGGATACTATAAACCACTTATTAAAAAAAGGTATCCAATCTCCAAATATCCTTGTGGTTTTGATTATCACACTATATTTCCTCTCACATAATTTAGCGCTGCAAGAACATCTAATGTATATCTTATATGGATACCTAAATGGCTCATTAACTGCTTGTGAAATTAGTAGACATTGAAGTGGATTGTAGTTTGTTGTTCTCAGTAAACCTGTTCTCGGCAAGCTTAGGCCACGTGCAATCAACCAAGTTATGATTGCTCAGATTTTATATGGATTTTTCCAATGTAATGGTTTAAAAGATGTCCACAAAAATTTTTGTAGGAATTCCCAATTGGTGGCAGTCTATATGTTGGATTCAGTGCACTAACTAATATTGATAATATTTTCTTCCTTTTGCCTTTTGGGTTTTTGTTCTTTGTCTGCTTGTGTCTAAATTTTTTGGGTTCTAATTTGCAGATAAACTCTTCCCTGATATTCACATCTCTTACAGAGTTTTGGCTCAACTTCTTCTTGGCATTGTGAGAATATTCTCGAAGCAAGTTGACTTTCTGTACCATGATTGCAGTGAGGTGCTAGCAACGATTAGGAAGTCTTTTATTCCTGGTCAGCTGAATGTACCGAGAAAACTAGTTGGTGCATTGCATGATAGGCTAACCAAAGGAACCAATCATTCACAAAAACATAGTGCTACTGTATTGAAGGAAGCTAGTCTACCAACACTAGCAGACGTCATACGTGCACGGTGTCAAGATGTTTCTTTTACTCTTCCTGAAAGTTTCGAGCTTGATTCTTTTGACCTGGATGTCCAGGAAGAGAGGTGATTTACTTCAGAAACTGTGTGATTTGTATGCCATTATGTCATCTGTACGATTTATTCATTTTGTGCTTTTCACTCAGAGATGCACCCAAATCCAACGAAGAAAGTAGTATGAAAGGTATTGGTTACACTTCTGCCATCTAGTGAAGATGTGATAAATGATCTGTCCGTATTTCTTCCACTTTAATCTTATGTTCAGATATATGGTTTCGTACTGTTGCAGATGTTTGGGCTGATAAAAGAAGTCCACCTTACTCTCCAAATCAGGTATCAAGCTACCTTATGATCTCATGGACTTGAGGTAGATGAATTGTTAATCTGTAAACAACAACAAATAAGAATGGTTGTGCTTTTTATAGTAGAGTTTGTTCACTATGAATAATGAAATAATTATATTTTACTTCATTTGTGAATGTAGTGTTATCCTGGTGAAGTAGCTGCTTGGTTTGAGTTCGATTCTGCTTGTTTCACTCCAATGGCTGAGTAAGCCTTTATATTTATTGATTTGTTGTTTATGTTGTAGGTATAGGTTTTTTATATAACCTTCTGAATCTGAGTGATTCTTTTCCCATACAGTGTACTTTCATCTGACATGATGGATATCCATCGTGAAGTGACTGAAATTTACAAGTCAAGCAACTCAGAAGCAGGAGGGGAGCATTTTGAAGGATATTCTCACCATTTGGAAGAATGCTGGAACCGTGAGAGTTCAGGAGCCAAGAAATCGTTAGCTCCCATTCTCTTGGACAAGGATAGGGGAAATCAAGAAAACTCGAACAACTTACAAGAGGCCATGTCTCAAAATTTTCTGAAGGATTTGTATGTTGATAAACCAGAATCTCAAGTGGAGCAGGTGAACTCATATGAACCTATTGCAACAGAATATGATAAAGGTTTTGTCTTTGAAGATGGACAATCAGAAGATATAACCCCTAACAAAACTCACAATAAATCCGAACCCATATGTGATCCAGGTTTGCTCTCCCGAACATTTGAACTGCCTTCTTTGATTCATATATATCTGCAACATTATGAATGCTATTCTTTCAATTATATAAGAAATTCTTATAACAGAAAGAGTTAACAGTATGCACGTCCAATTCAGGGATTTTTTCACCTAAGTTTGCGGTTGCTACTCCAGCTAAAAGAGAAAGGTCTCAGATCAGGAAGAGGAAACATGTCTTTGATGAAACTGCTGTGCTGTCAAATGAGTAAGTGATGTTAGCATATGTGAGAATGTGCTCCATATAAAAGGTGCTGTATGCAGTGTTTACAATTTCAGTTATATTCATCTGCAATTGTTACCTGATTGAACTTCAAGTACTTCAGGTTTGTTGACTGATGTTAGAATTCAGATCTAACTATTTTTCTCCTAGACAGAAAAAGACTTTCTCTTGCCTCATGGTACATCAGCTTGACATAGTTCCCTTCTGGTCTATTTTCATTTATCTCAAAATGCTTAACTTTGTAAAGGATGTGATCAAAATTTAGATTGCTTTTGACATTAGCTTCACAAGCATGTTATAGGAGAGTTACATATTAGCACCCTTGAAAGTTGGGAACTTCTTTGTCATCTTATTTACATGAAAAAAATGCAATTCCAAAGAAAGGAAACAAGAAATATCACTAATATGTGAAAAAAAAATTCGACTAAAGAACTATGCTATCGATAGATTATGAGTGCAGGACCAAATATTATTTTCAGGTAATCTGTCATTAGGTGGAGACACATCCTGTACTATGTGTTCACTGGATGGATGTCCAATGTCTTCTGGTGATGTTTAGACACCTTTGACCAAGATAGGATGTGAACTAAGTATCATTGGGTGGTTTTTAAGAACATTCAAGTCTCTTTCTTGTTTGTTTGTGATATTTTTTTCTTCCCGAAATACCACAGGTTTCTAAAGCATCAGATTCATGATGCTACTAGTTTAGTATGCAAACGGAAGAAAGTACCTCATTCATATCTTGAAGCTTGGAAGGCACAGAAGTTCGCTAATCTGCATCAAGATTTTATGAACCCATTATTTCCATGTGAGTTACTATTTTTGATACGAAAATTACATATGCATATTTGTTCTGCTCACAGGTTCAATTTCTTCTAATAGGCATCTCTTCTGAACTACGAGCTCTCAAGGACAAATTGCCCACTGTCTTGCCACTGCCTAAGGAAGTTCAGGCTGAACAAATCAATTTACCACTTGAAATATCTGAGAGGCAGTTGGACAAAGTTCCTGACCTGGCTGACCAAGAAAGAACTGCAGTGGATATCCAAACCCCTGGAACTCCTGATGCTCCAATGACCAGTAAAGTCTATGAATCTAAAACTAAGGAGTCATCCTCAGATTCTGAGTTGGATACAATGGATGGAGTAATTTTTTGCCTCTATTTTATTCAAGCATCTTTTCTTTTCTTTTTTATATTGCTATATTTAAAATATGGTTTCTCATAGATACTACTACTGTTATGTGATAATCAAAACAAAATTTACCGATATGCCCGACATAGATTTCCATTTGAGTCCAATAAAAACATGACAGAATTTTATAAAGAGATTATTTTGGCTTGATAACTCACCTTGAAAATGTTGTTCGGTCATAGACTTGGCAATATATGGTCTGATTCGTTAATTCGACCTGAATTAGATAAATTTGGGTTTATTATAATCGAGTTCGGGTTGATCCTATTATAATTCAAATTTTTTCGGATTATAATCGGATCAATTTGTATAACCTGTTTACGACCTAATTGATGTATTTATTTGTCGGATCATAAATAGATCGGGTTAGGTTAACCCATTTACTAATTAATTCAATTAAAATTATTTAATATTTTATTTTACAATATTTTTAGTAATTTTTAAAATTATTATTTATAAAGTAAGTATTTTATTATTATAATTAATTTTTAATAATATTATTATTTTAATTATTTAAAATATGTTAAAATTATTAATGTTATTTAAATATGTCAGATTGATTTGGATTAATTAATTATTATTTATAAATTAAGTATTTAACTATTATCATTAATTTTTAATAATATTGTTATTTTAATTATAAAAAATATATTAAAATTATTAATGTTATTTAAATATGTCAGATTGATTTGGGTTAATTTGGGTTTTTGAATTGATTTAGGCCAATCAGATTAATGCAGATTGGATTAAATTATGAGCCGTTTAATTAAATAGGTCAATTTGAATTAAATTGGATCATGATTCAAACTCGATCCATTTAATAAATGGGTTTATTCGGATTAGGTTAGGTTATCCATTTAAAAATAGGATTGACTTGGGGTTTAAAAAATTGATTCATTAGTAAACGAGTTGGGTTCGGATTGGCTCATTTAGTATAATATTATAGGTTTGATCTAATATGAAGCTGATTTGTGAATCTGAATTGCCAGGTCTATCTGTACACACAATTAGTCTAATATTGAAAATATAGACCCAAAAATATAGCATGTCAAAAAGGTAATAAAGTTGTACAAGAAGACATAATTATGCCCTAAAATAAAATGCTCTATGCTCATAATTGTGCTTAATCAAGTTAAGCAGATATGGCCTTGGTCATATAGCACGTGTTGGGGAATAAATGGTAGTTGAATCTATGGGATTGTTTGGATTGGGATGATCATGTGACAATCAATTAGGGAGCATTTGGTTTGAAATGATTTTATTTTTTAGTTAGATTAGCTAATCTCAATTTGAACTGCAATTGAATTAGAGGCACTAGTCCAAAACGAGATCATCGAGTTTTTTTAATCCCAAAGCAGATGGATCTAGTCATTAAGGTGAGTAGTGAGTCATGATGGAGTTTTAATTGCATGCATTTCCCAAATTTAGATGGTTGTGTTTTCTTTGGAGTAAGTTTGCTAATAGATTGTTAAAACTTGTTTGGATGAGTAGGGGTGATGGTTGACATGAACATCGCAACCCAAATATGTGGGAATTTCAACACATATGCTTAGATAGAAAATAATGTGGTTTTCTAGGGTATATATGAAAAGATCAATTTTGGAGAGGTGTATGTTCAGTTTCACATATTTGTAAGACTATATTTGCCAATTCTCGTCAATCATTTTCTCATGTTGCATAGTTGGTTAGTAATATTTTAATGGTTCTCTAATCTTTCTAAACAGGAGTTCGAATCTCACGGAGCGCATGGAAATGAGCAATGTGGTAAATACTAATAATCATTACTCCTGTTTTGCTTATTTTCATAGTCTTATTTTTTTTTACTTCAGCAAGAATCATAGATTAATTTCCATTGCAATTGGTCTTTGCAGAGAGTGGATGGTCAACAAGAACCAGGTGAGATCGAAGAAACTCACCTACCTGCAAATTCTTATGAACTTATTGGTATCTTGCTGAAATTGTTTTCTCTCGGTCAAAATCCCCATTTTCAGGGAAGTGGCTAAGTATCTGTACAATAGTTTGGTCGGTAGCAAAGAACAAAAGCAAAAGAAACCCCTAAGTTTGACCCAAATTCTCAAAAGAAGCACTAGAACCAAGTGTGCTAGATTCTTCTATGAAACTCTGGTATGTTATCTCATTCTTCCCAAGGAGTGCTTTTCGATGAAGAAAAATTCAAAATTTATTAGTTTTGTGTTGTTTCCAGACACTAAAGAGCTATGACTGCATAGATGTGAGGCAGGAGTCCCCCTATGGTGATATTATCTTGTCTGCAACTCCTCAACTTGAAGCAATGTTCAAGATACCGTAGCTTTGTGTCTTGGAACATGAAGTTTTGGAAATCTTACTCTCCTGTGTTACCTTTTGGTATACATATATACATGATGTTCATGGTTTCCTTCTTACTTTGGCTGTAAATGTTGTTGTCACTGTACTTTTGACCGTCTAATTCGTAGCAAACTTCCTCTCAAAGTTCACTCTTATCTTCTCATATTCTCTATATCTCTTCAGCTTGTATGCCATAGTTCAAATGTTAAAGAGTTATGAGTACGGAGTTATCATAGCATTACCCTTTTAATCTTATTGTTGCACGGTTCCGTTGTAGAAAAAGGTAAAACATAATTGCATTAATATCTTACATGTTAACGCGGTGGTTATAGATGAAAATTAATAATGTCATAATTCAATTCCTGAAATGAGTTAATATCCACCATATTCATTCAGAGTGATTAACATTTAATGAACCAAATCTGCTTAAATTGCCATAGTCAAGTTTACATCTTGGAATAATAGCCCCAATACGATATATGATTCATTCAAACCTAAAAACACTAACAACTATGCGAGAGGGTCCTGAAAGCAACTCGTGAGAAGCAAGATAATATTTGATTTAAAATCTTAGACATATTCCAGTACTACCAATTTGCTTTTGTTCTTGCTGCTTTTACATGTCTCATGTTAACATTTTTGTTCATTTTGGTATTGAACTCTCAAGTGTTTGTTCTTTTTTTTTCCATGAGCTGGCCAACTTGATATTGTTTTGCTGTTAGATTGAACATTCATTTATTTTTTGATTTTATTATTCTTCTCCCTTGAGAGCTCACTATTGAACTTAATTATAGACTAATTAATGATCATCAATATCAAGGTTTTAAATTTTGGTCAAAATTGAAACATTTCAGTTGAATATTATAAAATTATTTTGGTTGAAATTGAGATCATAGCCAAATAGTTTAAAAATTTTATTATTTCTAAGATTGTGAAATACTTGAAACTACTAAAACTGTCAAAATATATCAGTTTCGATTGGTGTTGAAATTAATTTCAAAATCAAAATTTAAAAGCCTTGATCTATATGCTTCCATGTAGGATAAAGTTTGATGGTCTCCAACCTAAGCTTGAAGTTGCACAAAAAGATGACTAGTGAATCATTTTGGAAAGAAGATATTCGACATATTAATTTTTATATTAATTCGTTGAATGATATTATTATTATTATTATTCACTAGGATGCTAGCAGTCTATGTTGCATTCTTTGTTGCTGATTAAGCAAGCTTTTGAATGTATCACAAGAATAAGCAATACTATCGATATTTTGGTCATTATGTTTGTACCCTCTCAAGCTTTAATGATCATAGGTTGGAATTAAATTTTGATGTAGCTACTTAAATGAAGTATAAATATGAATATGATTATATTGAATTTTAAGGGCCATTTTGAAAGATAATATTTTTGTTGATGTTTTCCGTTTTTTATTGATTTTTTTCATTTGAAGTGGGATATAAAATTATCAAAATTTTTTTTATCTAAATGACTATGACTTCCTACTAGTCAAGTTTAGTGTGGGAGTTCATATACATTGGATAAGCATGAAAAATTGACTAACTCTAATTTGTAGCACGTGACAAATCAAGCTCATTGATTCTTCTCTTTAATGAGATTTTCCAATAAGCTCTACGTTAAGGGCCCATTAAAAACTGTTAAAATGACATTAAAACCAGTGTAGGTTCATGTATGCACTATCAAAAAAATTGTAGATGCATGTATCTGAACAATATCTTCATGTTCAAAAAATTGGATTTGGTGATTTAATGCTTCATTAGGAAATTTAATGGTGAATACCTTTTTCTTTCATATGAGTCTATATAAGAAGAGAAATACACTTCCATATATATATAGATATATATATAATTTGTAATTCTTCTGAGTTGACAAGTTTTATCATCTTTTATGAAGAAGATGAAAAAGAAGAAGAAGCAGATTGAGGATTGCTACAATATTTGTCACATTGAGATCCAGAGTCCAATCCCATGTATCAGAAACCATGTACCGAGAAGAAGACGAAGCCACTGGTGAGTTTTTAACTACATAACCTTTCCTCATATTATCTTATGTGATTTGTGTTTTTAGATTGTAATATGGATATATGTTAATATAATTTTCTCCAAAAAATCATGAATTCATCTTATTCTAGATCATATTTTACACTTAGCATGTGTATGATTTTTAAGTGTACATCCATCTATTTAAATCCAATTTTTTGGCATTAATAAATTATTTAGTAATACTTTGTTCAAAATCTACATTGATTTAGGATACTCAAAAAATATTGCTAAACAAGAAGTTGGCCAAATTTCTTGAGGACAACCGATGCACCTATTTTACAATTCAAACTACGAATTTGGAGTGTCAACTTCTTTTTTTATTGCAGAAACTTACTCCAAAAGCGAGTTGAGGATCTCACAGGAGTTTGTGGTGGTGGAGAATAAATTTGACAATTTGATGACAACATCAGAGATCAGTAGAGCAATCGTATTGGGGATTGTGTGGACTGTTAAATCTTTAAACTTTTTTACAATACAATTTGTGTCGAAATAAAATTCTCTACAAATATCAATTCAAAATGGATTTGTATTTGCAAACTATATTTGAGTATGTATTTATTTCTCTCTTTGTGAGTAATTATGACTAGAAGGCAAACCAAGTGTACAACTTCAATTCTCAAAAATGTGTATAAATTTCACTTCAATTTATAATGTAATTTTTTGTGCCAATAGACAATGCATGTAGTCATTATTCTCATAATGTTCTATGAGTGCAAAACATCCTTGCAAAATTATTTGCTTCATATCTAAATGTGTAAAACATTTATCACATATTGGATTTGCGGGTACCATAAAGATTATTTTTTTTTGTCATAAAAACTTATTGTAAAATCAATAAATGAGATACATGTATACAAAAACTTTGTATTTAAATATATCAAAAAATTACTTTTTAAAAGTTAATAAAAATATAAGTGATATAAATTATTTTGCAAGTGCTATTCCAAAATAAAGTTCACTGGTCCTATTTAATATCCACTTTTTCTTAATAAAATAGAAGATTTATTTAAAAATCTCATCCTAAAGAAAAGAATGAATAAAAGGGTAACTTTGTGCCAATAGAGTGAATATTTTGTGGGAAAATCAAATTATTTAATTATATGTTGAAAAATATGATTTTGTGACAAATTATGTTATACAAATTATGATTTCACAACACATTGATTGTAAATTAGGGTTAGGTTCTTTAAAATTAGGTAAATTGGTTATTCAAATTAGGGTAGTTAGATTTAATTATGCAAATTAGGGCTTAGGCTTTCTAAAATTTGGAAAATTAGTTATTCAAAGTGTTGTTTAGGGTTTGCAAAATTGGACAAGTTGTTTTTGTAAATTATGATAGTTAGAATTGAAAAAACTAATTATGCAAATTAGGGTTTAGGATTTATGAAATTGGACCAATTGGTTAGACAATTTAGGATTTAAGATTTCTAAATTTGGGAAGTTGTTTATGCAAATTAGGGTTTAGTATTTCTAAGTTGGACAAATTAGTATGATAATCTAGGTTTAGGGTTTCTAAAATTTTGTAATATGAAGTTGTCTTAACATATGTTATTTTGATTTGAAAGCTTACTTTAGATGAGAATATTTGTATATGTTCAAATAATAGTTGAGATTTCTTAGTTGATTTTTAGAATCTTGAAATGTACATCTAACTAATATTATGTATTACATAGGAAATTATTTGAGAAATTTAAAATTGTGTTAAGGTATGAAGACTATTAGAGGAAGATACCTAGGCAAATAGGCATAAGTATGAGTGTGTAGTACATAAAAAAATTTAGAGTTAAATTTGATAATACTACATTGGTGGAATGTATAATAAATGTGTAACTTTTATGTCCATAGAATATATCTCAATCATTATATATGACATATTTGGAGTCAAGTGTACTATCCAAAAAATATTCTTTTCTAAATAATATAAGTGTAACGATTTGAGGATCTTACAGAGCACATTCAGTCTAAAAAGGTTCAAATATTTGTAATAAGGTGAAGATGTAAAACTTACAACTATAACACAAGATAAATTAACACATAGTGGGCTTCCTATAATTCAAGACTCTAGTGAGGATGAGGATTTCATTTCAACAAATGGTGACCCAAATAAAATAACATATGAGATTCTTAATGATATAGTCGATTATTATCCTAAAAATAAATATCATGAAATGGCTAATTTAGAGAAAAATTCAAATAATTTGGATGATTGAGTGCTCGAGGAAGGACTTTCAATGAAGTATGACAAGTATAATTCTATTTTGGTTATTAGAGTTAAGTTCAAAAATGTAGAGACATTTAAAATGACATTGAGGATTTATTCTCTCTCAAAAAAAGTTCAAATCAGTTTTTTAAAGAATGATTATAAAAAGATGATTGCTAGGAGTTTAGATCATAATTACTCTTGGAGATGTCATGTCTTTGAACTTAAGATATACAATATCATATTTGAAGTCAAAACTATTGTCGCAAAGCACTCATGCCTATGTGTGAATAAGGTTAGAAATAAGGTGTCATCTCAAGAGTGAACAGTTGAGTATTTTGTACCATTCATAAAAGGCAAGTATGATATACTTCTAAATATTATTAGGGGACGCTCGATGATTAAATATAAAATGAAAATTCCATATATGAAAACTTGAAGAGCCAAACAATTATCTAATGTACTAGTCCATAGTTGAATTAAAGACTTCTACAATGATATTTGAAAACTGAAACTAAATATAGAAGTCAAATATTGGGAGAGCCGAAAGAGTATCGAATCGGAATAATATAATGGACCGGATACCAAACCATCCCAAAAACTTAAGCTCATAGGATATGAGTCTTTTTCACTATATATATTGGACCCTATCTATCCAATATTCGATGTGAGATTAATTTATCATACCTGACATTATAATAATTTCCTCCTTCAGGTGTGATTTGATCACATCAATTTTAACACTTTTAATCAAGAACTCTTTTACTCGACCAGTTCCACCGTGTGACTTATACCAACGGATTTTTGTCTCATTCTTTTGACTTTTTAAGAGAAACTAACATGCGACTCAATTCAGTCGCACCATCACGGTAATTTCTGTTTTAAGAGTTTGCACAGCTTCGAACCTGAAGCTCTGATACCATTTGTTGGGGGAGCCGAAAGAGTATCGAACCGGAATAATATAGTGGGCCGAACATCAAACCATCTCAAAAGCTTAAGCTCATGGGATATGAGTCTTTTTCACTATATATATTGGACCATATCTATCCAATATCCGATGTGAGACTAATTTATCACATCTGACATTACAATAGTCAAAGACCTTAATGTAATTTGTCAAGTTAAACTACATGATGATGGAGCTTTCAGGAAGTCCTTTGTGTTCTTTGGTGCATGTCACAAGGGTTTTAGGTTTTGTTGTAATCCTTTTCTAGGATTAGATGTATACGATTTAAAAGATAAATATTTAGGCATGTTAATGGTTGTAAAATGCATTAAATGGCAACAATGGCATCTTGTTAGTTGCCTTTACATGGTTAAAATAGAGTTTGCATCTAATCGGATTTAGTTTTGCGAATGGCTAATAAGACATTAAGCATTGACCCTATTGATCCAGTGGTGATGTCAATATGAAGAAGGAATTAGTTGAGGCTTGATTTTATCCATAAATTAAACAATTCACAATTATTTTGAAGAAAAAATATCTACAAGTGGCTTGATTTTGAGCATTGGGATGTCCATGTCAAATGCCTTTTTATTCTAAGGGGTTAAATCATCTATGATGATATTACCTGTGAATTTATTTCATAATATAAAAACACTAATGATGACTATCTCGATAACTAGTTCTTTTAGCAAAAAATTTATAAATTACATAACAAACTTACCACAATTAACAAATATGTACAATCAAAATATACAAGTAAAAATGAGTTTATATAATTAGAAACATGTGCTAGTGATCAAAACTAAGCTAATATAACTAAGAAAATAAATATTATTATCAAACTAAAATATATAGGACTTAAAACAAGAAATTATATTCAAAACCAAATATACATACATACATACATACATATGACTAAGTATATATGATTAGAATTGAGAGGTTATGATAAAAACAAGATGATTATTAGAATGCATATATTGGACTTTGTTGGAGGTAAGACTGTAGGTAATTAATTTTAGGCCAAAATAATGGGACAGATATATTGTGATGCTCAAGTAAGTGCTTCTGAAATAGATTTCTTTGAGATAAATCAAACAAATTTATCAATAAATAATAAAATATTAAAATATAAATGATAAATGTAAGTAATCATACTACTTTACATCTGAACATATTGTACTTCACACTCTTGATTGAAATATAGTACTAATATTATTTTTCTCAAAGTCTACAACTAATAGTTGTCAATGGAAATTTCGAATTATTGAAATCATGACAATGTGTGTGAACTTATTACAATCCTGATAAAAAAAGACCCACGAGCTTTTCTCCACATTGACAAGTCTCTTAATAGTTGCGACGAGCATGCATGGCCAGACAAATGTTGACAGTACATGCATATTGGGGCTAGCCTTCATATATTCTTAAAATAATACATAACAGTCAACAATATTATTAAATGTGAAATTGCTAAATAAAAACTTATGTAGACTTTTTGTCACAAACAATTCTTTGAAAGTCTATACATAGGAGCTACAAAATGTGGTAAAGAAATTCATAAAAAACTAGAAAACATAATTTATATTCATATTCATATTTTAATGATCCTTACTAATCTATAATAAGCAAAACACGAATAATCTATCACTAATAATAGTGATCACAACCAGTGAATACTGATAATTTATATTTTAGTTTTTAGTTAATGGAGGTAGATTTAAAGAACTTACTTGTTGATAATATCACCAATAAACATTTAAATGATGTTGGATCGTTTTTAATTATTTATACAAACTAGCTTTTATAATCATTTATTGATATATATAAATATTTAAAAACATACATTATGACAATTTACTACCAAATTCATACATCTAATATAAGTAGGAAATACACAAAAGAAAAACTAACGTTTTAATTTTTTCAACATTATAATTATAAAATATATTTAAAAAATTATGTAAAAATAAATACAAACTGGTTGATATAAGTACAACAACCAAAATAATTACAATAAGTCCACAGTTATAAACATAATTTATTTTTCACAAAATAAATATTGAATTAAATCCTAAAATCAAGGAACTAAGTATCATCATCCTATTTGAGAATATGTTCATAATAATTGGTCATATCCCTAAAAACTTATTTTCAAATAGTAAACATAGGTAACCTATGTTGTATGTTATATCTCTTATATACTCATAATTTGAATGTTATGCACAATAAATGATAAACTAATTAGAAAGTACCTATCATGTATAGAACACAAATTAAGTTATAATTAAACATAAAATGTTATGTTTTGCACAATACAAACACACATATAATTAAAAAAAAACTCATATACATATAAAATAAGTAAATTGAGATAGATCTTGACCATTCAAAACTAACCATAAATATGTCATGCAACAACTATATACCTAATTAGTAGCATATAAATTTGGAGAACCAAATTATATTTGAATCTTTTTAAAATGATAATTGTAAAATACAAAGAAGGAAATTTATCTAAAATGAATATAAACATGCCGAAATAATTAAAATCTTACATCATAAATTCAGTAATTTGTAACATATAAAATACTAAAATTAGCTCATATTCATCACTTCAATTGCTAAACTCGCTTTTTTTTTATCATATTTTAAATTAAGAATAAAATCATAACAATTAAGGTGAACCAACAAAGCTTAAACAAAAGAAAAAATTATGATAATTGAAAGTGATTTTTGATTTTAATTATCTATCAGAATGCATTGATGGGAGGGGATCCTATTGCACCGAAGATGGAAGCAATGTTACTACTACAGTGATGTCAAGGATGATTAACAAGACAGAAATTAAAAATAAGCTATTGTATGAGTGCAAGTATAAAAATCAAATGGTTAGCAAAAAAAATGAAAACTTGAAAGGTCAAGAAAACGAGAGGGTGAAAAAGCGAGAGAATGTAAGAGTAAAAGAGATTTGAATCATCATATAAAAGTTTTTTTAATAATATAAAATGAGATAAAATCATAAATTCATCTCATTTCAAGCGCCATGTATACCAATAACAAAGTATTATATAATATTATACTATTAGAGGAGCTGAATGGTACTTCGAAAATTCAGATGAGATTTAAAAAAAATTGAAAATTCTCGTGAGGATATTGAAGTTCTCTGTATAACCATTAGGATTTGAGAATCGTATGCACAAACATCATAATTCGGTTATTTTGCAGGTCCTATATGCAATGAAAACGGTAGGCCTGTCTCGAGATGAGCACTCTTACATCAAATTTTCCATAAAATCAAAGATCTCAACTGTCCGATCGGAACTCCCCCGATCGAAAAATCTTGACCGTCGATTTTCTTTCTTTCTTCTTCCCCTGAACACGAATCGCAAATCAAAACCCTCGAACAAAGCACCAAACTCAGAAGCTTTTCTCTCGCCTTTCGCCGGAGATCGGAGCGCAGGGGTGGCGATGGAGTCAGTGGAGGCCGTAGTGGCGCACGTCCAGGGTCTCTCCAGCAGTGCGGACGAGCTCTCGCAGCTCCACTCGCTGCTAAAGCAGTCGGAGGACACCCTCCGCTCGCAGGCCTCACGCCTTGCCCCGTTCCTCGACCAGCTCGATCCCGCTAAGCACTCCCTCGGATACCTCTTTCTCCTGTTAGATCTCTTATCTTCTCATATTCATACTCTTGCTGTTTTGATTTTGCTTTGATTCTGGTTTTTGGGCGTTTTGGCGATCTGGGTTTTGATTGGGAGTTTTTTGTTTCATATTTTTGGCTTTTGATATGCTAACTGATTCACGACAACTAAAAGTGCAATCTTTACGCTTCTCAGAAGAAAAAGAAGAAAATTTCCACTTAAATTGGTAATGCAACAATTTGATTTGCTTGATTGCGGAAAACGTTGGGTTTATATATTCGTGCGTAGTTAGTATTATTTATAGTTAAAGTAGTGGCTTGTTGCCACTTGTGTTAGTGATACTTGGTGATGTTGTTACATCTTGTAGTGAAGGAATTACAAGTTTGTTACTTTTTTTCAGTGTTCTCACCTTGTTTTGTAATTGGATGTTTTGTCCAACACATGCTAGAAATTACACCCTTGAGTTTGTTCTTTTACTTTTTATTCATGGAATTTGTATGGTTTCTTTTGTGAGAAAATCATTACTGTTTTTTTATTGGCTTGGGTAACTGGTTTGTTTTCTGCTTGGTTTGACAGGGAGGCATTTTCATCTGAACAAATTTCAGGGGATCAAGTTAATGGGTTTCTTCAGTCTGTTGTTGAATTTATCGATTGCTGCTCTGCTGAACAAATACGAATCGCACCCGATAAATGTATTATAAACATGTGGTTTTTGATACACCTTGATTCCCCATCATAATTGCATTCTTTCTATGTGCTTGGTTTCTTTCAGCATTACTTACACGCTGCAACCATGTATCTTGGATATGCAGTTATAGCTGTGTGCAAGAGGTTTAAGGAAAAGGTCATGCAGCTTCAAGTGCCAATACAGGGAATAGCTCCCTTGAGAACAGCTGTTCATAAGCTTCAATCTTCTACTGAGCATTTGACTACTCTGCATGCAGATTTCCTACTTCTTTGCATACTAGCTAAGTGCTATAAAGCTGCGTTACGTATTCTGGAGGAAGATATATTTGAGGTTGATCAGCCGAAGGACCTATTCCTGTATTTTTATTATGGGTTAGTACTTTTAATCTTTTTCATTGACTTCATTGTAAATTGATAAAAAGACAACTGAACATTCCTATGTTCTCTGGCTGTCTGATTTTGCAGTGGTAAGGAGAATCTCTTTAGTCCGTATCCAATAGTTAGAAACTGTTATCATTCTGGAGTACTAGAATCCATCTTAGTTGATGTGGCACAGCTTTTATCTTGTTGTTTTAGCCAGTTAATTGGAATAACATAATTCCGTTTTGATCAGCAGTTAACTGCATTTGTAGAGTATCTGGTCTTAAGGTTACAAGGACCATAGTGGTCAGAGAAATAGATATTTCTATAGACTAAAATTTTTCTGTTTTGCAACTAGTGGTCAAATCTGTAGAAGCATCCCACCAATATATGTAAGGTTCAGGCCCTTATTTGTCAAACCTTACGGAAATGCCTGCATTTATTGCTCATGATGACTCATTTTAACTCTCAGGATTTATTTTTTTATTCTGTATGTATATTTTAGAGGAATGATCAATATTGGCTTGAAGCGCTTCAGCAAAGCTTTGGAATATCTTCACAATGTGCGTGCAATCAGACTTGCATTAGATTCTTTCTACAAATTGTTCATGATAATAATCTGAATTGTTCCAGGTTGTTACAGCCCCAATGACAAGTTTAAATTCAATCTCTGTTGAGGCATACAAAAAATATATCCTTGTGTCTCTCATTCAGAATGGGCAGGTTTGTTTTTGCTTTTTTTTTCTTTTATAATTTAATTTCCTTTGCATCTGATTCACATCTTCTTAAGGAGCTTTGAACTTCAGCTGGTCTGCATTTTTGCAAACCATATGACATTAAAACTGTTACAAAACAAAGTAAAGTTCATCCGAGAAATGTTTTAGTAGCTTAAATTTCTATTTTGAATTCCAACAAGTATTCTCAAAATCATCTAACAAATTTTTTTTGGTCAGAATGATTTAATTGTTGCAGTCAATCTATTTTTCTTGTGGCACTGGATTTCGTCTGTTGCTTTTGAATTACAGTAGATTGTTTTTTTTTCTATACACTGCATGTACTGTTAGTGTGCTTCTTGAGTTAGCCAGGATATATTTTGGCTTTAATTGTACTATGATTATTTGCTTAATCCTGGAGTTATGGCTGAATTTTTATGAAACAGGTTCCCCCATTTCCAAAATATACATCTGTGGCTGCCCAGAGAAATTTGAAAAATTATACTCAGGTAATAATGCAAGGGGGATCAGTTGAATTTCTCTCAAGATTTCACTAGCACTTGTTCATTCTTTACCGTCCTTTCACATGATTATTGTGGAACGTGTTTATCGTTAAATAGAGGGTTGCTTATATTTGGTTCATAGGCTGTTTGCAAGTTATCTGGTTTGATGGTTTGTCTTGTAGAATTTCTTTGGGTGCTAGTCATATGACTGGCTCAAGTAAATGTCACAGGATTGGTCATAATCCTTTGGAGTCAAAGTAAAATACAGAAGAAACGTAATTTGAGAATTATGGCAAGAGATATGGCTGTAACGTTGCTTGTTCACATGCCCCAAACCAATGCGTTAGATGAGTATCATTTGATTATCTAGTGGTTGCCCTTAATTTTATGGTCACCTTGTTTCCAGTAAGTGATTTCATACCATACATCTATGCTTTGTTTAATTCTCATTTATTAATGTGTATTCATAGATATTTAGATGCATTTTAGATTCATCTTTTATCGAGACCATTGCACACACACTTAAATTATTCTAGTATATAAATGCCAACAAAAGAATTGCAGTTAAATTTTCTTTGTTTCATCTTTGGAGAGTAAGAAATTTTCATTTTTAGATCTTGCTTTCTCTAGAGCTTATTTCTGTATATTGCTGGATGGTTTCCATTGTTGAATTTTGGCAAATTCAAATTGGGTCAATTTACTGCTATGAGTAGCCTTTAGCCATTGGCCTGGCATGCATTTCTGCTTTGCACACAATTCATTCTCTTGTCACTAATAAGCTGCATTTTCAAGAACAATGTAGGCAGCATCAAATGTTTAAGATGACTTAGGTAGACTTAATTCTAAATTGTTTAAAATTTCTGATCATGTTAGATTCCAGTGAAAGAATAGCTTTTGTTCCTGAAACTTTGTTAATCTAATCTATTTGATTGTTCATTATGAGCTTATATGTTTACTTCAGTGATAGTTTGCATGCTCTATTCTTATGAATGGGTTGTATAGATTTGCTCCAGTCAATGCCCTGTTATCATTTTTAAGATCTAATTAACTCAAACTGACCATATCAACTAAAGATGAGAATAAATTTTGACAGCCATACATTGATTTGACAAACTGCTACAACACCGGGAAATTGACTGAGCTACAGGCAACCATCGAGACAAACAGGGAGAAGTTTCAAAGTGTGAGTATTCTATTGTTTAGAAAATCCTCTTTTTTGTGCCCTTGAATAGCAATCATCTTCTCTTGATTTGTAGTGGATTTTACTATGTACCTGGGGTCATTTGTTCATTTTCTGGGTTTGACTGTTCTATTCTTGGATACTGATGCATGTTCAAGCATTACTTTACTATACATGTGACCACTTCCTTTTTCATTCCATATCCAACACTTCTCTGACATTTTGGGCCACTTAATCATGTTTCAGGATAGCAATCTTGGCTTGGTCAAGCAAGTTTTAGCATCCATATACAAGCGCAATATTCAGAGACTGACTCAGACTTACCTGACTTTGTCATTACAAGATATAGCCAACACAGTGCAACTGAAGACTGCAAAGGAAGCTGAAATACATGTTCTTCAAATGGTAGTTTCACCTTTTGCTTACCTTGGTCATTAGCATTTGGCTTATTCTTGTAGCATCAAACAAAGTATTTGTTCTTGTATTAATTTCCAGATTCAAGACGGGGAGATACATGCCACGATAAACCAGAAAGATGGAATGGTTAGTTTCCATGAAGATCCTGAGCAATACAAAACATGCAATATGATTGAGCATATTGATTCATCAATTCAAAGGTAACCAAAGAATTGCTGCAATTTCCGATTCTCAACTGTTCAGCTTTATGATTACTGAAAAAACTGGAAGAAAGAAAAACTGTGTAGGTTTCTTCTTTCTATAGGTTATTTTGATCCAAGGTTTTGCTCTCTCAAGCAATATGATTATCTTGCCTTACAATCATCTATTCTCGGCAATCTCTCTGCTGGATCAGTCCTTCCATCTCGTTTCTCTGTTCCTTTGAATCCCCATTTCTTTGCAAAACCAAATATAAGGTCACCTCGTTGACCAAATTGACCAAATTGTATATTTCTGGTTCATTTTTTGGTCAACAATGTATCCACGATACATCCTATATAACATGAACAATCAATGAGAGAACCCAAAGTGAATAATCTTGATAAATGAAATTCAAATCCTTGTATCTTCTCTCATAATATCCACCAAAGAAAATAAGAAACTTATTGGTTTATATTTGAACTTTATATATTTGCAAGTATCAACCATATTGCTATCTTCGGAATTATCTTCAAGTGTCTTTTAGTGTTCAAACTAGCATTAATTTTGAACATGTTCGCTTGAACTTTTCCTCCATTCAGGTTGATGTCATTGTCAAGAAAGCTGAGGTCGATAGACGAACAGATGTCTTGCGACCCCGCATATGTGTCAAAGGTGAACCTCCTCTAAATATTCCCTGATTGTAATGCTTCACTCATATTGGTACTAAAAAATTATTAATTTTCAGGTTGGAAAAGAAAGGCCAAGATTAGATTTTGACGACTTTGATCCTGTCCCCCACAAATTCTTCTAAATTTGAGGTATTGTGTTTTCTGAGCATAAATTAACACCTAGTCCATGTCTTGCGCTGTTGATTTTGCCAGTTGCAAATACCATGTGAAGTTCGAGATAATTTATGTTATGGTTGGTTTTGCTTGAGCTTATTTGGCCGCTCACCACCGTTAGTTTCTTTTTGAGGCATTAAAGGTCCTCTATCTGACGAACTGGTGTTTCTTTGTCACCATTTTGGTTGGGGGATGAAGCACACAGAACTATGTTTATAATCTACTTGTTATCTTTGGCAAGTAACTGAGTTAGATGCTTTTCTCAATGGTTTTGTTTCACAGAAGTGCTTTAGTTCGATAATACAATTTAGATCAGCTGCCATGAAAAGTCCAAGACAAGCATATTTCCAGAAATGAAATTAAACAAATATGGATATATGATAGATTGAGTTTTCATTTGAAATTCCTTAATATATGGACTTCAAGGTGGATTTTAGGGGGATATCCGAAAACCAAAATTTTCATACTTACCGGATCATTAATTGGAAGTTTTCTGCTTGCTTTTCTTTCTCTGCCTTTTGCTCCGATCCTTTATTCTTAGATGATTTGGTCCTTTTTGATAGCAGCAGTTCTTCATTTTCAACTTTTGTCACTTAATTAGGAATCTTGGAAGTCTTTTAGGTAATGAAATTTTCACATACAATTTTCTGAGATATAATTTATTTCCGAGCAATTTTTATAATTTATTATTTACTTATAACTCTTATTTTTTTAATCAAATTTTAAGTCAAAAATTTTTCTTATACTCTTAAGCTAATTTACACAAACACTTATTTATCGTAATATAATAATGCTATAATTTATCGAAAAACCTTGATTTTTCGTAATGTTTTAAATAAAAACCTGCAGTTTATTAAAAATTAATAAGAAAATTGCTCATTTTTATTGAAAATTAGCAAAAAAGTTCACATATTTCAAAAAATTTATAAGAAAACTTTTTATTGCTTAAAAATTTATAGAAAAGTAATTAAAGTTTTTAAAATTTTGCATAAAATGCCTCATTTTCATAAAAATTAATAGAAATATCTTCATTTCACTAAAAATTTATAAAAGCTCTCATCTTCCTAAAAACTTACAAATTAAAAAAATATCGTTTTTTAAAATTTGTGGAGAAATTTTTGTTTTTTAAAACATTTAGAAAAAACCATTATTTATTGAAAATTTACAAAAAGTGATCATTTTATTGAAGATTGCAGAAAATTTTTGTTTTTATGAAAAAAATGCAGAAAATCCTCATTTTAAAAAGCATAAAGTACTTATTTTCTTAAAAATTTGTAAAAGCTATCATTTGCTAAAAATTAAACAAAAGCCCTTGGTTTTCTAAAAAAATTATAGAAAATCCCTTATTTTTTTAAGAAGTGCTGAACATCCTTGGTTTTTGAAAAATTTATGCAGGCCCTCATTTTCTTAAAAATTTACAGAAAAATTCTTCTTCTCTGAAAAATCTACAAAATAGTTTTTTTTTTATTTACATGACACATTTCACTTGCAATATCTTTTTTATTTTTTGAAATAAACAAGAGATTATTATGTCTAACTCTTGAGATATTTGTTGAAAAAAAAAATAATTTTGTAGAAAATTTTTTGTTATATTTTATAATTTTTAAGAAAATAGGAGTTTTTTTGGTAAATTTTTAAGAAATTGTGAGTTTTTAACAAAACAAGGAAATTTTGCAATTTTAGAAAAATGGATTTTCTGCATTTTTTTAAAAAGATGAGGTCATTGCTACCAATTTATAAGAAAACAAGGGTTTTTCTTCAAATTGTAAGAAAATCAAAATTTTAAGAAATTGAAGACTTTTTAGCATTGTTTTTAAAAAATAAGAACTTTTTGTAATTTTTGAAAATTGAGAACTTTTCTTAAAAATTTAAAGAAAAATGAGAATGTTCCTGTAAATTTTTTTTTAAAAATAAGAGCTTTTTTGTAATTTTTAAAAATGAGGATTTTCTATAAATGTTTGATAAAACGAGGACTTTTAAACAAATTTTTAAGAAAATGAGGATTTTTATGTAAAATTTTAAGAAATGAGGATTTTTTTTATAAATATTTAAAAATTGAGGTCTCTTTTTTTATAAATTTTATGAAAACAAAAGTTTTTTTAAAGTTTTTATGAAAATGATAACTTTTATGTAATTTTTTAAACATAAGGGTATTTCTGTAAATTTCTTTACAAAATAATTATTTTTATGCAAATTTTGATGAAATTAGAGGTTTTCATATAACTTTAAGTAAAATGTAGATTTTTCTGCAAATTTTCAGTAAAATAAAGGCTTTTTGTAAAATTTTAATAAATTGAAATTTTTTTATAATTTTGCAAACATGACTCTTTGTTAAAACTCACAGTTTGACGATGGATTTCTCGGCAACTTGACTTTCAGTCGCGCTCACCTTTGTGACTTCAAGTGTAATATAAAATTAATCAAAAATTGGACATTTATAACAGAAAACTCTAAGAAGTTATAGAGACAGATTGACATCAGAACAAATGGCCGCGCGAAAGAAACGAGATTGTGTCGACGGTGGACAGAAATTTGGTTGGGTGTTTGCAGTAATAGTAGGATCTACAAACCTCCCAAGAGTGACGGAGGGACAAAAACCTGCCCTGGGATTGCAGGATGGAGGTAGATTCCACCATTCAAATTTATACACGTCGATATAATCTCGTGTTGTTAGTAACTCAAATAGGGGCATAACCGGGGACGTGAAGTCGGCGGTAAGGTTACATACGAAGCTGGGAAAAGGCGAAGGGCGCAGCCTCTACTGGGTTTGCTAAAGTTTACAAGAAATCTGCCCATAAAAAGTGTAAATCAGACGTTGCAATGGTGTCTTTACAAATGGGACCCCTCAATTTTTTTTATTATTAAATACGTCCAACTTATCTTTTTTCTAAAAAAAAATTTACCATATCGAAGTCTTAAAACTTAACTTAAATTCAAATTTTAATATTTGTTCTATTTACAAATGGATTCCTTGAATATTTTGATTTATAAATACGTTCAAATTTTATCATTTTAAAAATAAAATTTTACAACAAAGACATTGAAGGTTTAAAAAATTAAAATTTCAAATTACAAGTTTAATATTTGTACATTTACAGATAGACTCTTTGAATATTTTTATTTATAAATCAGTCTAAATTTTATTATTTTTTAAGTAAAATTTTACAAAAAAAATTGAAAGTTTTAAAACTTAATATTTTAAATTATAAGTTTAATATTTTTATATTTATAAATAGACTCCTT